>VXBI01000044.1:0-59459 GCA_013397375.1 Toxostoma redivivum | reverse complement strand
CCCCCCCCCCGAATCCTTCCCTTTCTCTGTTGCAGCATTCCTGCGGGGATCCATGGAGAGCTCCATCCCATTGTGCTCCCGCCGGGCTGGGAGCAGGAGCACAGGGAAGTGATGCTCATCCCTCCCCGAATGCCCTACAGCGGGATCATCCCGGCCCACGTCATGTCTGGGGGACACGAACAAAAAATTCTGCAATCCTTAGGGATCTTTCACTAAAATCAGGCTCAAGTAAATCCAGCTGTCACTGTGCTGTTAAACTTTTCTTTTTTCCTTTTTATTTTCTATTCCCTTTTTTTCCTTTTTCTTTCTTTTTATTCCTCTTTTTTCTCTCTTTCTCCTTTCCCCCCACCCTTCCCTTTCCCCCCTTGTTTTCTTTATTATTCCCTCCCCTTTTTGGTCTTGCTAAGATTCAACAGATCTATGGGGACAAAAATTTCCATCAGCAGCTTTTTTATTTTTTATTTTTCCACAGATATGACCAGCCCTCTGGAAAGAAAACCTGAGGAGAAGGGAGATGGAATAAATTCCCATGATCTTGCAGGGGCAAGGAATAGATTGGTGTCAGGATCACTCCTGTTCCAAATTTATGCTTCTGATCCTGTGGATATTCCATCCCTGGAAGTGTCAAGGCAAGGTTGGATGGGGCTTGGAGCAGCCAGGACTAGTGGAAGGTGCCCATGGAAAAGATTGGAACAAGATACCCTTCAAATGTCCCTTCCAACACAAACTTTTCTAGTATTTTATGATCTCCAGCCTGAGACCACCAAGGAGTTGTGTTCAGTGTTGGGAAGGTGATGTACTGAGGAGCTGTCAGGAGTTTTTGGAGCAAAGAACTCCGGAAAATCTTTCCACAGCAACTCACTCCCCAGCTCCTCCTACCCCTGTTTTAATAAAGCTTTTAGTGACGTTTGGGGCCTCCTAGATTTGGAAGGAAGAAATTAGAGCAGTCTGCTGCTTGTTTCTCACGTTCTTCTGTTTCCCTCAAGCTTCCCTGCTGGCCCTAATTATCCATCTCTCATTTACAGGTACTTACAAAAAGGAAATGGGAACGCTGGTAGAATTGGGATGAGGATGTGCTGAATGAGGCTCCCTTTATTCTAGAGGTGACCTCACATCACCCCTGCTGTTCTTAGCGATGCAGGAGCCCCTTTGCCACTGAGACAGATGCTCTGTTGTTTTCTTGGGACAAGGGGACACACTTTCTGCACTGACTCCAGATGTAGCTCCCTGTGAATAGGCAAGATTAGGATGCTATGGGGAAATCCTTTGGTAACAGCAATTCTTGTTGGGGACAAAAATAAGGGAAATGGCTTAGAAGAAGGAGAAGCAATATGGAAAGGTGGGGGGAAAAGGTAAATTGAGTCACAACTTGGTGATAGAACTGCTGAAAAAGAGAGAACCTAGTTTGTGTCTTCATGGTGGTGATGGAGAGCAGGGAGCTGAGAACTGACAGAGCTCTGGGGACATGGATTGGGCTGGGAACAGCCCTGGTGTCCTGCTGTGATCATGGAAAGGCTCCATGTCCCCTTAGTGTCCCTTGGAATGCCCCAGTGGATCCCAGTGCAGAGACAGACACACATCCCTGTTCAGAAGTAGGTACAAACCATGCCCACCAAATGAGTTACAATAAAGCACTGAGGTTTTCCCTTCACTTTTAGGAATGTCTCAGCACTGAGGACACTTGGGTTGAAACCCTGGTGCAGAACATGGCTTTAAACCTGTCTGAGGTGTTGTCCAAAGACACTTCTGTGGCCAAATCCTGGCCAGGTTTAGAAATGCTTTGTGATTTCAGACAAAATGAGGAAAAATAAAGCATTTAGGGGGTGAGAGCTTAGGTGTTCCTGAAGAGAGAAAAACCATCCATCCATTCAGCAAGGCAGTAACTGATCAGTGGTTCAGGCAGGGAGGAAAATGTTTTTATGATACCTTGGAGGATACCTGCAGTACCGTGTGCAAAGCCTTCCCTGAGCATTCCTTACTTCCTCAGGCATATTCCCTCATGGAAACAGAGGTGTTGCCACTCACAGGAGAGGTAGGACTCTGTAATTTGATGTGGAAGAGGGGCTGTGGTGGATTCTCCATGAGACTGGCTCTGGCTGTTCACCACCACAAGCAGGATTCTCTCTTATGGCCACAGGAAATCCCATTGATGGAATCTCCCCATGAGCCACTCTGACTTCACTGATGGAAAACAAGACTCCCACCACTCCTAAAATCCTTCCCACGTGCTCTAGTCCAGGAGGAAAAATCCATGTAGGTGCTGAGAAAAGTGGAAGAGAGGTTTAACACAGATTCACCCATGGGAACAGCAGGATGAGCAGGAGCAGGAAAGGTCTGGAGCAGCCTGAGCCCCTCACTGCTCATCATCTGAGTAGCTGGTACAGCCAAAACCCTTCCCTTGGTCACCACGGGAATCGTCACCAAGGGTAGGGTTTGATGCCACCAGCAAGGACCATGCCCCATTTTCCCTGTGTGGCTGTGACATCCCAGTGCTCCACCACCACTCCTCTCACTCTGCCTTGGGGGTGTCAGTGTGAAACCCAGACTGAAATGGGGTGCAGGGGAGCCACAAATGATCCGTAGGGAGCATCATCCTGGCAGGTGATGAGGAGCAGAGCTTTCCTGGCCTGCTCTCACCACTCACCTTTTTTTTAACCAGACCTATGATTTCCAGTGTTTGCTGCTGAGTAGGAGTAAAAAAAAAAAAAAAGGAAAAGCATTAAAATCAGAAACTTTTACTAGAACACTTAGAGGGACACCCTGAAGGAGGGCAAGTGGGCGAGGAGGCAAGTGTGAAGCCCAAAGTGGGCCAAACTCGGCTGTAAAACGTGGCAGAAGAAATGTCACAAACCAGTTGTGAACCAGGCCCTTTGACACGGTGACAAATGTGTTTTTTCCAGCTCGTCAGGGCTGTGCAGGGGAGGAAAATGAAGCTCATTTGGAGATGTCTTTCTATTTGTGTTGACCTCGAGAGGGTCATAACAGCCAATGCCAGAGTGTGAAAAATGCTGATACCTGCTTTGACTTCCTTGCTTTAGCCCCAGGCAGGCTTGAGGAGGCAAAAAGCAGCACAAGGAGAGACTCATTAACATTTCCTCTGCCCAGCAAGGAAGCCAAAATAACAAACATCTCATTAAATAAGGAGAGGGGAGAATTACAAAACACAGGAGATATTTTTAGTCTGAAAACAAAGCAATTTATCTTCCCCTCAAAGTAGGGCTTTCCAGATGAAAAGAGATACTGAGACAATTCTGCACCAGGAGGAGTGGCACTAATAACAATCATCATTAGGGGGTAATACTGATAGCAGGATGCTCTCAGATTCCCAATTGCTTCCATACCCTTCCAGTGAGTGACTGTGTGGATCCAGGGCCTGGGGGACAATGGGTGGCCACGAAGAAAAGACCCACTGACGTGTGAGCTGTGTTTTGAATGCAAAACTCTGTGTTGTGAGTGCCAGCTCCAGCGCAATAAAGTGTTCCAGGGCTGGAGATGGATGAATAGAGACGTATGGTGCAAATTAAATGTGCTATTCTTTTCCCCCTTTCACTCCTTGTGAGTTTAAAAGCCCAACACCTTGGTTTCTTCCTAATTTTATTTCCTTCTGAGGGTTTTGCTACCAAACAAATGACTGGGCAGCTTTGTCTGGTGAACTGTAGGAGAATCAATAGGGATTAAAAGGATGTGGAGGCAGATGGGGGGAAAATGTGGTTTCTTATTTTCTTCTTTTTTTCTTCTAGAAAGAGGAAGCAATTATGGAAGGGAAAGGGAAAATTCTAGCACAGGGAATATAGGATAATGCAGAAAATCCCTTGTTCACCACTAGAAGATATTAGTTCCTGCAAGAATATGGGATGAATTGCTCACATGGCTTCAGGCTTCTAATTTTAGGTGCTTCAAAGAGTCCTGGGTGAAAGACAGGCTCCTCCAGACAGCGATTCTGAGGAGGAACACAATGCACATCTCAGTGCACAACTGGGGAGGGATCCTGGCAGCACAGGAGGGCACTTCAGAGTCCACCAGAGCTCTTCAGAACATGTGCAGCACAAAATCAGCTGCACCAGAAACTTCCCCAAGCCTCCCTCGGGATCTCCCCCTTCTCACTCACCCACCAGGTTCATCTGGCTCACAGCTCAGGCTGCTCTCCCAGCAGTGACACCTCCTGCCATAAGGTGCCTCCGAGCAGAACACTCATCCAGATGAGGTGGCAAAGGCCTGTCAACCCCCAAAAAACCCCAAACCAAACCCATTTGCTCAGTGAGAGCCCACAGCCTGAACTGCTGCCAAGGGGTGAGTGCCCCCAGACTCTGGGTGCACCGTGTCCTCAGCACACAGTGACAGCACTGGGAAGGTGCCAGTGACTCAGTGTCCCTTTATTCTGGTCCCACTCCCCTCAGGGGAACACTCAGCTGCTGCTCACTGCCACACACTCCTTTTTCTGCCTCTAATTGATCTGTTGCCTTTTCCCTTTCTCTCTCCTCTTTTTTTTTTCTTTTTTTTTTTTTGGATCTGCTCCTAACCTACAGTGCTTTAAAACTCTCCAGGAAGCTGTAAGGAGACAACTCACATTGACACCATCCCTGCTGAGCTATGACATGTGGCTTTTTGCTATTTTCTCTCCTTTTCTTACTTCAGCTGAGCTCTTTTGGAGAAAACACCCTTATCCTCACTTCCCACCTTCCTTTCTGCTCTTCTTGCCCCTCTCTTATCTTGGACATCTTGTGGCCACTCAGGAACTCTCCCTCCTCCCCATCCTGTCCCAATCCATGGATCCTGTCCTTCTGTGCCTGTCTGCCTCTCCGTGCCCAGAATCTGCCTGTCTGCCTCAAATTGCCTCTCTCCATCACCTCGCTCCACATCTCCCTCCTCCCTTGGCTTCCGGCTCCCCCTTCTCCTCCTCCTCTTCCCACGCACCTCGCTTTAATTAGAAATACAAAGAAAATGCTTATCACACGTCTTAATCAGCAACTCGTTCCCCAGCAGGTCCAGAAGGAAAACCCCCATTTGTCCTCGATTCTCCCACTTCCCCCACCACCTCCACAGAATTAGGAGGAGAGTGATTAGGGGGAGAGCTCTGTGAAAGGAGGCTGAATGAGATTAACCCAGAGACCTGGAAAAGCTGGAGGGAAGAGCCAAGAGAATCGTAGTGATGTTCAGCAAGGGCTAATTCTGGAATTTCCTGGAAAAAAAGAGTCCCTGGCAGCAACAGACTGGGAGAAGTGGACCTGGGAGTGCTCGGCAGGCTGAGGATGATACAGCAGCATGCCCTGGCAGCAAAAAAATTATCCTGGATTGTGGGAGCACAAATACAGTCAGGAGATCATGGAAATTATTATCCCCCCTCCCTCCCCCCAGTCAGAGCATTTTAGATCATATTTAGCTGCTGCAGTCAGGTTTGGGCTTCTTAATACAAGACACTGATCACAGGGAATGAGTTCAGGCCATTGGGGTGAGTTGGGGCCAGGTGTGGGATTAGACATTGGAGAAGTGATGGCTTTGAGGGACCTGACAGCAGTGTCCTGTACCTGTGGGGAGGTTATCCAGGAGATAGAACCAGGATCTTCTGGTGGCTAGTGAAAGGACAAGAGGCATCAAATTCCAACAGGACATGCAGTTTGGGCATGAGGAAAAAGGTTTTCCTTCTGGGGTTTTCAGTGTCTGAAACCAACTCAGCTGACCCAGCAGCTGACTCAGCTTGGAGTAGGAGGCTGAGCTAGAAACCTCCTGAGTCCCTTTCATCCTTAATAATCCTGAGATCCTGCAACAAGAGCCAAGTGTCAAATGAGGCCGTTCAGACCCAGGATTCCTCCCCAGCTGTAAAGTAAGGGAGGACCAAAGAGAGGCAGCAGGGCCTGGAAAGGGACTCGTTATTGGAGCAGGTTTAGGAGCCATTTCATCCCAGATTCTGGCATTTGATGGGACAAGAAGAGGCTGAATGCAGGTCATCTTGCAGAGTTAATGCCACTTTATATTGTCCCCATCCTGTGGGTCATTTCTGGGTTTCCTGGGTGAAAAGCTCTCCGGGGAATATCTTTGCACCAATCCAGAGATACTAAGGTTGCAGAGTCTCTCCCAGTCCATGTTATCTCTTCCTGGCAGAGCAGGTTTGAGGCAGACTCTGGGGTGCTGAGACTGCAGCACAAAAGGCTCCAGATCTGTCCCAACCCCTCAGGTGATTGATGTTTGACTTTTTCTGAACACAAACACAGCTGCCCCAAAATATTGTGCTTAGGAAAACTGTGTGAAATTGGAGAAGTTAGCAAGGCAGAGGGCACTCGTGTGGGAAGAAGTGGCATTGGGAGGGGCTGCTGGATTAGGAATCCTGTGTTACACCCTCAGGGTTTTGTCCCCTTCCCCACTCACTGTCCCTCCCTCACTTCGACCAAACCATGCAGCCCTTCTAGGTCAGGTGCTGCTGTTTTAAATACTTTTTTGTTCCCTGAGAACCATCACCTGCTAGGGAACAGACACAGGCCCTCTTGCACCACATAGATTTGAGGGGAAAAAAAGGAAAAAATCACCTCTGCCTCTCATACCCTTCAACTTAACCCACCACCAGTTTTTGATTCTCCTTTAACCAAATGCCTGGGCTCACCCAGGACATCACTAAAAGACCCTCTGCCTCCTCCTCTTTGTGCTGCTCTGGGATGGCTGAATTCCCACCAGGAAACAGCCAGCCAGGATCTTTGGGAGTGAGGACCCATCTTCAGCCTCCCTGGCACACTGCCCACCACCCTGAGCACAGGCAGGGCACTCCCCCACCACCACCCCGCTGCCAGCGGGCTCAATCCCTTTTTTTTAGATTATCCTGATGAATCAGCATCCCACTGCCTCTGGCCATGGGCATTGGGAAGGTTCCAGAAGGCCTAGATATCCTCAGCACCTCTCTGAGGGTGTTCCGGCGGGGAAACTCTCTCGGATTAGGGAATCCTTTATCTCTGGTTTATGTAAGACCCGGAGACTCCTTTTATGGTTGGCTTTTCCTGCCTTGTCAAGAGCGAAGAACAAATGTAGCTTCATCTGCGCTGGTGGGTTGGCTCACTGATTAAGCATCTGATTCAAAGCTAAGCACAGAACAGGCTTTTGATGGGCGGATTTAATTCGGTGTAAGAACCAGGATGTCGTCCCCCTCCCTCACCCAAGATTCCCAAGATAGTGGTTGGTCTGGTGCAATTAAACAATTAAACCGCGGGGATGACTCCCACCTACCAAAGCCTGAGAAAGTCCAGTGTTTCCCCCTCTGCTTCCCCCCCTCCTTTTTGCTTTTCCTTTCTCTTNTGTGTGTGTGTGTGTGTGTGTGTGTGTGTGTGTGTGAGGGGGATGTGCGGGGGTCCGTGGGCGCCTGTCTGGGTGTGTGACACACCAGATTCCTCCCCGAGCCCTGCCAGGGGACGCATGCTAATGATGACCTTGCTGAGTAAAGAGTTGTGGAAGGAATAAGTGTTTTTCCCCGCGCTCCGAGAGGCGGAAGGTGCGATTACTCATCCATCTCTCCAACTGTCTCCAGCACCTTTCAAGCGCTTCTCGCGTCGAGTCTGGGGGCGTGAGCGAGGGGGTGGCGAGCGAGGGGAGGCTGCCAAAATCTGGGTTGCCACAGACACCGGCATCTCTGTTCCTCCAATGAACGCTGCGCTGGGAGTGCGGGAGGAGGCTGGGCACCACCCACATGTTGAGCTGCCTGGAGTATAAGTAGATGGAGGAGCCTGGACTAGTGGCAGTTCAGACAGGGAGGAGAAGCAGCTCTTCAACACCTCCAGTGAAAGCGGTTTTTGACTCACCAAGTTTTTTTCCCGACGAGAAATCACCCGGATTTTTGCTGCAGCTTCCAGCTTCTTTGTGCATCTTCTGTGTGATTTTCTCCGGCGGGGACTTTGCGGCGTTCCAGATTCCCAGCGGGATTGGACACCTTATCCAACTCGTCTCCTTGTTCCTGGAGGATCCTGGTTCTCTCTGGGACACCCCTGAGCACGTGAGAGCGGCGTTCCCAGCTTGGCACCGGGGGAAATTTGCCTACAACTCTCTCTTGGATCCACGTGGACCGAACCAGCTCGCTCTGCGGTGATATCTGATTGGGTTGTGTTTGTGTCCAAAAGTCCTTGCAGAGGGGTTTAGAAGTCTCTGTGTGTCTTTCAGGAAGTGTTGTGGTGGGGGTTTTTTGGGATCCAGCTTTAGTGCCGGGGTTTATAACCCAGTTCTTTGCGTGTTTGCCACTCGCACGGTCGGAGCCATGCAGCTGGACAATGTCACCAGCGCGGGTGTCCACTCCTTCCAGGGCCACCGTGGAGTTGCCAACAAGCCCAATGTAATCCTGCAGATAGGGAAGTGCAGGGCAGAAATGCTGGAGCATGTCCGGAGGACCCACCGGCACCTCCTGACAGAGGTCTCCAAGCAGGTGGAGCGGGAGCTGAAGGGATTGCAGAAATCCGTGGGGAAGTTGGAGAACAACTTAGAGGACCATGTCCCGACTGAAAACCAGAGATGGAAGAAGTCCATCAAGGCCTGCCTGGCCAGATGCCAGGAGACCATTGCCCACCTGGAGAGGTGGGTCAAGAGGGAGATGAATGTTTGGAAGGAGGTCTTTTTCCGCCTGGAGAAGTGGGCTGACCGCCTGGAGTCCATGGGAGGCAAATACTGCCCTGGGGAGCAGGGCAAGCAGACGGTGTCCGTGGGGGTGGGAGGCCCAGAGATAAGGCCAGGTGAGGGAGAGATTTATGATTATGCCCTGGACATGAGCCAGATGTATGCCCTGACCCCTCCTCCCGGGGAGGTGCCCAGCATCCCCCAGGGCCACGATTCCTACCAGTGGGTCTCCGTGTCTGAGGATGCTCCAGCCTCCCCGGTGGAGACCCAGGTGTTTGAGGATCCCCGGGAGTTCTTGAGCCACTTGGAGGAATACTTGAAGCAGGTGGGTGGAACAGAGGAGTATTGGCTGTCTCAGATCCAAAACCACATGAACGGCCCAGCTAAAAAGTGGTGGGAGTACAAGCAGGACTCCGTCAAAAACTGGGTCGAGTTCAAGAAGGAGTTCCTGCAGTACAGCGAGGGAACTCTGACTAGGGATGCTATCAAAAGGGAGCTGGATTTGCCGCAGAAAGAGGGGGAGCCCCTGGATCAGTTCCTTTGGCGCAAGAGAGACCTGTACCAGACCCTCTATGTGGATGCAGATGAGGAGGAGATTATCCAGTATGTGGTAGGAACCCTCCAGCCCAAACTGAAGCGTTTCCTGAGCTACCCCCTGCCCAAGACCTTAGAGCAGCTGATCCAGAGGGGCAAGGAAGTCCAAGGCAACATGGAGCACTCTGAGGAGCCCAGCCCACAGAGGACCCCTGAGGCTCAGCCAGGAGACTCCGTGGAGACCGTGCCCCCCTCCACCACCGCCAGTCCCGTGCCCAGCAATGGGACTCAACCAGAGCCCCCCAGCCCCCCAGCCACTGTCATATGAGCTCCCCTCAGGGGGGTCTGGGCTCCGTGGAAGGGAGAAGGGGGCTTGTTTAGGAAGCTTCTCCTTGGAGGGAAGTTCTGGCTGAGACGAGACCTGAGGAGTGCTCAGTCCAACAGCCCGGAGCAGAGGGGTTGACTTTGCTCCTGGGGGGAGGGAGGTGGTGGGGGACAGGCACCTCGGGATGGGGCTGCCCCCCTCGCCCAGGCCGTGCTCGCAGTGGTGCTGGGGACCCTGCTGGCACCGCTGTGGGGAACAGCCAATTTTATGAGAATTCCCTGACAAGAAACTAGAGACAATTCCCAACTGGTGGAGCAGCCGCTCGGCGCTGGCAGCTCTCAAGGACTTTATATGAGTGCAGCAGTTGGTGGAGGGTTCCTATCCATCTGGATCTCTCTTTTTCCTTCTCTCCTCCCTCCTCTGAGAGGGTGGCCCTGTCCTGAGGAGACAGCTTTCTTTTGACCCTTGCCTGTTTTTGATTAACCTCTGGGTTTCTGTTAACTTGGCAATCTCCTGCTCCAAAGGATTAAAGTAATTTTTTTGGATTATATTTTTTGTTTTAAGAAGAAAAGAATCCTATTATTGCAGGATCTGAAAGCTTTAAGAATCTGGATTACTTTCTGTGGTTTTCATTTCACTGCACCTAATACCTGCTTTAATGTGTTTCCTCTCAAGAGGCTCTTACTGGTTTACTTCTTGTCTTAGTTTCTGCTCACTTCAGTTCAAGGCCACTGCAGTGCAGAGGCAGATTTCATCCTTTCTCTGCACATTATCCTGTGCATTCAGCAGGAAACAGATTTTCTAATTAAATTCTGAGCTCATTTATTGAAGTAGCAGTCTCCTTCCTTTCAGGGAAGAGAGGGTGTTTAAGGTAGAGAGAGGAGACACCAGAGCTCTTTTGAGAGAGACTGGGGGAAGGGAAATAAATCCTTATTCTTTGAATGAAACAAAAAAAAACACACCCCAAATTCAGAGCAAAATATACCCAGAGCAGCAAATCGAGTCCATGCAGATGCGTGGAGGCAACAGGAGCTTTTGCCATGTAAAAGCCAAAAGAAATGAAGAGAGGATCTGTGTGCCCCAGCACAGTTTTAGCCTGTGCATCTCTGCAGGGAGTTTCTTCTCTCACAGACAGACTCCAAGTGCTCTTGGAAAGCCTGGCACCCCTGTCCTGGAGCACCTAGGACAGAGTGCTGTCTGCTCACGGAGAAATTCCTGCAACATCTCGCCGCAGATGGAGGTGGACTTGGACTTTGTGACTTTTTCCATGTTGAGACAGGAAATGCTCAGCACTTACCTTTGGCCAGTGTTTGATGATAGGACTGAGAGGAGAAAGACATTCCTCAAGTTTGGCTCTCCAAAACTTCCTGAGGCTGGACACATCTTGGGCATCATCTGCATTTACCACCAGACCAAATAAACAGCAGGGATGCAGCAGTGGGAGTGACCCTGGGATGCTCCTGGCACTGCCACAGCAGTGACATGTGGCACTGGTGGCTCAGAAGGCCTTTGCTGTGACTCCTTCCAAGAGGCTGAAGGTAAGGCAGCTCTCTGGCATTCTCTCCTCAGAGATAAACTGCTCCAGTAGAAAACTTGTCTGGGGATAAAAGCTCAGCTGAAATGGGATATGAAGCCTTGGGGTTGGGAGAAAGGGGGAGGGAGAGCCAGCCAAATACAGGAATGGGAAAAGTTTCCCAAGAGGGCAGTATCCTGCACTTTCTGATTAATATGGGAAAAGAATGGGAAGCTTCTTAATTAGCCCAGCCCCAGGACCTGCCTTGTCCTTCATGGAGAACCTCTGTGCCTGAGTCCCCACTTGGGGCAGCACATCCCAGGTCCATGCACAGCCCAGAGGAGCTGCAGGTCTGCTCTGCATCCCTGCTGGGAGCTGGGCTCAGGAATGGTGGGAGCTCTCCTCTCACTTTTTCCCAGTTTGTCAACAGCTCTGTGTGTAGAGAAAGGAGCATTTGTCACTAATGACCCGGGCTGAGTGATGGGGGAGTGGGAGTCACTGCTGAGGATGAGCTGGCCGTGTATTACAAGCTTTGTCTCCTCTTGCTTCCAGTGACTCACTCCAATCCTCCTCTGAGGAGGAATCACTTCGCAGCATGCAGCGTTTGGGAGGAAAGCCACAGAAAAAGCTGCAAAAGAAAGGCCTCAACACCAGACCTGCTCTCAGGACCCTCAGCCACCAGCTGCCAGATCCACCACCTGAAGGAAAGACTGGCACAGGTAATTACATCCCATATTACCCTGTGAGCCTTCCTAATGTCCCCAGTGCCCTGACCTGAGATATTGAGCAACCCAGGTGCAAATACTTCAGTGCCAGTGGCTGCAGCAGCCTGGCACCACCAGAGAGGTGGCATTTCAGCTTCTTGGTGCCAGAACCCAGCACCAGCCCCAACAATTGATGCTCCAGGGACTGCACATCATGGCTTTCCCTTGGCTGAACCATGGGCAAATCCTTAGACCCCAACACCTGATGGGTCCTCCAGGCTGCAGGCACAGCAAAATTTAATCCCAGCTCCTGAGAATTCCCCCATCTTCCCACTTTAAAAATCTAATCAGAGTTGGTGCATTTTTTTTTCTTTTCCAGCGATCTCTGCTGCTATTGCTGAGATTCCTTCTCTGTGTCCAAGAGCTTTCCCAGGGGAGAAGAAAGTGCTGCAGGAAGACAGAGGGCAAACCATGCACCAAAGAGCCTCCCATGCAGTGCAATGCCACGTTCAAGGTGCTGAGAGCCGGGATGAAACTGGGAAGCTGCTTCCCAGGACAAGGAAAGGCCTGAGCTGTGTACTCCAAACACAGAGGGAAGTGCTGAGAGTGGAAAGAGAGGTCAGAAGAGAAGAACCAAGTCCAGGCTTTGGGGCCAGCAGGGATGCTGGGCTTGTGCTGACTGTCTGTGGAGGGGATTCTGCACCTCTGCGACCCGGGGACTCACCTAAAGAAATCTTCACTAGATCCTCACTGAAAAAACTTTCCTGATTAACTTTGCCAAGAGGCTGATCCTGCCTTGGCTACGAACCCTCCCCCTGGCCACGCTGTAACTCACCTCTCCTGAGTCCAGGGTAGCTTCATTTCATGCGGGTACCAGTTCCAAACCTCAGAGGGCTCCCGGAGTTTGGAGAAGCATCCCACGGTCCAGATGCTTGTCTGAACTGTTGGAGCCTGCACATCTGGGCCAGCTGTCTTGCCAGCAAGGAGCCTTGTGAGATAGCAGGAGCTCTCTGGGTCTGCATGGGCCAGAGTTACTGCAAGAACTGGGGTTCTTGTGCTGGCTTTGGAGTGACTGTTTCCATCCAGACCCAGGGAGCCCAAAAAGAGCTCGAGTGAGCTGGACAAGACAGTTTTGGTTCATCTCTCAGCCGAAGAGGTCCAGTTGGTTCCTCTCTCTTCCAGAGCCAACTGTCCTCTCTCTNGGGGAGCGCGTGTGTTTGTTGATCAAAAAAATCCACATTACTTAAATTCTGTGGTGTTTTGTTGCATTTGAATTAAGCCAGAGGGACCTAAGGTACATTCCAACAAGGCTCAGCAAAAATGTCCAGGACTGGAAAATTCCATAAAACCATGTAAAGGCAGATTCCCAGGCATCATCTTAAGGTCTAAATAATATTTGATTTTGAGGTGCTTAATTTCCACAGTCCCTTCCAAGGGACTAGACTGCCTCAATAGGCTTTTTTTTTTCCTGCTTTTTTAGGGAATTAGCCTGTCTGTGCTACTTGGTCATTTGGTCCTGAGTTTTTTTTTACATTTTCAGCTGGCTTTTTGGAATGTGCACAACTGAATCTCCTGGACTGATTTTATTGCAGTTGTTGCTCCCAGCAAATTGGAGCTTTACTTGTAGCACCCTGGTTT
This sequence comes from Toxostoma redivivum, assembly GCA_013397375.1. NCBI lineage: Eukaryota > Metazoa > Chordata > Aves > Passeriformes > Mimidae > Toxostoma > Toxostoma redivivum. The sequence continues at coordinate 46,165 of VXBI01000044.1, read as the reverse complement.
TTATTACCAGCCTCTCCAGGAAGGACTGGTAGTTTATTTTCTTGGGGCAGAGTCACATGAATGAGAAGCGTGGATGTGTTGTACCTCTGGAACTTCAGCAGATTTCAACCACTGCATTTTTTCCTCCCTAGGCGATTTTGCATTTACTGATGAAACTACTTTAGAGTTTTTATTTTTACTAGAGATATTATTAATTCAAATTAACCTTGTACAAAAGGCGAACGCGTGGAGTCGCTGCAGGTTGTAGGGGTTGAAGCCAAAAGGTCTCTGTAAGCCGACATCACCTGCCCTGGATCTGACTGGATCAGGCAGTTTATTCCTCACGTGTCATGTTGGAGTTACAAGATCACACCAAGCCACTAGAGCCTGTCAGTAGAATAGTGCTACACTCGGTTTGCTATTGTAGCAAAGCCTTTTGTAGATTTATACAATAAAACTTTGAAATATGTGCTTCAATTCCTGTCTCATTTTCCAGTCTTTCTTCCTTGGTTCATGGGTGACTCAAGTATCTACTGCCCTCTGAAAATCTGGGGTTATTTGGGTTACCTGGTTTATGAAAATCTTCCTTCTCAGAAAAAGCATGTGGTTGATATAAAAATGAAGTGCATGGAGTTGTTCAGACCCCACCACTGAGTCAGATGCAGCCCATGATTTTGGGAGAAGCAGCCCTTTGTGGGACTGTGGATCCTGCAGGGCTCTTGTTGGGTACAGTTGAGAGAAGGACCTTTGAAATGAGGACAGTCACATTCCCACCCATGTCTGAGAAATTCACAGAAGAGCTGAGGCAAGACAGGAAAGGTAAAGAAACTAAACCTCAATCAGCTCAATTTGACAACCAAAGAACCTTTGTGAGTGAGAAGCACCTGAGCCCAACAGAGACCCAGGAGTCGGGGCTTTGTTATCTGATGCATTCTCAATTCCTAGGGTTCATCACCTCTAAAACATCCCAGGGTTATCCAGGCTGGAGTCAGGGAACACAGCAGGGAGAGGACCTCAGGGTGTTTTAAACTGAAATGTTTATTTTTAGCATAGATAGATTCCTGGCCCCAAAGATGTTCAGCCCAGGGATAAAGGACTCTGCCTCTGCAAATCCTTTTCCAGAGATTCTTTGCACTCAGATGGATTTAGCCCCATTCCCTGCTCTATCCTTGGTCTTTCTCCAATGAAGGAAAACAGTCCAAGGTGGGATGCAGCTGGCAATGTGCACTTGGGTGGGTCAGTTGGAGATATAAAAGGAGTTATTCAGTTTACAACAGGGAATAAATGCCCAATGGACCTCCCTTTTGTGAGAGATCCCCTTTGAGCTCAGGCTGGAGAGGCAGAGATGATCTGAAGGCCAAAGATGCCTCAAGGAGAGCTGCTGACCTTGGAGTCTCCAGCTCCTTGCAGCTCATTCGACCACAAACTCTTGGCAAGAGTGAGAAGGGAATTTTGAAGGTGTGTGTGATTTGGTTCCACAACTGAGCTCTGCCTTTGTACCCTTAACTGACAGAATCAGTAAAAAAGTGGAGAAAAAAAGCATTGAGGGGGACAGACCAGTGACAAAAGTGGACCCGGTGTCACCCCAACCTGTGACAGTGTAGAGAAGCTACAGGTGAGTAGGTTCAGACTTTTCATGGTCTATGGACATGGCCAAAAGTGCCATGAACAACTTGATCCTTGCAGAACAAAGCAGCAAGAGTTGTACCAACCCTGCCAGAGCTCAAGAAGCATTTGGACAATGCTCTCAGGCACCTGATGGGATTTTTGGGGTTTCTGTGTGGGGCCAGGAGCTGGATTTGCTGATCCTTGTAGGCCCCTTCCAATTCAGGAAATTCGAGGGTACTGAGCTCAGCTGGAGGTGCTGAGCTCTTCCAGCAGAGGGGGGCAGAACTCCACTGTACACCGTGGGAATTAAAACCAGGAAAAACACTAAAGAGGGAAAAATCTGTCCTTGTCATCATCCATCCCCACACAGCCCATTCCCATAGGATACAAGATCAGGGGTTATTTCAGTGAGGGAGGTCTGAGAGAATGGGCAAAGAGAGGTTGTGTGGAGAAGGGAAGAGCAGTGATGGCCAAAACTGCACTGGAGGAACATGGACAGGATGGGGATGGGAGGTGGGAAAGGAAGATGAGGCTGGAAAATGTCTGCCTGTGCCAGGTAAACTCATAAAGTTTCCAATTTTGTCCTAGAGTCTTCCAGGTTTGACTGTAATCGTTATTATTTCCATACTTTCTGACAGTTCCAGATGAAAATCCCTGGAGAGTCATTGGTCCTACACTCATTAATTAATGAAAAAATGGCTTATTACTGCTCCTGGCTTTCTGAGTAGGGAGTCACCTGGAATAGATGTGGCCTAGTGATGGATTACCAGCCTCAAACTACTGAAATCCCCTTCAAAATCAGCGTGGGAACCATCCCTGTGTTTTCTGGGGCAAGATCCAAAATGCAGAGGTATTCACAGAGAAAACAGCCTTGGGTTACACCAGGTTTATATATTGGGAAAAAAAATTCTTCACTAGAAGTATGGTCAGGCATTGGAACACTCTGGAATCACCATCACTAGAAATGCTCCAAAGCCTTGTGGATGTGACACTTGGGGACAGGGTTTAGTGGTGGATCTGGGGTGGATGATCCCAAAGGGCTTTTCCAGCTGTAATGATTCCATGATTCCATCAATGGTGGAAAAGGCACATGAGGCCAAGCACTTACAGAATTGAGAAAAACATCATTAATTCTTGATAATTCTCACTTAATAATTTTTATTTTCTTCTTTCTTCATTGCCACTGGACTGATGGGGTCCTTTATTTTCTTATTCAGGACAGCTTAAAGAAGGAGCCTAGATGGACCCATTGCACATAAAAAATATCTTATAGAATCATAGAATTATTTGGGTTGGAAGGGATCTTAAAGATTATCCAGTTCCACCCCCCTTCCATGTGCAGGGCCACCTTCCACTGGACTAGTTTCTTTTTTTTTTTCTTGTTTTAAGCCTCTTTTTTTTTCTTTTTTTCTCCTTTTTAAATCAAAGCGATTGAACCGCTCAGTGATGTAAATCATATTTATTGACTTTCCAGGCAGGCCCTGTGTGTGTGCACAGCCCAACTGCTCCCCTGGATCTCCTTTTCCCAGTAATTATGAAAGGCTGTGAGATTTCCATTATTGACACAATGGGCTCTAATGGCTCCACTTATCACATCCAAGCTCTCTGCTGAGCCCTGGGTGCTCACTCCCATCATGGAGCAGGAATTTGTCCCAGACCTGTTCCTGCCACACTCATTTGTACCAAGGATGAGTTGCAGGCAGGTTTTGTTGTTTTTACAGCTGATTTTTAATCATTAAGAATTGAAAGGAGCGTTGCTGTGTACATCCAGCTCAATTCTTGACACAGGTTGTGATGATTTTTATGGAAGACACAGCCATCTTTGTTACTTTTTAGGGTATATTTAGTGATTTTTAGGATCCTGTTAAATTATAGTGAGGCTGTAATGTCAGTGTGGTTTTCAGTAATTTCATCTTGGATGTTTATCAGCTTTCAGCTCATTGATTCATATGCCTAGGAAGGAGCTGGAGTGGGAGTTTTACAAGGGCACGGCCTGACAGGACAAGGGGAATGGCCCTAAGATGAAGGAATTTAGATTTAGATGGGACATAGGGAAGAAATTCTTCCATGTGAGGGTGGGAGGCCCTGGAATGGAATTCCCAGAGAAGCTGTGGCTGCCCCATCCCTGGAGGTGTCCAAGACCATTTGGACAGGGCTTGGAGCAACCTGGGACAGTGGAAGGTGCCCTGCCCATGGCAGGGGGTGGAATAAGGTGATTTTTCAGGTTACTTCCAACCCAAATAATTTTCTGATCCTGTGAATTTATATCTTGCAAAACCAGGGATTCCCAAGCTCGCTAAAAGCCTTCATGTTTTTAATACAGAGTTGATGAGTTCTTCCATCCCTCCCACATGTGCTCAGACAACACTATATTAAAAAAAATTGAAATAATGTAGAATAACAGATTTTATTTAGTCCTGAATCTTACAGAACCACTTGGTGGCTTAAAATGTTTTGTATTTTTCTAAAGGAATCAAATCTTGACATTTTCAAAATGAGCTTTTTGACTTCTTCTTTCTGAAAAGCACCACTTAAAAACTGACTTCAACTTAAGAAAAACAAAAGAAAGAAAGAAAAAAGTAAGAAAAAGGTTAGAAAGCTCAGAAAAGAATGGGAATTTACTGTTTTGGGACCCTGAGGCTTGTGCTGGGTTGGTGCAAGAAGAAATGCCTTTTTCCATCTTCATTTTAATCGACTGAAATATCAGGAGAGTTTCTCATCTGACCCGACTTTGCCCTATTTTGCCTTCTCCTGATTTGATTATTCAACTAAATAAACTCAGATATTTCCCTTGTTGCAGGATTTTCACTCTCTGTGCTCTTCTGCTGTAGGAATTTCAGGGATTTAGAATATTCTGAGTGTCAGTAGAATAGTGTGAAACCTTTCCCCACCCAGAACATATTTTCCCAAGAGGGCCAAAGGATAATCCCTCTTAGTGGCCAGGATTACAAAACCTGTGTTACACACTTGGAAAATTACAAATCCAATGGAGAGCCCAAATTCACTGACAATTTTGACAGCAGGAAAGCCAAACTTCAGGTTTTTACCTTAAATAACAGCCTTGAAATCTGTCTTATGTTTGGGCAGTGATGTCAGGGCAGTACTTGAGGAAGTCTGTGCTGATCACAGAATCCCAGAATGGTTTGGGTTGGAAAGAATCTCCAAGATTGCTTCATTCCACCCCCAGCCATGGGCAGGGACACCTTCCACTATCCCAGGCTGCTCCAAACCCCATCCAACCTGGCCTGGAACGTTTCCAGGGATGGAGCAGCCACAGCTTCTCTGGGAAGCCTGTGCCAGGACCTCCCCACCCTTCCAGGGAAGAATTTCTTCCTAACATCCCTTCTAAATTTACCCTCTGGCAATTTAATGCCATTCCCATTGTCCTGTCCCTCCATCCCTTGTCCCAAGTCCCTCTCCAGCTCTCCTGGAGCCCCTTCAGGCCCTGGAAACAGTAAAGGTCTCCTTGGTGATGGCCTCAGCAGTTCTGCTGGTCATTGGATTCAATGTTCTTGGAGCTCTTTTCCTACCTAAACAATTCCATGATTCTCCAATCAGGAAAAGACCATCAACTCTTTAGTGCAACCTGCACTCCCTGCAGTCCACTGGGGACATTCCAGGTGGTGTTTCCTGCTTTTCCAGAGGAGCCAGAGGTTGGAGAGAGGGATTCACTAAATATCCAAGGGTGAAGGCAGGGAGGAAAAGTGAGTGCAGACCCCTCTGTTCTCTGTAGGACCCCCACCAATATCTTGTTTTCAGAGCTCACATCCACCCCATGCAGAGCATCCCCATTTCCAGGTGTGGGAAATCAGGGACATGGCTGAAGTGCAAGTGCTGGAAGCAGAGGACAGGGTGGCCTTTCCCAGAAAGCAGCTCCATCACTGCTCTCTGCTTCCCCTACTCAGTTTCCTCAGAAATCACTGTTTTTTCCCCTCATGTTCAGTAAAGATTCCTAAATCTCCTTGCAATCAAATAAAGGAGACACTAATTTATTATTTCCCAAAGATTTTGTCCCTGAGCACTCCCCTACACAGAGAGTTCCAGGAAAGCAAATCCAAACTGAACCGAGGCATGGAAATTACTTGGAAGCCTTTCAGACCTGAGTCTTCAATCTATTTCAGAATTAAGGTGACCTGAATGCAGGGGGTTCACTTCCCTTTGGCTTGATCAGAAAGGCGTGTCTGGGAATGAATTAAGCTTGGCTGAATTAATGCCACCTTTGATCCTCATTAAGTTTGGACACCCAGGCATTTAGGCCAGCCTAAGTTCTTCCACTGTAAAAGTCAGTGCTGAGGGAAGGCTGGAAATCTGCACAGAAACTGCTGGAAAAACATTCAGGTTGAGTTAATACTTTTTGCTAAAACCTGTCACCAGAAAATTCTGCTCTGTGGCACCATGGACACTTTCCTGGGAGCCATGGAATGTTGGATGGGGCTTGGAGAGACCTGGGGTAGTGGAGGTGCCCCTGCCCGTGGCAGGGTTTGGAATGAGATCATCTTGAAAGTCCCTCCCAACCCAAATTATTCCATGATTCTGTGATATTGAGAGAGCAGGCATCTTGCCTTTCTCTTTCCCACTGTCCAGAACAAGACCTCTCAGATATTCCCAGATTTTGCTGAGCACTAGGATATTGCCTCCATCCCAGTCATTCCAAATGCAGTTCAATTTAAACCTCACTTCAGCACAGGCTGATGCAGCTTTGCACAATGTCTGTACAACCTCAGCAACTGGAATGGCAGAGAAATGCCATGAAAATCCAGGAAATGTTGCTTCCTCTACACCATTCCTACACGAGTTTGGAACAGCTGCTAAATGTAATTTTTTTTTAAATATGTCACATAGAATCTAGCAAGGTCATGCAAAATCTACATTTTTCTTCACAATCTTCACTGGATTTTTTATTTCTTTTACCCTAAATCAGGTTAGATAGAGAGGCTGAGCCCTTTCAACATCACTGATGTTGACTCCTAGATCAAGACACCAAGAGGATGAAAAACTGGAATATCAATACAGCTGATTTCTCACTGAACAACCACAGGAAATCTGGGATGTTTGTCACCTGTGTCAGCAGAAATCACTGCCTGGCATCCCCTTTAGCAAAAGAGTGGAGCTGGGCTGGCTAAAATCTGCAGTGTGATTGGCCTGGGAGAAAGGAAAACAAACGGGAAATCTGCCTGGTGAGGTTATTTTGGATTCCTTTGACCCAGTGAACTCAGGCAGAGCTGTCTCTCTAGGAACTGGACATATTTAGTGCCTGTTTTCCAAAATCAGCATCCCATGGATGTCACAAACCTGGACATCAGCTCTGTTTGCCAGCCAAGAAAGAAAAAACTCCACTCACTGGACCCAAGTCATCCCAAACTTTCCAATGTGTTCGGGGCACAGAAGAAAAATCAAATTTTCTGCCCCTTTCCACACTGATGTGGCTTTAGGCATCCACCTTTTTCTGCTTTTGTGAAAGATTCTCCCCACAGTTTATGAGGTCATTGCTTAATCTGGATTTCCTTGCAATTCTATCAGGAGAAATCAAGGAATTTTGTTTTCCCTCCCTGCTCAACCATTTTTCTTTTACCTGTTTGCTGAAATTCAGGTGTCATCACAGAGTCCAAAGCTGCCAATCCAGCACCTTTGCCATGGCATGATAAAAGCTTGGGGGGAAAAAATAAAAAGCAATCATGAATAATTTTCAAAATGAATAAAATAAGGTAGCCCTGAAATGCTCAGGCCCTGCCATGGAGGACTTTAATAAACATTCAGAGCTTGCTCCTGTGTTGCTGAGGCTTTACCTCTCAGAAAGTACAAGATGTCAATCAGGATTTTCTCTGCAGGAAGCAGGAACACAAATCTCTATGGAAACCAGAAGGAGGTGACAGTGCCTATGGAGAGGTTTTCTGCATAGATTCCCATCCTCAGAGTTTACATTTGCTGGAGATTTTATTGCCACTGTAGTTCTGGAAAAGATAAAAAAAATGTTTCATCTTCCTTGGACTGCAGATTCTGACATTGTTCCCTCTCCTTCCTTCTCTCTCCTCCAGCCTCAGTCAATGAATCCTTTGGTTTAATTTATTTACTGCCACATTAGAAAAGATTAAATTACTGATGTAGGTGAAAAATAAATCCAATCCAATGAATCCCTTCTACAGAGGATGTCAGGATCTAATGAGGATTTGCAGCCTCACAGGATGGATTTGAACAGGGAGGTGCAAGCAGAGGGGATATTTTGGGAATAGACAGGGGCCCCACTGCAGCACAAGTATCTACGGGAGAACATGATAAAGAAGTTTTTCAATTCAAAAAGTGTCAGATTCTGACTTCATTCAGCCCTGACTTCTTGGAAACACAACCCCAAATTTTCCTGTTAGGCAGCTGATCTCAGAACCCTCCAGCACCTCATCCTGGGCATCCCAGAAGAGCACCCTGCTCACAGCTCCCTTTCTTGCCAGAAGCCAAGCCAGGAAACAAAGCCTTCAGAGCTGCTCTGTGGGTGGGTGGTTTCCCTTTCTCTTTTGCTGCTCAGTTTCCAGCTCTTGAGTGAGACAAAAACCAGAAATTGGTGAGTTATTCAATATCTGAGGAGCTGAAGGGGTGAATTCACCACTGGAAAAAAAGTTCAGAAGTTGTTCTGTGCCTGCCATGGTGGTGCCTGGGGTTTGAAATGGAGTTTGGCTGTGCACAGGGCTGAAAGATTAGGGGCAGATCTGCAAATTAAGAAGCTCCCAGGCAGTGAATATGTGGAGGGCAGAACTGAGGGGAGCCAAGGGAGCACGAAGGGGACAGTGAAAGCTCAAGGGATGGATATAAAAAGCACTGTGACGTGGCTGTGACGACCATGCAGTGAAAGTGGAGGTGACAAACCACGAGGACCTTGGCCCTGCTCCTCCCAGAGTCATTAAATCCCTGCCAAAAACCAACTGCAAATCAACGGGAGCTGCCTCTCCTGGTGCAGGAGTTTAATAAATGTCCCTGCAGGAGATACTGGGAATGGTGTCAGCTCTGAATCCTGCTGCTCCTTAGTCCTCAAATACAATTCACCACTTGTTCCCTGCTGGTGAAGATTTCCCTGTAGCTCATCCCATGCCATGGGAAGGGAAGTGGCCACCCACCCATCTGAAAGTGCCAGAGGTTTTCATGGAATCACAGAGTTGGGTGGGACCTTGGAGACCTTCTAGCTCCAACCTTTCAGCCACAGGGCATCTTCCACTGTCCCAGGGTGCTCCAAGCCCCATCCAACCTGGCCTTGGACGCCTCCAGGGATCCAGGGGCAGCCACAGCTTCTCTGGTGCAACTGTGCCAGAGCCTCCCCACCCTCACAGGGAAGAATTCCTTCCTAATATCCCGTCTTACCTCACCCTCTGCCAGTGGGAAGCCATTCCCTGTGTCCTGTCCCTCCATCCTTTGTCCAAAGTCCCTCTCCAACTCTTTTGGAGCCCCTTTAGGCACTGGAAAGGGCTCTGAGGTCTCCCAGGAACCTTCTCTTCTCCAGGTGGAACATCCCCAGCTCTCCCAGCCTGGCTCCAGAGCAGGGGGGCTCCAGCCCTCTGAACTTCTCCATGGCCTCCTCTGGACTTGCTCCAACAGATTTTGTTCTGGCATATTCAATGTCACTGCAGAGGGAATTCCAGGAAACTCAATTTCCCTTGGGGGAATGATATTATCCCCCTACTTCATAGGAACATTATTTATGGCACACTATAATTCATAGATCCTTTAAACTTTTTTTAAAGCTCTTCAGGTGGTGGAGACCTCACATTTTCGCAGTTTAGCTCATTTTTACCATTTAACATTTACTCATTTAACTGGCTGGAGAGAGCAAGACAGCCCCTTCCTGCCTGAGGAAGCCATTTCTGTGCTGGAAATTTCAGAATGTGGGAAATTAGGTTGTAAAAATTGGTGTGAAGTTTCTCCACATTCCTTTCTGTCACTGACAGTCTCAGACACAGGAGGTTCATTTTGGCTCCTTCCCTGTTCACTGATTAGATTGTCCATGGGACCATGTTCTAAACAAGGCTGCTCTGATCCAACGTGTTTTCTTCATGCTGATGTTATTAATACATCAAAAATACTTTCTGCACCAAGAGTTTCTCCTTGCATACCCCTTTTTTGTCTAATTTGTCTAATCTATCCTCCCACTCACCAGTCTTGTTTCTCACCCAGTAATTCCCTGTTTTAAAGTTAATAAATATCTCAACTCCACTTGGAGCTGTCCTGTGTCTCCTCAATAGGTGCTTGCCCAGACAGAGCAGCTGCCATGGGTTTGCACTGTGCTGATGGAGTATATGGCATCACCATCCATGATCTTGGAGGGGATTTCTCTATACCTACAATTAAATCTCTCTGTTGTCATAGCTTTACACCCTTTTGTGACCTCAGAGACTGAGCTTTTCCCTTTTAAAACCTGAATTTCACTGAGACAATTCTACCACTGCAAGGACCACCCCTGAAGACAATTCCCCAGCTTCCACTTGAGAAGTTTCCTGGGAATATTCCTCTGTCCATGTCTTGGCTGGGACTCTTTTCTGAGCACCAAAGCTGAGTTTTTTAACCGATACATTTTCGAACGCCAACGCAGAGAGATTTCTGGTGTAGGGTGAGCCCAGATCTGCACTTAGGGAATTATCTGTACCCCTGCATGTGTGAAAAAATGCAGGAGCCAGGTTGTCCCTCAGGCAGGACACTGCTGAGAGTGCAAGGGACATGAATGGCTTGGGGAGCCGAATGAGATCCCAGCACTTCCATGGCTGCTGTTGCTACGGAGACGCTTCCTTGGCATCTGCATAACGAGCACTCCCCTACCATCAACTCCGGGAGAAATGAGGCTCCAGGTACCCAGTGAAACACAGAGCCAGAATTTTAAGAGGGAAAACACCCTTGGAGACTTCAGAAACCAAATAAATCCAGTGCTCTTCACACGTGCATGGCATTGAAGAGGGGTTTCCACACCGGTGCTGTTCTTGTGTGATGGAGCCTCTGAGCCAAATGCAGAGTGAGGATGGGGAAGAGACATCTGAACCACCTATTTTTTGTTTGTTTGTTTTTGTTGTTTTTTTGTTTGTTTGTTTTTGTTTTATTGTTGTTGTTGTTGTTTTGGTTTTGGGTTTTTTTTGTTTTTATTTTTTTTATTTCTGCATGTAGCAAATATATAGGTCAGGAGTTGAGATTCTCTGCATTTGGGTGGAGTTTGTCTTTTCTACTCTTCCCAGCAAGAATTCTCTGCCATGAGCTATTTGGGGGCTAAAAACCAGGAAGCATAAAATTATCAAAATTATTTGGGACCTTAAAGATCATTCACCTCCCCTGCAAAGGGAAACTTTCCACTAGACCAGGTGGCTCAGAGGCCCATCCAACCTGGCATTGATAGGAAAGGTTTCCACAAATTTATCCAGAACATTACACATATCAAGAGAAAGATCCACATTTTGTGAAATGGGCTTTGAATACAGGCCCTGTCCCTTCATCCCTCCAAAGAAGAGGCAATTCCACATGTGTCACAGGTGTGGGACTGGCTCAGGACTTCAGGAGATGTAGGACAGGAATGGCTGAAGGAGATGGAGCAACACGACTGCAGAGAATTTAGAAATTCAGACCTGGAATTGGCCCTCAAAGGGTTTTCAGACCTTGGAGAACCCATTTCTGTAAGATGTTTCCAAGAGGGTCCCAGCCCTGGTGTCCTTTGAGTTGTCTCTTCCTGCTGTCCTGCTATGCCTGGCCTTTGGGCCAGCTCCAGAATCTTCTGGAAAAGCAGATATCATGGTTAGCAGTCCATTCCATAGATTATTTCCACTTATCTGGAGTGACATGCTGAGCATTTTAAAATGTCTCTAATAAGTGAGTCCAAAGCTGCCCTTGGAAGAGAGAATTTTGAACTCCCTGATGTCTGTGTTTATCTTTTCCTTGGTTTGGGATTTTTCAAGAGAAAACAAAGCATTGTTCTGCAGCTCCAGTCTGCCTTAGCTCCCAGTTTTAATCAAAGACATCCATTCTTTCACCTCTAATTATCTGCAATAGTGGTTTAATTTGCATTGTGCCCTTTTCCTGAATTGACACAGTGAAAGCATTTTCTCATTATTTCCCTGCTTTTATTCCCGACCATAAATGCCGCCAGGATGACTCAGTTCTAGACAAGAATTTTTGTCTGAGAACCTCAGGTTTCCTGTCAGTCCCCGAACCTTTCAGCTGCCTGTTTGGCAGGATTAAAGATGCTGTTTTGTTGACCTGTTAATCACACACTTTTCCCAGAGCTGGACTGCCAGGATGCTTTTCAAACTGGGAAAATGATGCTGAGAAGTCTCTGGCTGATCATTAACTGCTCACAGTGATGCTTCCAGAGCTGTTTGTGCTCCAATCACAGGTGCCCAGGCTGGCATTTCCAACCCTCTCACCCTCAACCTGCTCTTCTCCAAAATCATGGAATGGTTTGGGTTCAGAGGGACCTTCAAGATTCTCTCATTCCATGGCCTGCAAACCTTCCACTATCCCAGCTCAGAGCTCCATCCAACCTGGCCTTGGACACTTCCAGGGATGGGGCAGCCAACAGCTGCCCTGGGAAACCTGTGCCAGGGCCTCACCACTCTCCCAGGGAAGAATTTCTTCCCAATATCCCACAAAACCCTGATCCCTGGCAGTGGGAAACCATTCCCCCTTGTCCTGACACTCTATCCATTGTCCAAAATCCCTCTCCAGCTCTCCTGGAGCCCCTTTAGGCACTGGAGGGGGCTCTCAGCTCTCCCTGGAGCCTTCCCTGCTCCAAGTGAACATTCCCAGCTCTCCCAGCCTGGCTCCACAGGAGAGTGGATGTTTCCCTTGCCACACAACCCCAATCCAGCATAACAAACACTTAATTCTGACAGGGATTAAGAATTGTCTGGGATAATTTAAAACTCTTCCTCCCCCAATCCCTTTAAAACAAAGCAGCTCAACTTTCCTGCTTGGAGTTTTACAGACTGCTCATAAAACCTTCCTGAATATCATCCCAGGCTGGAGCTTCCCTTTCTGTCTCTGAGTTTTTCTCTGCTGCTGGGCTTTTATCTTGTCTGTTCCTTTGAAACTCCCTGTCTGCTGCCTGTTCCCAGCTCACTCTCTGCCTCACATATGTGAAGCTTGAATACTTTCCCTCACAGCTCCTGCCTGTTTACTGCAGTATCAAAAAGAAATAACGAAAAAAAACCCAAGCCAGGCAAAAATGATGATTAATGACCTCATGCAAAAACAGATTAGCCATCCACAATCTGTATCAGCATCATATCTGAGCCCTCCCAGTTGTTTTTTTTCCCCCTTCTTTTGTGTGCGTGTGTTGTCTTTTTCTGCTTTTTTCTTAGATGCCTCCAGAGGTCCATTATATTCTGAAACTCTCCCTCCCCCTGGGACAGATGGAGCTTATCAAAATGAAAAAGGGGAATAGAGGCAGCATTAGTTCAGCTCTGCTGATGGAAAAGCATCTCTGGATGTAATTGGGAATGTAAACGTGGAACAGGGGCAGCAGGAGAGGGAAGGGGTAAAGATTCCAGGATACTCCTTCAGGGGGAAAAAGGGGCCTTGCCATACTCATAAAAGCTCTTAAGTGGAGTCACAAAAGGACAAAGCCAAAACCAGGCAGGGAGAACCCCATGGATGTCCTCAAGCTGAACATTCCCCAACAAAAAGCCTCAGAGCAGCAACAACAGCTGGTGATGGATGTCAGCTGCCAGCCTTGGCCACCAGCAGAGATCCAGACCCAGAATTTCTGTGTTGTCTCCCAGTTCTGCCTTCTCCTGGAGCAGGCATGAGAAAGAGCAGCCTGGGAACAGATGGAGCTGCAGAGGGAGCGGGCAAAGCTTCCCTGGGGACAAGGACACATATTGTTAAAACCCTAAAGCCTAGGACTCAAACTCTCTGTGCTTCCTAACACTGATCCCCCAAAGAGCACTGCTTTAAACTTGAAGGCTTCCAAATTTGAGTAATGAAGTTAAAATCACTGGTGTGTAATTAAAATAAAAGTGTGTCATTTCACATGGTAAAAAGTTTTGAATTTAAGGTTTTAGAATATAATAATAGATATGAAACAAAATAAAAATTCTTGAGCATTGTCTCTTTCTTCTTGTTCCTTCCTCATGATTTCAAGTAGTAGTTTTTAGTTAAATAAAAAGTACTGCAGTATGAGTTACAAGTGTTTTGTTATTAAGTCAAAAATATAGATAATATAAATGTTTGCTCTTAATTAAAGTTAGCTTTTACAAAACCATGTACCTAGCTAAATTCACCTCCATTTTCTCACTTTTAGCTTAATAACTAAAAATACTAAAAAAGTTCTCTGTACTTTCAATAAAATGTAATAAACAACCAAGTCCAAACAAAAAATCCATCTCTTATACATGCAATTCTAAATCTAAAAACAACAACAAAAAATAACCCTAACCACTTTCCAACATATGGGCCACTGCAGCAGGATCTGGGGGAAGAGCCTGAAGGGTTTCCATCAGGAACACACAGGCAAATCCCTTTGTTCTTTGGGTCTCCATTTCCTCCCCTGCTCTTGTCTGCATGGGTTCTGTAGGGTGAAGAGGCTCCTTCCATGGCTCAACTCTGGATCCTACAGAGCTCAGCTCTGTTCTGGGCCATGGGATGGTGCTGGAACATCCAGAGCAGATATCCTGTCCAGAAGTGGGAGGAATTTCTTCCCAAATCCCATCTCACCCTGCTCTCTGACACTTTAAAGCCATTCCCTGTGTCCTGTTGCTCCATCCCTTGTCCCAAATCTCTCTCCAGCTCTCCTGGAACCTCTTTAGGCACTGAGAGGGGCTCTGAGGTCTCCTTGGAGTTTTCTCAAGCTTTTCTCACTGACCTCAAATAATTTTCGTGGTCCTCCTCTGGAACCACTCCAGTGCTGGCAGCCCATGAGCCCACAGAAACCAGGACTCAGCCTTCAGGAGTTACAGAGATTGAGGTGGGAAATTAGGAAGAATTCTTCCCTCTGAGGCTGGGGAGGTCCTGGAATGGAATTCCCAGAGAAATTCTGTGGCTGCCCCTGGATCCCTGGAAATGTCCAAGGCCAGGTTGGATGGGGCCTGGAGCAGCCTGGGATAGTGGAAGGTGTCCCTGCCCATGGCAGGGGTGGGACTGGGTGATCTTTGAGGTCCCTTCCAACCCAAAAAATACCATGTTTCCATTGATTTTAAGATTACTTTAATGGAGAAGAAAAGAAAGTTAGGAAGAAGCTCCTATATTTTCTCCTTTTCTTATTCATCCCCTCCGGAGAAAAATAAAAATTGCAGCACCAATGTACCTGGTTCTGCCTGCGGACCTGGATTAAATAAGGATGCAGTTTATAGATAATAAAACCTTGCTCAGCAGCCAGGTCCAGCATGGTTAATATGACATCAAAAGGATCCTGTTCTGCAAATGAAATTTCAATCTCAGGCTGGAAAAAGGAAGGCCATGGGAGCTTTGAAATCAAGCAGCGACCAGGAGGCACAAACTCATCTGTTATAATCCAGAATATTATTTTTTGGCTGAATCCTAAATGAAAATTCAGTCTCGCTGGTGCTTTCTGAGTATTATTCCGAGTTTTATGCAATATTTTATATTTATTCTCTGTCTCCTCCTTTCAGGAAAGTCATCCACAGAGCAGAGAGAAAAGGCACTTAACTTTGAATCCAAATGTTTTGGAGACAGTTGATATCCCCACTTACGAAACTGGGTTGGATTTTTGCAAATTGCAAAAAAATAAAAAATCTGCCTAAAGGGTAAGGTTTGTATTCAAGGAGAGAAAAGAGTGGGAATCTGGCCCTGGAGTTTTCCACTGCATGTTTTTCTTGAGGAGGAAGGAGAGTCAACGTGTAAATGCATTAATGAGATAAATAAGGACAGGAATTGTACAGGCTGTTCCAGGCTGGAGAGACACATTCTCCAGGAGAGAAAAATACATTTTGTGCTAATAATTTGTGTGTCAGTATCCAGCACACAGTTCCAGCTAGGATCTTATACATAGGGAGGGGGGGATTGCTTGGAGAAGGAAAGTTAGTTAAAAAAAAATATTAATAGTAACAATAAGTTATTATAGCCACCTTAAATTTGTCATAGGCCAGAAGAAAAAAAAAATTAAACAATGTTCACTCTGTTTCCAACCTGAATTTCAGATTTCTCCTCCCTAAAAAATGGTTTGATTATTTTTCTCTGCCATGTAAACACCATCATTTTGGGCCAATTTAAACCACGAAGTTTTCCAGAAATCCATCTTGAAAACTGGAGTTGATTTTAGATTAGGTGAATTGCTCATTGTCACCAGAACTTCACATATTATTTTTCACTCCAAGCTGAGGAATGAGAATGATCTCAGCTGGCAGTTACACAAAAGAGTCCCTGAACTCTGGTTTTCCCAGAAAAATGTTCTGTGCTAATTCCAGTGAATCAGTTGTTACCACCTTCCTGACTGGTAAATGCAGGACAACATAATATCATGAGTGTTTTAAATGGTATTTGACACCTGAATCAGCTGCTGTTCTCTGCTGACTTTAAAAGAATATTTATGAAAATAAACAGCCAAAGCTCACCTGAACCCTACAATTCAATAAACGTAAATTCCTACCCTGTAGGGCTGAATCAGGGTGTTGGCATTACATGAAATGTCCCACACAACAACACCAAAAAAACAGAAAAAACAAACAAATAAACAAAACCCCCAAGGCACAAAAAAAACAGAAGATGGTTTTGACTTTCATTTTAGGAACAAAGAGGTGTATTTGATTCATCTGCACTAACAGGGGTCTTGCTTAAGTGCAGGGTCAGTTTGAAGTGGTTCATCCAAAAGACTTTTACAGGTCATGGGCTCTATATATGAACTATATATGAACAGGTTTTATCTAGCTCCAGGACAGTGAAAAGCTGGAAAAGACTTTCCAACTTCGTAACAGCCTCTCCTGACTTCTGAAAATTGTGGCCTGACCTACTTCATGGGACAGGTTATTAAATTCTCCCAGCAGTTCCTGTATCTGCCCAGCAGACAGAGCTTCTGCAATAATTCTCTTTTGAAATAGTCCCAGCCTTTTCAGAAAGAAACAGCTGATAGAAAAGGGAATCTATTCCCATGGTTATTTACCCTAATAACCAGGTTTGTACTGTATTCTTAGTTTTATTTTTATTTATTTTTATATTTATGCTTGGCTTCCAGTCCCTGGATTTGGATCTGACTTCGTGCAACGAATGAAAAATCACCCAAACCACTGAGCTGTCCTAGAGCCCTCTGCTCCTCATGGATTTTATTCAAGTTATAGGTTAAGAATTGTTTAGGTTGGAAAAGACCTCTAAGATCATCGAGTCCAACCACTAACCCCCGTCCCCAGGTGCCACATCTTCAAATCTTCAAATCCCTCCTGGGGTAGTGACTCCACACTTCCCTGGGCAGCCTTTTCCAGTTTGACAAACCTCTTGACAAACAAATTTTTCCTGACATCCAACCTAAATCTCCCTGGCATAACTTGAGGTCATTTCCTCTTATTCCCATTTAGCATTAAATTATAGACAATTGTCCCATGTCCCAGCACCACCTTGGAGTGGAAAGGAATCCAATCTAAAATTATTCCCTGTCACTTTGAAGCTATTCCCCCCTTTTCACTCCAGATTCCTGTAAAAAAATCTCTCCATCTTCCTCATAGGCTCTGTTCAGTTACTGGAAGGCCACAATTAGGTCACCCCAGGCTGCACAATCCCAATTATGTCTTTTTTTTTTTTTTTTTTTTTCCACAGCAGAGCTGCTCCATCCCTCTGATCAATTTGGCAGCAGTTTGTGCCTCCGGTTTCTAACGGGGTGATGCAGGTGGGATGTCACTCCCGAGCTGGATGCATCCCTCACTAAATGGGATCTGAAGGAGCCTCTTCTGGATGCTCCCAGAGCCCTGCAGAGCCTGACACCCCCTGAACTTTGCTTTTTAATTGCTTCGTGTGATTTCTGTCAGCCCGGGGCATCCCGGCTGTGCTCAGCTGAATCGAGCTCTTCCCCAGAGCTGCTCCCCTCCATCCCAGCCCTGCCGCCTCCCATTTTCACCTTCCCAAAGGTAATCCAGGCAGACACAGCCATCCCAACACGGGTCATTGCCATGGAACAGCAGGATTCAATAGGAGTGAGCGCAGGAGAAATGGGGAGAGACTTCAGAGCACACCTCATGCATCTCTAATGGGTTTGCTTGCCAAAAGGAATGACAGCTTTGATGGAATCGTGCTTTTTTTTTTTTTTTTTTTTTTTTTTTTTTTTCTTTTTCCACCGTTGGAACAGTGAGTCCCAGACTCTGAGCACAGCACAGCTCCTTCCATGGGCTCTGAAACAGAGATGAAAGCAAATTGTTAATCAATTGTGGGTTTGCAAAGGCACCGTGCTGAGAGGCAGCTGAGGTGGCACTGGGCTCTGATGTTCTTCTGGACTTTCCAGAATGAAAGTTTATCCTTTAAAGAGGCAGCAAGAAGCAGGAGCTGACTCTTCACTGATGAGAGCCTGCCTGGAGCACTGTGTCCAGTTCTGGGATTCCCATCAGAAGGGTGAGGAGCTGCTGGAATGAGTCCAGAAGAGACCACGGAGATTCTCCAGGACCTGCTCTGGAGCCAGGCTGGGAGAGCTGGGAATGTCCAGCCTGGAGAAGGGAAGGCTCCAGGGACACCTCAGAGCCCCTTCCAGTGCCCAAAGGGGCTCCAAGAGAGCTGGACAGGGAATTTAGGAAAGGGTCTGGAATGCCAGGACAAAGATGAATAATTTTGAACTGATGGAAGGTAGGTTTAGATGAGAAATTAGGAAAAAATCCTTCCCTGTGAGGGTGGTGAGGCCCTGGCACAAGTTTCCCGGTGAAGTTGGAGTTGTCCCATCCCTGGCAGTGTCCAAGGCCAGGTTGGATGGGGCTTGGAGCAGCCTGGGATAGTGGAAGGTGTCCCTGCCATGGCAGGGGCTGGAATGGGATTGAGAGGAATGATGGAGTTGTCTTTACAAACAAGCTGTGGGTCTGCTGGTAGATAGGTCTAGCACTGAGAGATAAAAGAAACAATGGAATGGATTCCACTGACTGATGAATGGAAAAAAGATATTTGCCTTTACAAACAAACTGTAGGTTTGCTCATAAATGAAATTGGATATTGAAAGAAGAAGGAAGCAATGGGGGGAAAAAACCATGAATTCCATAAGATTTAAAATTTACAAGGGAAAGTTATACATTAGAGGTGAAACTTAGGTATCAGGCATTCCAAGAAGTCTGTACCTCTCAATGGGGAAAGAGAGAGGGAAATGTGGTCAGGAAATTAGGATAAAAGGGAGGCTTTGTCCTCCAAAAATCTGAGAGATCCAAGGGGAATGTCCCATGGCCTCTCCCTTTATTTGAATAAAGTATAAGGACTCCTCTGTCTCCTTTTTGGACATAAACCTCTGGTGTTTGTGGATTAATTTTCCTGACAAGATGATCTTGAAGGCCTCTCCCATTCCAAACCATTCCATGATCCTGTGATTCTGACAGGGAGCCCACAGCTGCTTGTGGAGGGAGTTCTTTTTTCCAGTTATAGGCAAGCTCGAGTCCAAAGTTCCTATGTTGTTTTTAAAAAGTGATAAGGAAAGAGGAAATTATATATTTATAAAATCTAAAAATTCCTGTGGATAATTCTGTATTCTTTAAACTTACACCCTAGAAAACTTCAAGGAAACCTTTCCTGTTCAGGAGAGACAAGGATCCAAAACTAACCAGGCTAATGAGGCCAAGCCAATAAAGACATGGAAAAATTTGAAATTCTTCATGTATAATTCATTGGGGTCACGCCATCCTACTGGGTCCTTGGACAAAGATGTGTCCCCAATTGGGATTTCCTTGCGCTATTTTTGATCCTTTTGGGATTGTTTGCTGGGCAATCGGGCTCTGGGCTGCAGAGATGTAGGGCTTGGAGGGTCTGTAGCATTTTCTTAGCAGGAGGCTGGGGTAGAGGATTTGTTCTTAGGCAGCTGATGAGTGTCTGGAGAGATTTGTGTGGCCTGAAAAGGAACCCATTTACCCAACAGCTCTGAAAGGGCTTTATCAGGCAGGAACAACCCAAGCAATTAGTGCAGCTACTTCTCATTAAAATGAGCCCCTTGAATGCAATTAAAGAGTGCCTCAACCCTCCGGCGAGGCCGAGGGACTGCCCGGTGTCAGCTGCACTCAGTGCCCCCCCAAACCCTTGTTTAAACCTCCTGCAGGAATTTTACAGCTCTCTCTCCCAGCCGTCCTGCCCAAGCCAGGGATTTTGCTTGTTATTGCCGATTTCCTATTCAGAAGACAATGCTCAAAGCTGTTTCTGCCTTTGCTTTGGAGGACCCCGTGCCTAAATTCCTGACTTCCAAGATATTCTCCTGCTTCCAGCTGCATTGTTGAGTCACCAGCATGTCAGGATCTCACAGGTTTTTAGGTATCGGAGGCTGCAGGACACCCACACTTGCACTGTTTGATTTTTTTAGTGCTAACACGGTGAGATGGACTCTAGGAAATGCTAATTTCTGTCTTCAGGTTTAGACAGAGCTCAAATCTCCTCATGGGTCTGCATCAGGTGCCTACACAGAGGAACAGGGCATTCTTTTTTCATGGTTGTGGGTTGCTTTGAGTTATCTGACTGTAAAATATGTCTTGGGAAGAAAAGAGGCAGCCTTGGATGAATTTAACTACTTGGGAACGAGGAGAAAAACAGGGACCTACAGCAAATGCTGTCATCCCCAAATTCAGCACCTGTGAATGATGAATTTGTGATTCAGCCCTAATCCATGCACAGAAAGGTGTTGTAGGACTCCATTGCTCAGCTAGAGCCCTTAACAGGACAAGCCCAGGCCATTTCCAGACATGATTCAGCTCTCAGCATTAACTGGTTGCTTTAGGATGAGAGGAATTACCCTCTGGAAGTGCAAAGGGAGCTCAGGGTGGCTGTCACAGATGGCTCCATTTGAGGAATCTCATTCCATGGTACAGAGGCACAACAGGGCCGGGTCAGAGCTAAATGCTGCTGTAAAATCTGTAATAATAGCTGCAATAATAAAGGGAGTAAAGGGAGCTGCTTCTCTGGGTGCTAAACTGATTTCTCAATCCCATGGTTGCTCCAGCTTGCATTCCCAGTCTTTATCTCCAAAGCAGCCTTCATGGAAAGCCTGGGAGAAGATGCAAGGTTGTCTGCACACAGAATTACAGAATCGCAGAATATCCTGAGTTGGGAGGGATCCACGAGGACCACCAAGGCCATCTCCTGGCCCTGCACAGGACACCCCCAAGAATCCCATCCTGTGTCTGAGTGTTGTCCAAATGCTTTTTGAGCTCTGTCAGGCTTGGTGCTGTGACACTTCCCTGGGGAACCTGTTCCATTGACCAACCACCCTCTGGAAGAAGAATTTTTTTCCTGATATCCAAGCTAAACCTCCTCTGGTACAACTTCAGGCCGTTCCCTTGAGTCCTGCACTGGTGATCAGAGAGATCAGTGCCTGCCCCTTCTCTTTCCTTCACAAGGCAGCTGCAGACCCCAGTGAGGTCTCACTTCAGCCTCCTCTTCCTCAGCTGAACAAAGCAAGTGACCCCAGCAGCTCCTCCTGTGGCTTCCCCTCCAGAGCCTTCACCATCTTCATGGCCCTCCCATGGTGTCAGGAAAATTAATCCACAAACACCAGAGGTTTATGTCCAAAAAGGAGACAGAGGAGTCCTTATACTTTATTCAAATAAAGGGAGAGGCCATGGGGCATTCCCCTTGGATCTCTCAGATTTTTGGAGGACAAAGCCTCCCTTTTATCCTAATTTCCTGACCACATTTCCCTCTCTCTTTCCCCATTGAGAGGTACAGACTTCTTGGAATGCCTGATACCTAAGTTTCACCTCTAATGTATAACTCTCCCTTGTAAATTTTAAATCTTATGGAATTCATGGTTTTTTCCCCCCATTGCTTCCTTCTTCTTTCAATATCCAATTTCATTTATGAGCAAACCTACAGTTTGTTTGTAAAGGCAAATATCTTTTTTCCATTCATCAGTCAGTGGAATCCATTCCATTGTTTCTTTTATCTCTTAGTGCTAGACCTATCTACCAGCAGACCCACAGCTTGTTTGTAAAGACAAATCTGTCATTCCTCTCCCATGTTCACTCTCTAGTTCCTTTATATTCCTTAAATTCGTGTATGCACATTGTTTAGAGCCTGCTTTGAGAAAGTTCTTCAGGTCTTTGCAAAACTTCTCCAGAGCAGGTGGGCACCAACAAACTCTCACTCCAAAGGATCTTATCCATAGCAGACATCATGTTTGTGGAGAAAGGATTTTACTCTTTATGAACCCAAGTTCATTAGGGCTGGGTCTCTTTCCCCCTCAGTTTTACATTATTAAGAACTTTTTGATGGCTCTGCTCTGAGTCTTTGCACCAAGCTCCATCCTACCTGGCCTTGGACACTTCCAAGGCTTTTTTGGGCTTTTTTTTGGAAACCTGTGCCAAGGCCCTGCCCACCCTCCCAGGGAAGAATTTCTTCCCAATATCCCATCTAACCCCACCTCCTCCAGCCTAAAGCCAGCACCCCTTCCTTCCTATGTGAGTTTGCTCCTCGAACTGAGCCAACCCCCCTATTTTTTACTTTCTCGTGCCTTTGAAACCTTGAACTACTGTTTATTTACAATCAGCCATTCTGTTTAACTGCAGCACTGCCATTTCCTCTCTGCTGTGCTCTGGGATTCCTTTCCTGGCATGGAACAATCCATTTTTCCCCTCTGCTGTTCCCTGTGCCAAGTTATTTCCCATTGCCTCTCCCTGTACTCCCCCGTGGTGATTCTCCCACTGGAGATCAGCCTCACTCACTTGCTCTGGACTTTATTGAATGAATGTCTCTGAAGCTGTTATCAGTGCTCCCAACACTCTGCTGGTGAATATTCATGAGCCAAGCACTGCTCAGGAGCTGTAAGGGAAGGCGACAGCACCAGTCAGCAGCTGCTGCCACACGGATCCCAGCCTTCAGCTATAATTACACCCTGAGATGGGTTGTCAGAACAGCCCTCACTCACGGATTAGGGCATTCCTGATTTTTCAGGCGTGAAGAGGGAATTCGCTTATCGCCAGCAACAATATTTCAGGCTTGATATTGCTCCCCTCACAAAAGCAGCGCTGCCTGTTGCATGCTAAACATCACAGCAATAATACAGTGAAAATATAAAGAGTGCAGCCAGGGATGGGGCATCTGCCTGCAGTGAAATGTAGTGATAAGAATTGACTGAGGCACTGCTGGGCTCAGTTAGACATCAATAAATGCTGTCTCCTTACACCCGCAAATGATAAGATCTGAAAACAAATGTAAGCAATATTGATTTTTTTATTATTATTATTATTTGTTAAGCCTGGAGGATTCACAGCAAGGCCTAAATCCTAACCCTCAGTGCCTTGGGAAATTGTTATCCATTAATAACCCTGGGAAACAGCTTTCTCGGGAAGGCCATGGGCATGCTACATCAGCTGCTTTGAGTGTCACAGGGTAAAGACCAGCAATGCAACTGGAAATAAGCTTTGGAGTCAAGGAAAGGATGGCAGATCTTGCATTTCTGGACTAAGAACTGAAGACCTTCACCTCTACTCTGTCATCTTATTCTTAACCAAATCACCTGTTGCACTCCAGCTTGGTTTGTTTATTCATTTTCTGTGAGAGAAGGAGCAGGAGCTTCCCCCTCCTTCTTCAGATTAAAGGCTTGGAGCAACCTGGTCTAATGGAAGCTGCTCCTGCCCACGGCAGGGGGGTGGAATTCTGTGATAATCAAGGTCCCTTTCCAACCCAGATGAGATGATCTTGAAGGTCCCTTCCCACCCAAACCACTCTGTGATGTTATGATTAAACAAAAACCCAGCAACACCAAGCTTGTGGCTGCCTTTGGCATGGGACACCTCTCTGTCCTGCCAGCTCTCCTGCTCTGGTTGTTACCTCTGGCATCATAATCAGGACAATTTTGGAGCTCCAGAAACCTCCTCTATCTTCTGTAACTGGATTTTTGATTCAGATGTTTCCTGCTGACCTGATTCTTTACCCAGTGGGTGGTCAGGAACTGGAATGGGCTCTCCAGGGAAGTGGTTGCAGCACCAACTTTGCCAGAGCTCAAGAAGTGTTTGGACAGCACCCTCAGTCATGTGAGTGATTTTTGCGGTATCCTGTGCTGGGCCAGGAGTTGGAATTGATGAACCTTTTGGGTTCTTTCCAACTCAGGATATTCTGATTCTAATAAAACAATATCCTTAAACACCCTCCTATCCAAAAGATGCCCATGAGAAGCATTTTGGCTTCAATAAAAAAATGTCTCTTAGTGAAACAGGACTTTAAAATCTGGAAATCCTCATTAGGAAAACTTGGATTCTCTTTTCTGCACCATGAGAACTGGACTAAGTTTGGTGTGGGATGCCCACCTGTGCTGGCTGAGTAAAGATCCTACAGCAAGTGGTCTGAGAATGCTCTTAAATATAAATTGAATTGGATTCTGGCAGGGACCATTGGATCAGCACGTGTGGACTGCTAGGCTGAGTACCCAGGAGCAGAATTCACAGAGTGGATAGAAGCCCTGAGGTCAGACTCATTCTGAATTCACTGCTTTAGCCCAGGTTTGATAATGGACAGAGATAAACCTCTCATCTCTGAGTGATTTACACCCCTCTGTGAAGGACTGAGCCAAAGGTGTTGTTCCCAGCAAGAACTGGGAATGAGTCACAGCAGTGAGTGAAAGGAATGAGGTAATTCAGTCCTGCTTTGACCACAGGCCATCCGGCTTTGGATGTCACAGTTCAAATTTGACTCTTCTCTGAGTCAGACCTGGGGATGAAGTAAAACAGAATAAACCATCTTTGAGGAGTTTCAAGTGAACTGAACCACCCAAAACCAGCTGTGCCAGCAGCTCAGCACTGCCTTGGATGGCACAGCCCTACTATCTTTTATTTTTTTTTTTTTTTAAAGATGTATTTCTGTATCATCATGTCAATCTGGTCCAGAACTATTTAATTTTGAATTTTTGAGTAAACAAGCAGAGAAAAAGCTTTCACACAAAGCTGCCTACCCTTGCTTCCTAAAGGTCTGATCTGTATTTCATTTAAGATTTACCCACTGTCAGATGGAAGTGTCCTTGGTCTCACCAAGCCTTCCAGCTTTGCCTCACTCTGTGTGACAAGATGCTGGGAGAAGGTTCCATGACACAAATAGGGCACAGGGATTTTGTGGATGATTAAAAATAAATTTATTGCTAATAAAGTGTCTAAATACTGCCCACGTAGCTCCTAATTTATAAGTCTGTCGTATAATTACAATGGATTATTTTATAATCAGGTTGTGGTCAACATCTTGAATGCTGTGTCCAGTTTTGGGCCACTCACTTCAAGAGAGACACTGAGGGGCTGGAGGGTGTCCAGAGAAGGGAATGGAGCTGGGAAGGGTCTGGAGCACCAGGAACAGATAAGGAAAATGAGGAAGGGGCTCAGCCTGGAGAGAAGGAGGCTCAGGGGGGACCTTCTGGCTCTGCACAACTCCCTGATGGGAGGATGCAGCTGAGGGGGTCAGCCTCCTCTCCCAGCCAACAGGACAAGAGGAAACAGCCTCAAACTGCACCAGGGGAGGTTCAGCTTGGACATCAGGAGGAATCTCTTCATGGAAAGGGTTGTCAAGCATTGGAATGGACTGCTCAGGTGGTGGAGCCACCATCTCTGGAGGTGTTTAAGAAAAACCTGGACGTGGCACCCAGTGCCTGGTGCTGTTTAGCCTATGGTTGGATTTGATGATCTCAGAGTTCCCCTCCAACACAATCGATTCTGTGACTCTGTGCTGCATTTCTGCAAAAGAATGCCACCCAAACCATGTCCCATGGCTGCCGTGATGCTGAGGGCAGGTTCTGTCACCCACAGACTTTTCTTGGCGTACACCCATTCAAACCTTTCCTCCTCCTGCACTAGCAAAATCATCCCCCAGCCCTGGCTTGTTTCCCCCAGTATTTACAGCCCATTCTACTCTTTACAGCCCTCCCCCAGAGTATCTCTGGTTATGAAATAGCTGCAGCTGAGTCTTTTTTCCCTGAGAAATAATTCAAGCCCAGAGGGGGTCTCTTGGCACCCAGTAGAAAACATTGCTGCCAAAAATACAAATCTAAATGCAAATTTAGACCCATTTCAGGTCTCTCCCTGCTGGCACAAGCAGTCAGATCTCACTTCCCCTCTTCTCTCCATTATAAAACCATGAGCATTTCCCAGACACCTCCAAAGAGAGCCCAGGAAAAGGGAATGGGGGTGAGAATTTCCTTGTCACAGTTTTGTTTATCAACAAACAATGTTTATTTCTTACTGGCAGGTAGGATGCTCAACTGGGAACTTAGGAAAAGGGGGAATGGTTTAAGCTGAAAGAAAATAGATTTAAATTGGATATTAGCAAGAAATTGTTCCCTGTGAGGATGGTGAGGCCCTGGCACAGACAAGTTTTTGACATCCCATCCCTGGAAGTGCTCAAGGCCAGGCTGGGGACTTGGAGCAGCCTGAGATAGTGGAAGGTGCCCCTGCCCATGGTAAAAGTTTGGAATGAGATGATCTTTCAGGTCCCTTCCAACCCAAAACATTCCATGAATTTATGATTTTATGAACCTTTATGAACCTCTATGACTTTCTGTGACTTTTCCCACCTTAAATCTGGCCTTGCTGCTTCTTCCTTTGCCTTTCCTCCTTTGCTTGGCATTGCACTTGGTCTCTACTCCCCATGGTGGCAGTGGTGAGGAGAAGGAATGAACTCTGTATTTTGTCCTCCACTTTTCCTGGAAAGAAGACAAAACCATTGACTTTCCACGCAGTGCTGATGTCCAGACTTGTGTTTCTTTTCTGGATCAGCTTTAACCTGATGCAGAGTCTAAGCCTTTATTCTCTATGGCTGAGGAATCACAAAGACCTGAGCTTAGGACAAGTTTTTGATCATGAAGAACCTTGGAGAACGAATAATTTTTCTCTTTGTGGCTTTCCAAGCATTTTGGGAAGGTCAAAGTATCCTTTTCCCTCCTTCCTCCTTTGAGAGGATGGCCTTATTTATCCTCATGTATCTTGACAGGAAACAGACACTGATGAATTAAAGAACAAGGTAAAAAAATAATAGGTATCTGCCTAAAAAGCCAAGCAAGCATAATATAGATATTTATGTTCAAGAATCTTTTATAAAAGAGTCTTGCTTGACTTGTCTATGAGCTTGAAATATCTTAGTACTGAGGTTCTGGTGTCTGCATTTCATTATTCACCTAATTCTGAGCTAATGAAAAGTGAAAGCACCACTCGCATTAGATGAGACCCAGAAGAAATGGTCTTGTGCTGATAAGTTTGAGTTTTGTGAAGTATTTGAGCTTCCAAGGGGTGGCACAGAGGAACAGCAGTGCCTGCACAGTGATATCTCCTGTGACCAGCTGATAAAAGATGTAAACAGACCTTTATTTTCACAGATATTGAACTTTTCAGAGGGAAGAAAAATCTCATCCAGACTCAGCTCTAGAGGCAGGGAGTTCAAAACAACAAGCTTTAGTCTCAGACTGGAATGCTGGTTTTGTTTATCTTGGTTGCAAAAGACAAAAAAAATAAATTAAAAAATCAGTTCTGAGTGAAAGGTTTCTTTTCCCCCTTGTGGCATTAAAAAATCATGACCTAACTCAGCTAATACACACAGGAACCAAAAATATCTCTGTAAAATGAGTAACTAAAAAGGAGGGGTTCAAATTAGTTAAGCATGGGTTCAGCAGTTTGGGAACAGATTGTCCCAGAGCCCTGGTGCCAAGCAAGAAACCTTGGGAAGAGGTCTGTGCTTTGCTGCCCTGGGATTTGTTGGGTGTCTGACCCACACCAGTCTGCTGGCAGCTCTTCTCTTGCTTGTTTTCCATGTATTTTCCTGGCCACTGCCCAGTGACCTCCATGCACTAGAGGTGTGTGATGGTTTGTGGCAGGAATTAATTGGAATTGTGTCGTCAGCAGGGAACTGGGAGGTTTTGGGTGACATACCAAGTCCTGGATCCCAAAATCCTGAGATCTTCAATAAACACCATCCTGGGAAACTCAAGGTTACTGGCAATGAGCATTTGCATCCCAGAAAAGCAAGAGTGTCCCAGGAAATCTCAAGAGAAGCTCCAGCAGGTTGAGGGAGGTGATTCTGCCCCTCCACTCTGCTCCTGTGGGACCTGTCTGGAGCACTGTGACAGCTCTGGGGTCCCCAGAATCTGGATGTGGAGCTGCTGGAGTGAGGATGGAGTGCAGAGGATGCCATCAAGTTGATGCCAGGGCTGGAGCCCCTCTGCTCTGGAGCCAAACTGAGAGAGCTGGGTGTGTTCAGCCTAGGGAAGAGAAAGTTCCAGGGAGACCTCAGAGCCTCTTCCAGTGCCTAAAGGAGTTCCAGGAGAGCTGGAGAGGGACTTGGGACAAGGGATGGAGGGACAGGACAAGAGAGAATGGCTTTAAGCTGAAAGTGGGGAGGGTTAGTTGGGATATTGGGAAGGAATTTTTAGCTGTGGGAGTGGTGAGGCCCTGGCACAGGTTACCCACAGAAGCTGTGGCTCCCTCATCCCTGGAAGTGTCCAAGACCAGGTTGGATGGGGCTTGGAGCAACCTGGAATTGTGGAAGGTGTCCTTGCCAATGGCAGGGGATGGAACAGGGTGATCTTGAAGGTCCCTTCCAACTGAAACCACTCCATAATTCTCTGAAAACATTTCACATTTCCCACCAGCATTTCTTAGTTCTTTCAAGTAGAGATTTAAGAAATGCTTTGTTTGTCAGTCCTAAATACAGAGGTCTATGAACACAAATGTACAAACACAGAAAGGAAATATTTCCATAAGGAGAATCATCCCAAAACAGGGCTAGAGGAAGGAGCACCTCTTGGGTGAGTAGCTCCTTTCTATTGTTCCTCTCTCCATTTTCAGGCAATAATTTTATCATTTGTTGGGCTGGCCTGACATAGCAAAGCTCTGAAGAGATGATATTGCCATGAACACGACTCACATCTCCCTGCCCTCCCTGTGGTGTCCAGAGTGTGCCAAGGGAATGCACAAACCTTGTGCAAGACCCCTGAGATAGGATGAGGGATCATGAGCCTCAACTGAAGGAGGAAGATGAGGGGAAACACCTGGTAAGACACTCAGTGATGGAGAAGAGATTGTGTGAACGGAGAATTTAAGGAATAGCTTGGGCTAGAAACTGGAGGGGGGAAGCAGTGACCACCTCTGAAGGGCAAGAGTAACGCATCACATTTTGGGTTGGCTTCCAAACAAAATCCAAGCTTTGTAGAGAAATCAGGAGTTCCTGACATGTCTGTGAGACATTGACTTAATTCAGGCAGCTGAAGCAGCACCTCTGGTTCCTTCCTTGCTTTATTTCTGGGATTTACAAGTTGAAAAGATAAAGAAAAATGAGCTGTGTTTACAAATGAACCACAGGGCAGTTTTGACCATTAAAGGTGTGAAAAAGAGAAATGTGATGCTGCACCACTGCAAAGCAGAGAATGTTGTAGTGAGAGCAAAGTTTCCATATTTACACAAGCTGGGAGTTTATTTGGAATATAAATAAAACCAGTCCACTCACCTTCACTCAGGCAAGATGGTGCAACGTGAAATCCATGCAGGCAGGAAAAGAAAACCTGAGGACTGTCAGAGCTACAGAAGAGTTTCTTTTAATAGAAAAGACTGGAAGAGCTTGGCTGGAGCTGCAAGCTGAGTAGGAGTGGGCCTGGTCTGCAGACTTTGCCTCCAGATGAGCAGCAGGAAGGAGGAAGAATTATTTTAGCTACAGGATGAAGCTGGCACCAGGACAAAGAGCTAAAAACTCGTCTCAAATGAATGTTGGCTGGAAAGGAAAATATTTCTAAGCATGAAAGGCAAAGAAGGTTTTGGAACAGCCTCCCAAACGCCCACCAGGTCTGGGATGGGTTTGAGATCCACGTGTGAGCAAGACTATAGAAAAACCATGGAGCTCAAGGAGTAGAAAACTCTGTCAAGTCATATGGGACTGAGAAAGACATCCTGGCAACTAAAACTAAAAGAGGAGAGTTTTAGATTGGATATTAGGAGGAAAATCCTCCCTGTAAGGGTGCTGAGGCTCTGGCACAGGTTGCCCAGAGAATCTGTGGCTGCTCCATCCCTGGAAGTGTCCAAGACCAGGCTTGGAGCAAGCTGGTCTGGTGGAAATTATCCTTGTCCATGGCAGGGGTTTGGAACTGGAGGATCTTGAAGTTTCCTTTCAATCCAAACCACTCAAATATCTAAGTCAAATCACTCTGTAAATCCACTGGAGGAATCCTCAAGGATCTGGGAATTCTCTCTTGCATGGTTCCTGCTCTCTGGTCTTGTTCCATGGACATGAAGGACATGAATCCTTCCCCAGGGCTGCCTCCATTTCAGTGCTGGCTGGGTAGATGTGAAGATTAAGAATATTCCTTTGAAAAATGTCCTGGAGATATGAAAATTAAAAAAAGGTTTACTTCAAACATAAGAGCATGCACTCAAGGAGTGGTTGAGCATTGGAAGAGATTCCCAAGGGAAGGAGTGGAGCCACAGTCCCAGGAAATGTTTAAAAAGCAAGCAGATGTGGCATTTGTGGATATGGTTTAGTGAATGTGGTGGTATTGGATGGAAGGCTGGACTTGATGACCTTGGAGTTCTTTTCCAATCTTCATGGTTCTATAATTTAGAGGCCACAATTTCCCCACTCACAACTTTAATGTGTTTACAGGAGACAAATATCACAACGTTTCCACTGTATTTGATTAGGGTTTTTATAATGCTGTTTTTTTTTCTTTAATGTAATCTAAATTCCATTTATAATTTTGAAGGATGCTATTAACTCTGGCAGCCATAAAAACCTTTTATTTGTGTAAGGCCTGGGTAAACATTTTCATGGTGCTCAGGATCACAGCAGGTTTGTCTCTTTGGGGAGCACACAAATAAGTCTCAGCACAATCCCTAATGTCACTAGAAAACTTAAATTCTGCAAACTAAATGGTTTTAAAACTTTCCAAGGGAAATAAGAGTGGCTCTCATTTCAGTTGACTGCAGGCTGGAGGATACCCCCAGGACCAAAATTCCAGTCTGGGGAAGCTGGAGATGGTTCATTCACTGTCTTGTTCCTTTGGTAAATTGGCTTTTCAGTCGTGGTGGTTAGAGGAACAAAAGGAGTCTTTTGCAAACACAGAATCTTGGAATGATTTGGGCTGGAAGAGACCTTAAAAATCATCTCATTCCATGATATCTTGGACACCTTCCACTATCCTTGGTTGCTCCAAGCCCTGTCCAACCTGGGGCAGCCACAGCTTCTCTGGGCATCCTGTGCCAGGGCCTCAGCATTCATTCAGCCAAGAATTCCTTCCTAATACCTAATCTAAACTCACCCTTATTTGGTTCAAAACCATCCTCCCCTTTCCTGTCCCTCCATCCCTTATCCAAAGTCCCTCTCCAGCTCTCCTGGAGCCCCTTTAGGCACTGGAAGGGGCTCTGAGCTCTCCCTGGAGCTTTCCCTTCTCCAGGCTGAACAATCCCAAATCTCTCAGTTTGTCTGCAGAGGTTTGGTTGGTTAAGACAATGCAAGAGCTGAAAAAGTGAAATCTGGATTGTTAAAAGGAGGAACAAGGGTCACTCCCTGTGTGACAAACCTGAGTAATTTGGTTGTCATTTTCTCCTGTGCAAAGATTCCATTCTGTTACTCAAAAACATGTCTGTGGGGAGATGAAAATTTACATTCCTGTATCTATTTGTAATTTACTGAGGGGAAATAATCCCAGTTATGGATGGGGCTTTTCACTGCCCAGAGCTTGGTGTTCATCATCATGAAATAGGGGAAGGAGGAAGGCAAAAGGAGGCTTTGCCTGCTCTGTTTTGGGCTTTTACTCAGGGCTGGATGAATAACTCTGGAGTGTGGGATAAAATATCCAGTGTGAGGAGCCTTTGGTTCTCATACTCCCTGCAGGAAGTCACACAATATTCCCTATTTGCAAACAAGGAGTAACCACTTGATGAAACTACCTAAAAACAAGTGTTTGCTTTTGCACACTACTGAGGAAGAGGGATCTTAGCTACTACTCCAAACAAACTGTAAGAAATAATTTTTCTGGGATAGAAAAGGCCTTTTTTAATCCAGGTTTTCATGTAAAGAGTTTGTATTTGTCAGAAGTCCTCAAGTTTTAGTTAAAATTAGGAAAGCCTTAGGAATGGATTTGAAAGACTTTGAAAAGAGAGAAATTTCACATTTTAAAGGTGAGCAGTTTTTATTTTTTAACAGATTTATCTAAAAAACGGCTTTGTTTTTCCAACATCTGAAGACATTCTGGGTGAAAAATGTAAAGTGTTGTGGAAAGAGGGTTTTTGATGCAAAGCCAGGAATCATATGTAAAGAAATACTAAAGAGGGATTGAGTTCTTTCCAAATAAGATTAATTCAGCTTTTCTTTTCTTCTTTTTTTTTTTTTTCTTTTACTTCTGAATCCTTTTGATATGGGGAAACCTCCAGAAATATAAACTGGATTTACATATTCCCACTTCTATGTGTTTTCAAAAGTGTAATCTGGCTGACAAGCATTAAAAGTGACAAATTAGTAAAGAAAATAAACCAATGTTCTTTCCACCCTCTATAAATAATTCCCTGGGATATGGAATGGAAATCTGTGAAATCGTTTGCTGTAAATGTAAGTTCAGGGCAGTGAACATAAAGGAACATTTAGATATCATCCAGCATATGGACAAAGAAAAATCTCCATGGTAAAATATCCGTGCTAAGCAAAACCAGCCTGAGCTGGAATTCACCTTTAATATGCTGACAGCCCAACAAATGTTAAAATGCAGCAGAAATAGAAACAAAATGAATCCCTGGGACACCAGATTTTCCCAAATCCTCTTCTCTTACAGATTAATTTATTAATTATGTCATGAGAAGCATGAGAGCAGTGATTAATGTTTCTATAAGCAATGTGTTCTGACAGCCAAATAATGATTCCCCATCCCTGGAAGTGTCCAAGGCCAGGTTGGATGAAGCTTGGAGCATTCTGCAAGATGTCTCTGCCTGTGGCAGAGGGGTGGAACAAGATGATCTTGCAGTCCCTTCCAACCCAAACCATTCTATGATTCTCCCATGTATCAATTGCTAATTCCACCAAATTTATGGAAGAGAGTTGAATTCCAAGCTCCATGCCTTTCCAGGAGCACCAGAATGCACAAAACACAAGAATTGGTTCTTCCCTGTGTGGTACAAGAGAGGAACTACATTGAAACAGCTGATGCTGCTCCCCAGGGAACTGGAGTGGGGAATTCAGGAAGAATTTCTGCATGGAAAGGATGGTCAAGCATGGGAAGGGGCTGCCCAGGGAGGTGCTGGATCCCTGGAGGGGTCCAAGGAACCACAGGATGTGGCACTCAGTGCTCTGGGCTGGTGACAAGGTGGGGATGGAATCACATTGAGCTTGGTGATCTTGGAGGTCTTTTCCAACCTCAGTGGTTCTGGGATTCTCTGAGTTGGGCTCCTGGTGGCCCAATCAAAATTCCCTAGAGCCAGCTCCAAGAAAAACTCATGGATTTGATTGAGACAGAGCCCACAGGACAAGCAAGACCATGTGGAAAACAGCTAAAGGTTTTCTTTTTCTCATGGAATTTTTCGGTGCTGGCACTTTCTCCAGATGAAATATAAAACTTTGCAGGACTTGGTAGAAGACTGAAAAATGTCAAGTGATGGTTTGGGATTGGAGTGAGGGGGAAGGAGGGGATATTAGGTTTGTTCATTAAAAAAAGACAAATCCCCTGAAAGGAGACATTTCTCACGGAAATATCACTCCTTTGAAACCAGACAAAAAAGCCTTTTTGTCTGAGATAGAGTGTGAAACTGGGGTGGAACTGTGAATCCAAGACCTGCTTGAGCCACTGGAGGCTCACTGACTCACCTGGCACCCAGGGGAAATCCCATAATTTCTGGAGAGGGCTCTGAGCAGCCTGATTTAGTGCAATGGGATGATTTTTAAGGTCCCTTCTAATGCTTCTATAATTCAAGAATTCCCTCTTTCTATGTGATGTTTATCACACGAGTCTGTGGTTGAGAGGAGCTGCAGTTTCGCTCTTTCTGGTGTCTCCAGAATGGAGTTTACCCAGCTTTGCTGGCCCAGAACACACAAAAAAAGGACATTATCCTCTTTTCTCATCCTAGAAAAGACCCATTTTCCAGATGGTTACAATATAATTCCTGAATTTTCTACATGCCCCATAAGCTCTGAAAATGCAAAGGAATTTCTTCAGAAAAGCTGCCCTGGTGAACTTGTATGGGATGAAAAGGCAGAGGAAAAGGTATTTAAAAATTACAGCAGAAGTTCTGGGGGAAGGGAGGTCTTGAAAGGACAAGAACAGATTCCTCTTCTTGATCCTAAATAAGATTTGAGAAATCTCTGTGGGCTAATCAAGAGCAGACATGTTGCAATGTCACTTATGTACACGGCAATTTAAGAGCCTTCCTTTCTGGAGAGAGTTATTATGGGATATTAATAGCCAGTGTCTCAAAATCACAATGGAAAATTAATCCTCTCATTGAAACTGAAGAGAGAGAAGGAGTTTTCTGGATGGATTAAAAATGTGTTTAATACCTAAACAGGCCAAAAAGAGAAAAAATTAGGAAGAAACAATTGGAAGAGAGCAAATAATTAACAATAAGCACAAACCATCATCCCAGGAACCAGCATAGCACCTGCTTGACCAGCAACATCCTTTTCTCTAATGCATATTCCCTGATAACATTTGCTCATTTTCTTTTCAAAGATCAGTTAACTGAACTTAGACCTTAATTTAATTGGTTTGGACCCTTTAATTGTCTCCTTCCATTTCCTGAAAGGGCAGCTTTGCTTTCTGCAAGTGTTTCCTTCGAGGTGCTGTGTTTCATACTCTGAAGTGCTCTGGGCTAATCAGAATCAGTGTTTTGGACTGTGTTTTCAGTTCAATCAGGGTTATTTTATCTGTTTCTTAGACAGCAAAAATATCTTCCCTGTGAGGGTGGGGAGACCCTGGCACAGGGTGCCCAGAGAAGCTGTGGCTGCCCCTGGATCCCTGGAAGTGTCCAAGGCCAGGTTGGATGGGGCTTGGAGCAACCTGGGATAGTGGAAGGTGTCCCTGCCCATGGCAGGGGTGGAACTGGATGAGCTTTAAGGTCCATTTCAACCCAAGCTTTTCTGTGATTTTGTGATATCTGGAAAATTAGAGGTAAGTAGAGGCAACTAAAAAAATTGTCAAGTTCCCAAACAACAATCATTTTATATTTCTAATTTTCTTAAAATCTGGCAGCTGGGGAAGCAACATTCCCTCTATATCATCCTCAAAGATTCAAGAATAAACTCTTTTAAAGCTTGGGGTCCTTTTTTTGTCAGCAGTGGAAAAAAAATCATTTAGGGACTGTAATTCCTTGTACACTGAGTTTATTCCAAAGAATAATGTGAATTCCTCAGTTTGGACGCTCCTCTGTTCATATCCTCCGGTTCCATTTTGGATTCTGTTGGGGGATATCTGTGCCAGCATTCCTTGCACCATGGCAATTTCCAGCTCTGGGAATTCCTTGAAATGGCTTAGAATGGTGTGACATTACTAAGCCCATTGCTCTCATCCCACAAAATGAGAGAGACTCCTTCAAGCAGGTGGGATTCCCTGTTTACTGTAGTGTTTATTAACTGGCACTATTCGTAGGCTGTCTATATTTAATTCAGCACATTCTGCTTCGATCCACTGGCATAAAATAAAGATCATGAAGCATCAAGGCTCTAAGAGAAATTAGATTTCATTTTCTGTGAAAAGTCACCCCCATATGTGGATTTTTGGGTGCACTGGTTACTGTGAAAGCAGCAAAATTATGTAGAGTTGGTAAACCGAGATATTTTGGGGTGCAACAATTGTCGTGGTCATGTTTGAAGATGCTGAGCAGGCAGCCAAAAATGTCACTCAGTGACAGCACCCCAGCGGTGCCAATGACACAAAGAAGAGGAAACAGAATTGGGATCACTAAAAATAGAGCTCTCCTGCCATAAATGAGGGATTTATTTCCATTGTAGGAAGGATGGAGCAAGACTCTGAAGGTGCCATCCTTCTTGATCTTCTTTGCAAAGCAACCAGGGGGATATTTTTGTTTGGTTTGATGTTTGCTTTGAGTAAAAATAAACTGGAATAGGAACACTGCTGCTTGTTTTGACAGTGGGCATGGTTAGAGATACAGAAAAATGAGAGCACAAGAAACAGCTCCTTCTTTGAGCATCTTAAATCCTGTTATCTGTTGTGGGAATTGTTCTTGGAAATGGTCTTTGATTGTCAAAATAAAGTATTTTGGCTCCAAAAAGAAGCCCTCATTGAGAGCAATTTACACAGAATGTGGCAGGTGAGGCCCAGGCCCAGGTTTGTGGATGTCAACCCCTGGAAGTGTCCAAGGTCAAGGTGGATGGGGTTTGGAGCAGCCTGAATGTTGGACAAGGTGCTGAAAGATGCCCCAGCACTCAGCAGGGGGTTGCAACGCTATGATCTCCAAGGTCCTTTCCAACCTAAATAAATTCTCTGTTCCCAGCACTTCTCAAGACTCTTTTTCAATTCTCAAACCCTGACACAAGCTCTGTGTTTTGCTTGTTTGCTGAGTTCTTTTGAAGATTGGATACTGAGAATTCAGAGGAGGCTTCTCCAAGCCAAGAGATTCTCCAAGTGGCAGATTTCCAAAATAGACACAGCTCAGTGGCCTCCAGGCTGTTTTGCTCAACTGGTCTTGGAGAGTTGGGTCGAGAAGTCCCTTGCCCAGCCAGATGCAGCTTTTTAAAGATTTCCATTTTGGGATTTAAAATGTGCGAGAAGCTGAGAAGCAAAATCAATGTTTAGAACCAGAAATCAGCAAAAATAGTGCTTAGAACTTGCCAGAGCTTTCAAAAATCTCAGGATGTGGGAATAAAAGNGGAAGGAGGGAAGGAAGGAAGGAAGGAAGGAAGGAAGGAAGGAAGGAAGGAAGGAAGGAAGGAATTATGAATGAAATCTGTCTGCCTCTGAAATACTGCAGGAAGCAAAGCAGTTTCTCCAGTGAATCATTATTTTTAAGTGAGACACCTCCTGGTGTCTCACAGGGGCTGGAGCATGGAACAGATGAGCCTCTACTGTAACATAAAAAGGAACTAAAATAGAAAATCAAAGCTCACAAAATCTACCAGTTAAGAGTGAACACAAATGTACGAAGTTATTCAAATGGTGGGGATCCGTGGGGATAATTATATAAATAAACTCACCAACTCCTTTTTCCTTTAGCAAACAGGTTTAATAGGGCTGTAATGAGAAGATCTTGCAGGTCCCCTCCTACCCAAACTGTTCTATGATTCCATGAACTTTCAGGATCTCTATCAACACTATCCCTTAAGGTTTTTCCATCCATTCCTCAGTCTTCCCCACCTCCTAATTCGAAGAATTATTATTGGGATACAAAAATTGAACTCTTATCCTACCACTTATTAAAAACCTTAAACCTNCAGCGGTGCCAATGACACAAAGAAGAGGAAACAGAATTGGGATCACTAAAAATAGAGCTCTCCTGCCATAAATGAGGGATTAATTTCCATTGTAGGAAGGATGGAGCAAGACTCTGAAGGTGCCATCCTTCTTGATCTTCTTTGCAAAGCAACCAGGGGGATATTTTTGTTTGGTTTGATGTTTGCTTTGAGTAAAAATAAACTGGAATAGGAACACTGCTGCTTGTTTTGACAGTGGGCATGGTTAGAGATACAGAAAAATGAGAGCACAAGAAACAGCTCCTTCTTTGAGCATCTTAAATCCTGTTATCTGTTGTGGGAATTGTTCTTGGAAATGGTCTTTGATTGTCAAAATAAAGTATTTTGGCTCCAAAAAGAAGCCCTCATTGAGAGCAATTTACACAGAATGTGGCAGGTGAGGCCCAGGCCCAGGTTTGTGGATGTCAACCCCTGGAAGTGTCCAAGGTCAAGGTGGATGGGGTTTGGAGCAGCCTGAATGTTGGACAAGGTGCTGAAAGATGCCCCAGCACTCAGCAGGGGGTTGCAACGCTATGATCTCCAAGGTCCTTTCCAACCTAAATAAATTCTCTGTTCCCAGCACTTCTCAAGACTCTTTTTCAATTCTCAAACCCTGACACAAGCTCTGTGTTTTGCTTGTTTGCTGAGTTCTTTTGAAGATTGGATACTGAGAATTCAGAGGAGGCTTCTCCAAGCCAAGAGATTCTCCAAGTGGCAGATTTCCAAAATAGACACAGCTCAGTGGCCTCCAGGCTGTTTTGCTCAACTGGTCTTGGAGAGTTGGGTCGAGAAGTCCCTTGCCCAGCCAGATGCAGCTTTTTAAAGATTTCCATTTTGGGATTTAAAATGTGCGAGAAGCTGAGAAGCAAAATCAATGTTTAGAACCAGAAATCAGCAAAAATAGTGCTTAGAACTTGCCAGAGCTTTCAAAAATCTCAGGATGTGGGAATAAAAGAGGAAAGGAAGGGAGGGAGGNGGAAGGAAGGAAGGAAGGAAGGAAGGAAGGAAGGAATTATGAATGAAATCTGTCTGCCTCTGAAATACTGCAGGAAGCAAAGCAGTTTCTCCAGTGAATCATTATTTTTAAGTGAGACACCTCCTGGTGTCTCACAGGGGCTGGAGCATGGAACAGATGAGCCTCTACTGTAACATAAAAAGGAACTAAAATAGAAAATCAAAGCTCACAAAATCTACCAGTTAAGAGTGAACACAAATGTACGAAGTTATTCAAATGGTGGGGATCCGTGGGGATAATTATATAAATAAACTCACCAACTCCTTTTTCCTTTAGCAAACAGGTTTAATAGGGCTGTAATGAGAAGATCTTGCAGGTCCCCTCCTACCCAAACTGTTCTATGATTCCATGAACTTTCAGGATCTCTATCAACACTATCCCTTAAGGTTTTTCCATCCATTCCTCAGTCTTCCCCACCTCCTAATTCGAAGAATTATTATTGGGATACAAAAATTGAACTCTTATCCTACCACTTATTAAAAACCTTAAACCTTAAACAGCTCCTGTTCTGCCTCTTGGCTCACAGTTATAAATAACAGACTTGACACATTTGGTTTAAATAGGAATAAACTGATATCACTCATCCTGACAATATCTCAGAGCATGAGATTGATCAAAGAACTTGTGACAAGATGTCTGGAAGGGTTTGGAGAGTCCCTTCAGTGCCATGTGATGGGTCTTGGAGTCACAGAGACCTTTGAAGTGGATTTTCCCAAATTTTGAATTTGAGTGAGCACAAAAAAAATCCTCATTGAGTTGTCTTTGTTTCTCTAAAGGTTTGTGTTGCTGAACTCCAGCTTGATGAATATATTGTTTGAAGAAAAGTCTTTGGATCTGCTGGAAAAAATGAGAAAAACCAAATTGGATTTGAAAACAAAGATACCTTTTGATCATTGTCATATAAAACAGATCCATTTCTCCCATCATCAGTCCAGCAGCTTCCAGTATTTTTTGAATTGCAACAAAACTGAATTTTTGGAATCTGTAGGGGAAAGCCTCTTCTCGTCTATCTTTCATGAAGCTTGGTCACACTTTTGCTGGGAGTTTCCTCATTTCTGCTTATTCTTGACGTTCCCACCTGGCCAGGTCCCCCCTGTTTTATCTCTTTCTCCAATGCACAGTTGGAAGTCGAAAGTTCCCTTGTCAGAGTGTTCAGCAGAAAATTACTCAAACAAATTGCTTTTCTCCAATTTTCTCTGCCCAAAACTTCCTAAGAAACATAAACATTGTGAAAAAAGAAACACAAGAATTGCACTTTCACACCAGGGAATCATAACCTTTTTAAACATAAACTATTTTTCCAGTACCATTTTTGCAGTTGTTTTTGTTGTGTTGCTGCAGTGGCTTTTGGGTTTCAGACACCTAAAAATGAGCATAAATTTTAACTATTCATTTACTGATTTGTATTTTGGCAGATTCAAGCAAAATTTTGGGTCATTCCTCATCTCCAATGATGGGTTTCTTTCATGTTTCTGCAGAATATCTCATGCTTGACGCACCACAGGTTGGACAACACTGATTTTCCACGCACCACAGGTTGGACAACACTGATTTTCCAAACATCCAGTCTTTCAAACTATCTATTATTACATTCATAACCTCAATATAAGTTATTTTTCTACCAGGAGTTCCAAAAAGAGACCAGAGACTTGTCTTTATCTCAGGATAAAGATTTTCTATCAAAGCAAATATTATTTTAGTCATGCATTGAATAGAATAGCATTAGTGGGCAGAAATTTTCTCTTCTATCCTTTGCCTGGAAGCATGTAAAATAATATTTGTATTCCTTATTTGAAGAGGAAAATGATCTTATTCACCTTTTTGTGAGTTAATAAAGAGAGTAAAACAATGGCACCGTGAGTATCAAAGTTAATTAAGTTTATTTCCCATCAGATTTGTCTCTTGTTGATTTCGAATTATGTGGAAATACAACCCTTGAGAACTTTGGATATCTCTGCTCTTTTGCCAGAGGGGTTTTGATTCAGATGAATTCAAAAACAGCAAGGAAAAACACAGAAAAGGCAACAGCCACACTCATGGGACAGCCAGGTCATCCCATCTAAATCCAGCTCAAAAATACTCTGGGATAGATCAGACCCTCAGGAATGGGCTGGAAGAGCATCCTTGAGGCAAAAACGAGCTCCTGCTCTGCCTGCCTGTCTCCCACCAGGATCTCTGGGCTGTGGTTTGCAGTCCTGGAGAGGGGAATGTGGGAATATGAGACTGGAGGGATTTGGGTCCAGATCCAGACACCTCTATCCTGTTGTCCTCATCCATGTGCCAGCTGGAGAGCTGTCAGTACAGACAGAAATAACCTCAGAATTCACAGGATCACCAAATCATGGAATATCCTGAGTTGGAAAGGGCCCACAAGGAATATGGAGTCCAGCTCTTGGTCCTGCACAGGACAACTCCAAGGAACGTGGTGATTCTTGGTCCATTATTTTTGTGGGGCTGTCCAAGATCCCCATAAAAAACAGCCTCTCCAGTGGGGTCATTCCACCCTTTTAAATTCAGTTCTTCCAGCCCTTGGTGCCAAAAATCCATCCAAATGATTCAGGCTTGGAATGTTTAACATTTTAGCTGTGGTAGGATCCAGACCCGCAGCAAAATCCCACTGCAGATAAGGACTGCAGGAACAGATTGTGCCTGCTCAGAGCAGTTTGCAAACAGGATAAAGAGACCCAGACAAGCAGACAGCCCAAACCCAGGGATCTCAGCACACCATCAATTCCAGTTTTCCACAGGCATTGCCCACAAGAACCATTAAGTTCTCCCATGGAAATTCAAAGAACTGAATGTGTGTTCCAAAACAATTTTCAAGATTAGCTGCTCCATCAGCTTCCCAAGGAACACCCTCTCCCTTTCTGTCCTTCTTGAAGATAGGATTTGCATTTGCCTCCTTCTGCTCCTGGGAACTTCCAAGGTCACCACAACCTTTCAAAGATAAGCGAGGCTGACTTTACAATGACATCAGGTCCCATGGATCCATCCTGTCCTCATCCATGCAATAAGTCTGTTTTGTCTTGGCATTCCCTGACTGGATCCTCCTTCCCTGAGGATAAATATTCCTTGCTCTGGTCCAGGAAACTGGGATTTCTAAAGGCTGGTTTTACCAGTGAAGACTTAAATGAAGAGTACTTGGGCAATTTCCATGTTCTTTGCCACCAGAATTCCCACCCTGCTGAGCAGCAGCCCCACATTTTCCTCACTCTTCCTTCTGCTGCTGATATTCCTGCAGAAAACTTGCTGCCCTTCATGTCCCTCTCCAGATTTAATTCCAGATGGGCTTTGATTCCCCCCTCCAGTCGTAACCATCAACTCTCTTTTTATGGACTTTTTCCTGCAGATGGAATTACATGGAGATCTACAACACAGAGAACACAATCCCATCTCCAGAGCCCATATTTGTTGGTCCATCTCTCCAGGAGTTCTGCTGCTTTGCCAGTTTACACCACATATGGAATCTTCTTCCATGGGAAAACATGGAAATGTTTTGCCCAAATAAAGACAGGGAAACCTCAGTGCATGGGGTTTGGAGGCAGACTTGGTTTTGATGTATCTCATGAAGAGATCACAGAAATAAAAGGATAAGGGCTGGAACTGATTCTTCACTATGGGATGGAATGGCAGGAGTGGTTTCTTCTGTGTTAATGCTCATGTAAAGACCTGCTGGGGTTTCTGCGAGCTCATATGGAACAAGAAAGATGCCTGTGCCACCCTACATCCCAAAAATGGGGGTCTCAGGAAGAGGAAAGGCTGGGAAGTTGAAGGGGTGGGATATTTTATTTCATTTTCTTTTTAAATGTCTTGTTAAAATGGAGCTCTCATATTTTTTCATGGGGAAAGATTTCTGTATCAGGACTACAAGGCTCAGTCAGAGTCTTGGGCTCTGTCTGGGCATCTGCCTGATGGGTTATCCCTGGAAATCACATTCCCTTCAGCAGTGACATCACTTGCCTTCCTCTTTTCTCTGTAATAATCTTCATTTCCAAATCAGTGATCTTTACTCATTCCAAAATTCAGCTTCTCAACAACACGAGGAGGCAAAATTTGCCTCTCCTGTTTCCACAGGTTGTAAATTTTCTTTTTTCCCTGGATATCGTTGCTCAGCATAACTTTTATCAAGGACCATTAACACATCAGGTTTGGAAAATCACTGAATTTAAGATTTTTGAATGCTTAATTTATGTTACTCATATTTTTTCCCCCAGTTCCTATATTTCTCCTGGTTATCTTCAGTTTCTCATTGGATCCTGGAAACAAGAAGCTGTTCCCAGAACACCCAGGATAACAACTCTTCTGTTTTAAAGTATCCAGACCATGGATAACAGGTTTGAAAGCCATAACACCAATGATACAAGGTACATATATAAAATTCCACTGCACACATCCAAGCACTTTCAACTCAGAGAGATTTCCCACAGGAGAACTCAGTTTCTCCTGCTCTGATTTATTCTGATGCCTTATTCCTTTCCATCTCCATTCATCAAGGCTTGAATGGGATAACAGCCTTAATAGATGCTAATTAGCAATATAAACCATCCACCATGCAGTAATAGCAAAAACAGACTGAAAAAAGCCCCGTCAAAAGAATGGTTGGGCAAGATGATTGAAAAGGGGAAAATGCAGTTGGATTCTTAATACTGGAGTGCAACTGAGAAAGAAAAGAGAAATTATTGCTTTTCCCATGTAAATTATAAGCAATTAAGAAGGGCATGGAATAAACCTTGGGAACGCCTTTGACTTTCCTGTGTCAGCTCCTCCCTGTGTTTCAGGATGCTGCAGCAGCTGAAACACAATTTTTATGTGTTTATTTTCAGCTCTAGTTTGATTCTGTGCTCAAGCAGGGAGGAACAGCCCCAACCAGCACAGATTTCCTGCTGGAAACAGGAGTCACATCCTGGATTCAGCTCAGGACCTTCCTTTCAGGGAGTGCAGATGTTTTGCTTTCACTTGGAGGATTGGCATGTGCTAATTGGGCAAGGAAGATGTCAGGTTAATTAGTCAGGGTGTGTGGGAGGTGATTTATCTGGACAGCACCACAGAACTCCCATCAGGGCCCAAGGCTGGAGCAGCCCTTGTGAACTCCCTTTAATCACCTGGACAAATTGGTTCACTGCAAATACCTGAAATTTGGGGTGTCTTCCTCCCTCTCCAAAAATCCTTCCTGCTCAAACACTGAGTTATTGTACTCCATTTGGAAAACAGGCAAATTCCAGGAAAAAGGAGGGTCACTTCTGGCCATGCTATGCGATTACATCAGATCATAGGATGGGATTGCAACAGAAATTATTTCATCCACACAATTATTTCATGCCTGGGTTGTGCAGAGAAAACCATTCCATCACACATGAACTTTACTAGATTTTTCATATGTTTTATAATGTCAAAACCCATAGAAATTCATTGTTTGAATGTTCATTGGTCCCAAGTAGCACAGCTCTTATTTGGATTCCTATTGGATACAGATTTCTTTGCTTCCCATGTTAATTAGGTTCTCATTCTCTGTTCTCCTATCTCTTTTTTCCCAGACCAGGTGTCTCTGACCATGCCATGGAGTTGATGGTCATTAATGATCATTAAGGGTCATTAATGGTTGTTATCCTTTGTGTATTTTCTGTGCTACTCCCAGTTCAGCTCATCAGAGCTTGCCTGGTAAAACAATCTTTTGCAAAGAAACTTCAGTTCCCTTCCCTCAGGGCAAAGGTGAACAAAACCCTTGACTAAAGTTCCATACGGAATTTTGGACTTGGCATCATTTCCAACAGTAGGACCAGAGGGAGTGGTCTGAAGTCGTGCCAGGGGAGGTTTAGGCAGGAAATTAGGAAGAGTTTTTCATTCAGAGCTGGTCAGACATTAGAACAGCTCCCCAGGGAATGGTGACAGCCCCAAGGCTGCTCAAGAAGTGTTGGGACAAGGTTCTCAGGCACAGGTGGGATTGTTGGGATGTCCAGGACCAGGAGCTGGACTCGATGATTCTTTGGATCCCTCCCAGCTCAGGATATTCACCCTGGGAAAGACATTCTCAACTATTATCCCCATGCCCAAAGTTTTAAAGCTGAATATGTTCTTGCTACATTCTACTGGGTCATTTCAAAGGAGAAAACCGGGCCATTAAACTGAATTTCATTTGTCACCAGCCTGTCCTGAAGTCCCCTGGCCAAGGATAGCTAGATTTCAATCAAAGTGCTGGCCATGTTGCAAGGATCAGCTGCTGAGATTATTCTGACTTCAGGAAAACCATAAAATTCCTGTGAATTTGAACCTTAAAGCTCATCAGAAAAGAAGAAACTTTCCCCAAGTTGGTGTCCACTTAAAAGTTGCTGGAACAGGCAAATTTCATGTTCCTATCTCTCTGCTTTTCCACCTACCTGCCTCTTTATGCAGCAAATTTTCCTCAAGAGCT
This sequence comes from Toxostoma redivivum, assembly GCA_013397375.1. Taxonomy (NCBI): domain Eukaryota; kingdom Metazoa; phylum Chordata; class Aves; order Passeriformes; family Mimidae; genus Toxostoma; species Toxostoma redivivum. The sequence goes on along the minus strand of VXBI01000044.1, from coordinate 1,691 downwards.
TCAGAGTTCCTTCTGGGTTGCATCATTTTGTGGGGAAGATCTTACACCTCATAGGATCAGAAAAGAAATATCTCCCCCACCATCCATCTTCTGCAAGCCAGGTTTGGGGAGCAGAATACTGATTTCCTATAAAATTCCATGTGAAAAGCACTGGTTCCCTATGTATATGTGTAAATACATATTTATGTGTATAGATAAATATATATATATGTGCATTTGTGTATATGAACATACACACACACGTGTATATAAATATATATGAAGTCTGGAAGGCACTGGAGAAATTTTTGGGGAGATGTCTTTCTCCTACAATGAATATTTTCCTGAGAAATTCAACCAATTTTCTTCTCTACCATCAAAATCCTGTGTTTCTACTTCATGGTCCTGTTTCTAAGGACTCTAAATTGGACTCAGGAGATTTTGGTGTCTTCCATCCTTTCCAAGAACCAAAGAATCAGAGTAAATTCCAACCAAAAGTGTTCTATTATATAATCCTGTTTATTAAAAATTAGTCTACAGATGGTGTTTATTTTCAAGTCCGTCACTGAAAGCTAGAATTATTTTTTCAATTGTTTCTAGTTACAAACAACAACAATAACAACAAAAGATGATGAATTATCATGAGTTATTCTGTAAAACCCCAGATATTTCTGGAAAGATGAAATTTTTAATACAAACATTACATAATAGGAATGTCTACAGAGGAATGCATTAAATTCCAAGCAGTTCAGGCTGTATTTTCTTTCACTTCCCACTGCTCCTAATAACACTCTTTGTTCCTCTCTAAGCCAATCTTTCTCATTCTTTGTTGGTTTTACATTCTGCAAATGCTTGTGGACAGTTCTGGTGCCCTTAGTCAGGGATTAGACAAATTGCACACATTGTTTCCTTTTAATCTCATCTCCCTCCTGACTGAAATACCCGGAGCTGTTCTCCACATGCTCAGCAGTTCACCAGCACTTCCTTGATATTTTGATGTGCTGAACCAGCACCATTCCACAGTGGGAGTCAGATGATCCCAAAACACTCAATCCTTTCTGTTCAGGAGCAGTTTAGGGGGGAAGCCTCTCATTGCTGATTGCACCAGAACATCTGAATTTTTGCACTTGGATATTCTAATTAGTGACAAGGCTTGGCCTCTTCTCCCACACAATTAATGACAGGACAACGGGAGATGGCCTCAAGTTGCACCAGGGGAGGTTCAGGTTGGATAAGAGGAAAAATATTCACTGTAGGAGTGGTCAAATATGAAAACATGCTGATCAGGGCAGTGGTGAAGCCACCAGCTTTGACCATGACATAAAAAACTTCATGGTTCTATGTTCTCAGTTAGACTTGGGCTCTTGCAGCAGCCAGGTCTTTCCTTCTACAATGTCTGTCTCAAAGGAAGACTTTATTTTTTTAACTTAAAAACTTGAAATTCATCACTGCCCTGACATCAGCTCTGCGCTTTTTTTCCCCTTCCCCGTAGCAGAAAAGGTCCTTTAGCAATGGTATTTAAAGGAAGGTGCACACCTGAGACTGCAGAAAGTGCTGCTGTGTTGTTCTTATTAAGAAAGTAAAAGATGGGATGAGTCATTTGATCCAGTTTCTTTGCCTTGTAAGACAAACCAGTTTTCCTACTTTTTCTGTGCTCCTTTTTTTGCTGGACTCCTCTCTTTGCCTGGGAGGCTGTCCTGGTTTAGAGCAAA
>VXBI01000039.1:897697-957600 GCA_013397375.1 Toxostoma redivivum | reverse complement strand
TATAATACATATATCTATATTTCATGGCAACAGAAAGTACCGTACAGAGGCATTCATTCACATCTGCAGTGAAACAAGGTCTGTGGTGTTCAGTGCTTATTAGGCTTGACAAAAGAAATAATGTGATTTTGAAGATGGGAATCACTTCAGGAGAAATAACAGCTCCTACCCCTGAGTTCCAGTGGGAGGCCTCCCAGCAAAGTGCTGCTGAGGGCAGTGCTCTCCAAACTCACCTCTCCTTTTAACACACAGCTTTTCATGGAGCAAAAAGGAGCTAAAATAAATGGGTTGCTATAGGGCTTGATAAATGAGTTGTGAAATCAGTTTGTTAAAAGCGATCATTTTGGTTTTGTTTTTTTTGGATTTTTTTTTTTTTTTCCCCAGGTCAGAAAAAAGGGTTCTGGCTTATTTAGGGTGTATAACAATGACAGTGGAACACTCCTGGCAGCTCAAGGGCACAGAGCCTGGCTGAGTAGCACCTGGGAGCTCTTACCCCAGCAGTGACCAAGCAAGGGTAACAGAACTGCAGCTGAACACCAGCCCTCTGGGCTGACTATGGGGCAATTTTCTGCACACAGTAATTGGATTACACATCAAAACCTGCTTAGAAAGGAGAAGAGAAAAAGGCTCTGGGTAGGCTATGAACAATGCCAATACAGTGAGGCTTTCATTATTAATAATTGTTTGTTAAGTGACACCCTCACACTCCTGCCTGCATATGTGACTATTAAGGGCAGTCCCTGAGCCAAAACTGAAGGCAGATGACGGCAGCACATGGCCAGGAGACTTGGAAGAGATGGCTGGCCAGGATTAAAGTCACCCCCAGGTAGTGGTGAAGACTGGTTTGACACAGGGGACAGCAGAAACAGACAGAGCATCTGCAGGAGGAACTGCAATGGGGGAAGAAATGACTGGATTTTAAACTTACTGAAACTGGACCAGATCTTTTCTCTGGGTATTGGGGAAGAATAGCCACTGGAAACACTTATGGTGATAGGAATTACCTAGGCTGTGGAAGAACTGCAACAGGAAAAGAAAAATAAAATACTGGGACAATTTACTTTGGAAAGGGAGCAAAGCCAAATCTCCTCTGCTCTCATAAAAGAAAGACAAAATAAAAGCCTGGAAAGGGTAGTGCTGGTCTTTCTGCTTCCTTGGATCTAACACAAAGTGGCCAAAAGAAGGAAAATCAAACCATCCCTGCTACCCAAACAAAAAGTTTCTGATCCAAAACCAGTTCAGCGGAATACCTTTTTCACACAACTTGGAATAATGTGGAACTTGCTGATGTAAATGGCTCTGAAGCCAGAAAGCCACTAGCATTCAGTAAGGCACTGAATAGGCTTGCCCCTAAAATACAGAAAACTAAAGACTACTCCTGACATTTACTTGAAAAAGAACAGAAAAACTCCCACTTCAGTTCTACAATGCATTTCTGCCTCCTGAGGATTGAACAGAGACCATCATGACTAGCTTTCCATCTATAATAGCATTTCCTGTATCTTTTCCTGGAGCATCAGCACCCACCACCTACCATTAACCTGTCACAGAGAGGTTTTAATTTAGCAATTTCTTCTGTATTTAATGAAAAGAAAAAAAAAAAACCACTTCCAGGGCTCAAATCTCAACTCGAGTGAATCACCCTGAGGGGAGCCTCCTTCCACAGTCAAGGACATGAAACTGAACTGTGCTGACAGCTGCTGTCTAAATTTTGTCTGGCAGAGCAGGATGGCAAGCCCCTGTTCCTGTGTCATTAGTCCTGCACTGCTCTCATTATGCCAGACCTACATGTTCCTTTCTTGCATCAGGATATCAGGCTGCCTTTGGAAGAATTAATGTCTCTTGCTGCTTCCACTGGGATGCTGCACCTTAAGCTGTGCAGTTTCACCTTACCCACACTTTACTAGGAGGAGAGTTGTTATCTCATAGGTACAATGAGGTAAAATCTGGCAATTGCTGAAGCAGGTTAGGGAACAGAGGTGCCATTTAGGTTACAGTTTGAACGGGTATATTCCTGATATATATTTCTTGTTATCCAGATCTACTGATAATTCTCTGGTAGACACATATTCATATTTTAAATTGGATAGAAAAGAGATAATAAAAACACCAACAAGAGTTTATTCCATCCTGCTTTGTCGTTCTGGTTTTCTTTGGGTTTTTTTTTTGTTTTCTTTTTAATTCAAGGATCTTTGTTTTGTTTTACCATTTAACAAGTGTAACATGACCCCACAATTCTTAAACGGACATGTACAAGTCAAAATGCCTTGTGCCTAAAACATCCTGCAGTTACCCAACACCTACAACTAACCTGTTTATATTCCAGTATAACCTATAGATATCTCTTAAATATGGAAAAAGTAATAAGATTGATTTCTCAAAGAATCATGTTGTCAGCACCAGAAATATTATCTTTAGTATTTTAATAAACTTGTTTCTGAGAGTTGCCAATTGCTGACAGATAAATTAATGCAATAAACTTGTCATGGCTCAGAGCAGGTCAATGATCTGGGAACTGCTAAGAATATCAACAGCCCCCAGAGATTCTGGAAGTTGGTATAGGTTCTCTGGACAAATGTGTTTTCAGCTGCAGCCTAGCAAATGATACTGTCCATGGTGTAGTAAAGTCTCCAAAAGCAGCTCTTACAGCCAACTGGGTGCAGAACCTATGACTTGAAAGATGTCCATGATGCCTGAAAAAGACATGTTTGTTGGGAATTTTATACCAGCATTTCTTGAAAGGCAAAACTGTTTTTCCAGTTTCCTATGGTGGATAATCTAGTTACATCTGTAATCTTTAGTTATTCCAAAAGGCTTTGTTTGGTCTGGTTACCTCTGTCATACAGCAGTTTTGGTTGGGTTTTTCCCTGAAGAAAAGAGGACAATGTACCCTCTTGTCAACACAAGTTAAAAGAATTACTGTACATGAACTCACTCTTCAAATCTCTTTAGTCTTAATGAGATGTGTATGCACACACATCAAAGTAAAATATTCCCTATTTAATATTGAAACTGAGATCAGATTTAGCAAAACTCCTGAGGTCTAGAGCAACTAAAGAGAAATTATTATTTCTTCTGATGTGCAGAGATCACCATCTGTCCATCTAGGAATGGCCATTTTTTGGAGACATTTCTTCTCTTCGTGGTCTCCAAATACTCCAACAAAAGGGATTAAGGACAAGCATAAAGCCATTCTAAAAGCTGTCCAAATTATTCAGCGATCACTAGGTGGTTTTATTAGTTAGTCTAGTAGCTTTATTTGCAGACTCAAATGTTTGAGTTTTCTAAATCTCTCGGTCAGTACAAATAAAGTAACACTTGGTAGAAATAATGACTGCTTTGGAGATTGAGGGCTAGCAGAGGAATACAACATTTTTAATGTATGTGCTTAGAACTGAAGATGCTTTCATACAGAGATTTCTGAAGAGGGCATATATAAATAATATTTAATACCATTTAAATTGCTGGCTAGAATCAGAGAAAGGGCTGTTAATAGACATGGGGCACAATAGCAATTCTCTACCTCAATGTATTGCTGCCATGGAAAATTCTCTGGAAAGCATCAAGCTTCAAAATCAATTACAGTTTACAAATGAGGCTTGCTTTCATGCCAAAGGTTGGGGTTGAAGTGTGCCTTTGGGCAATGTCTTACTGTAATGCATGGGCAATGGAGTGCAGAATTTTGCCTTCAGCACTGCAGGGTCATTAATGTGGTCAAGCAACTCCTGGGTCCAACATTGCAGGCAAGAGCTTGGACAGAGCTCTGTGGACAGGCTGGTGTCTGCATGGAGTATAGGCCAGGTGCACAAACCACTCACAACCTCAAACATATTCAGTAAGTTTTAGAGGGCTTTAGCACCCTTTGACTGTGGCTACATCTGGACTGGGGCAAAAAAGTGAAAGTCCTCAGCTGCAGACACATCCAGGGTTCTGTGCATCCCATGTTTTGGCAAGGGAAGGCTTAAGGCAGTGGCCCCAGTCTGAACCTGAGCTATAACACATCTCAGTTACATCTGGATGTCAGAGATGTATGAGCTGGGGATTTTATAGGCACAAAAGTGAGCATATAACCACCAAATCATCTGTGAGCAAAGATGAGGAACTGTGCTCAAGATTTTAAGGACTAGTTTGGAAACAGTATGATTTAGTTTGTGTTTCAAGGAATTGGAGCTTTGTACAGTTTCCTGGAAGCTGGACTGGGCAGTTTGTTTTCATTATTCCAATTACTGACTTGATTAATATTTACACACGCTTCCAGGAATAAGTATCACAAGCTTTTCAGAAAAAAAACCCCAATAACCACAAGAGAATAAAAAGAAAGTAAATTTTAAATTTTGCATTTACATCTCAAACTTACTTTTGTGACTTTTTTCTTTCTTTCTTTGCCAGAAAAATCCCACACCTGCCTTGGACAGGTGAGGTAAATGACATTATGGAAGCCTTAAATTGTTTTCAGCGATATGAACAATAAAGTCCTCTGCTTTGGATAGCTTTCATTGCAAAGAAGTAGAAATATTCATCACTTCTGTGAGGTATTTAGATTATTTAAGTTAATGAGAATGGATTGACTGAGATTTAAAGCAAAACTTTCCAAGATTACAGAAAGGGGAGTTACAGAATAAACTGATTGCAAACCCAGGAGCAAAAGTGTGTTCCTAATTTAGCTGTTTGGGATTTGTTTTTTTTTTTCCAAACCGGCAGCAATAGTGAAACATCAAGGTGATGATGCAGTTGTTCTTGTAAGATCCTCTGTGCAGAATATTTTTCTCCCTGTAACACACTCCCATGGTGTCAAATGCATTTGTGAACCCATACAAATCACCCAAATTAGAAAGGTTCGGCAGAAAGAAATCTGATGTGAGATTTTGTGCTTTCGTAGAAAAATCTTTTCTATCTCCCTACTGATTTCCATTTTCAGCTTTATTATTCCTCATTATTTTTACTTTCTCACTGGCATTTTACTTTCATCACTGAGAAGAGCTCAGCAAAACCTAGAGAACTGCAATGTAGCTATATCACAGAAAAGTGTGTACACACCTGCACACATCTACAATGAGCAGGTTTTGTTACTGCCCCTCTTCCCCCACACTTCTTTTCTAAAGGAGGATTTAATTTGACATGGAGATGTGTGTGATGGTTAACTCCTTGCCAGGCAGCCACAGGGGTTTCTTCCCCCAGCGCTGGCAGCAATTTTCAGAGGAATGTGCATGGCACTTGCACAACTGATCAGGAGAGGAGAAGTTATGTCCTCTGCTACCAGAAAGAATGGCTGCAAAGAAGGAATTAACATGCCTTATTCTTTGACAAATTATATCTCCTCTCCATCTGGCTCCTTCATTAAATAAATCACAGGCCTTCCTTTGCTTCCTAAAGTGAATGTCTTATTGCTCAGCATACATGGACTCTTCTCACCTTTCAGTTTCCAGTCCCTTCTGCCTGCTCTGAGAGCTCTTCTGCTTCCTCCTGACAGTCAGGTTTTTAACCCACATCAGCTCAGCTTCTGCTCCATGCTTCCCTTGCACTTTGATACCTTCTTAATCTCTGCTGTCTCTCCTTTAATTTCCACTCTTCTTTACTCTTTTAGCAGACTGTTGGCATTTTAATCCAACGCTAGCAAACCCAGTATAGTCAGAAACATCATTAGGAACACACTGAGAGAGTCCTGGTGGAGGAAGAGTCTCCTCAGAACTCTGGTAGCAGCCCTGTTACTTGCCCCATTTTAAATCTTGAAAACTGAAGAAAAGCTGTTTAATATGCAATAGTACCAATGCTGTAGCAGGGAGGGGGAGCCCAAAAGATTCTGAGATTTTTTTTCCTCTGTAGAGCCTGGGCTCTTGTCCTCTGTGTTAATTGTGACCCCTTTTCAAATTGATGGACACCTCTCCTCTCTATGTTTAGCTGCTCCTCTTCCACACTGCGTGCTTTCCTAATCCTGTGCCTAAATTGAGCTCTGTGCTGTTGTGCCTCCCAGTTCTACACAAGTTTGCTTCTTTAAAAGAACTTTAATGACTTTGTTAAATAAGTGCCTTCCTCCTGCAGTCTGTCAGGTATTATTTTAGATCTTATATGGAAAACAACACCGAGGACCCCATACTGATATGCAGAAGATAAATTCCTCCTGCAACATAGCCAGGAGAGGGAAAGCAACTGTTTCTTCTGTTAATTTCTTTTTCATTATTACTACTGTGGCTAAAACCATGAGATAATAAGGGATGGCTCTCAGAAATGGCATAAATTTTTAGAAAATACCTTTTCTCTCAGAAATCAATTAGGTAAAACACCTCTAAGAATGGCTTAATTGCTCTGAAGTGAGAATTGCTTTTACATTAAAAGGCAGTGTTAAAATGTACATTCAAAAATTTGATAAATCAGGCATAGGGTTAGGTAAATAAATGACAAGTTGGCATAATTTTAGATTACATAGAAATCTATGCTTGACTGTCTTTGATACAATCAGTTTACACAATTTCAATAAACCATTAATAGAAAAGAATACTAGGTAGGAATCTTGTTTCCAGGGTGGTATTATCAAATTACTTCCAACTTTTGCTTTATTGACACTGAACCAGGCTGCATCCCACTGTTTAGGCTTTATAATCCGTTACCAAGTGCCTCTTTATAAGGGAAAAAACCCCAAAAAACAAACCACAAAACTCCACAAACACAAAAAAATGAACAAAAATCCCACTCTTTTTTATAGACAAGATTGGTGATATGAGGTTTTGTTCAGTGCTCACAAATTTGTTCAGAAAATTATAACCTGATTTTAAAAGTTCTCCTGCTAGAGAGATGCTAAAAAATATATTCTTTTCTTTTCTAGCTTTCTTCCCACTGTATTCCACCTCTCCTGATTCAGGTGGGCTGGAAAATACAGTAATTAGAAAAGAAATCTGGTAAAAAATAAGAACAAGAGGAGATCCACCCCCACTCCTACTGAAGTCAGTAGAAACATTTCTATTAACTTCTGCCATCCCTGTATCCAGATACTGAAAAAACCAGCTCAAGATTTCAAAGAGAATAGTCCAAATCTTCCTTGGGCTGAATGTCAACCACTCTATTGAAACATGATTCTACTGCTCTCCAGTTTACACTCTGGTGGCATGATCACATGTTCTCATACTTGCTCTGACTTACGTTGTAAACAAGAATCTTATGAGGAAAATCCCACACCACCATCTTTCAGCATTGCTTGCTGAAAGATGGCAGAAACATTGCAGAATTATCCTTAAACAGTGGATGAGTGGATGGTGGTTGTTAGTTTGATTACAGATATGCATTTATACATATATATGTACATACATACACATACACAATCTCTATATACATATTACAAATACAATGATAAAAAATTGTAAAAATATTAATTTTGCTCAAATACCTGAATAAAGTGGGTTAATCTTATGTTGCAATTATGTGATCTACCCAGCTGACATGATGGTCATGTTAAAAACCCTAAAATCTACAAGAGCTGCAATTAAAACCAAAGAGCCTGAGCTTCTGCCAGTCACCTCGTGCCATGCCAAGGGGCTACGTTGGAGGAGGGCCCTCATATCTCAGCATCAGCTTGAAGGAGCGAGCAAAGTTGTTGGCCAGTGTGCAGCTGTGGGTCTCTTCTGCCAGGGGCAGGAGGAAGGCCAGGAGCAGGAGCAGCAGGAGCAGCAGCTGCAGTGGCAGTGCTGCCCGGCACACACGATGCAGGTATGAGCACACGCCTCCAGGGCGCTTCTGGAAAACACAAACCAAAGAGCAGCTCAGAAACAGAAGTTATGGGCAGGTCTATTTCAAATGCATCCAACTGCCAGGGAGAAGGTCACAACAGCCCCTGTTGTTCTTGGCCTAGGATCCAGCCTGGCTGCTGGGCACACTGAAGCTGACTGAAGTTAAAATATGTCTTTTAGGATAATATTTCACTATTTTCAGGAATTCTCTGCTGGAAACTAGCTTTCTAGAAGGAAAACACTGCTGACCTTCTAGAAGAAAATAATTGCTTCCAAGCCCATTTTCCAGTTACAAAGTGGTAGTTACACATGCTCATGCTCAAGTTGCTCACTGGTCCCCTCACAGCCACCATATGGCACAGAAAGGTCTGTGTTTGATATTCTCCAGTCAGTAAAAGGAACTTCATTTGCAGCTCATCCAGCTCCTAGTCATCTGCCCTGTAGCACCATGCACTGGCTACAAGGCTGGAGGTCAGAAAAAAGGTCCCACAGTGCAGCCTGCCTCAGTATACTTTATACCTTACCAGGCCCAGCTTAAAGCTTAAAACTTTATGTGATGCAAAAGAATGAGAGAAACACAACACTGATAGTGAAGAAGACATCTATTTCTGTGCAGCTCTTGGGGACACGCACAAAGGAGTCCCAATACACCTTTCTTTATGCTGGTGCAAAACTAGAGTAGGTCAGTTAACCTCTGGATAAATTTGATCTGGTTTAGCATGATCAGGAGAGAATATATCTATGGCTACAGAATTCAGAAAAGATTAATTAAGAAGGGAGATTTCCACTGGCAAGATTCCTGAGTAACTCCTGCCAGTGAGCTGAACTGTGCAAGTTTCCAAAAAAAAAAAAAAAACCAAAACAAAACAAACAAAAAAACCCCCCAAAACTCTCTGGAAAAGAAATCTGATAAAAATCTGATAAAAAGGGCTCATTAACCCACTTATTTCATCAAACAGGGACGTACACAATGAGCATAAATGCAGTGCTTAATCAGCTACATTAAGTACTAGCCTACATCATAAATGTCAGTACAGAACATCCACTGAAATGGGACCCATGTTTTCCACAAAAGGAAATTAATTTATTGCACTGAAGTCACAGGCAATGTCACTCCTGCAGCAAAATTAGAGCTTCTGCCCACTACAGGGTGTTTAACAGGGAATTCCTTTGTCCTACTGTAGCACTGTTACCTTTTTCCCACACTAGGAATGAAACTTGAGATAATTTTGGTAAGAAGGTAATATAATGAACATAAATAGTCCATGGGAAACATCAGCAGAGGAGATTGATGGTAGAAGAAAGTAATTATGCCTTTTGCTATTTTTAATGATCTCTTCCACTGCTTTCTAAATTAGCCCGTCCCTTGCAACTCCATATAAATGCTTGCAGAATTAATTACAAAGGTAAATATACAGCTGCAGTTACACACCATGAGACAATTGTGCTGCAAAATCCTTCTGTTGTAGTTGGTTTGCTTCCATTATATTGAACAGCTGATGAGATTTAATTATTGTGTCAGGCAGATGTAGAGGCAGCAGAGCAACAGCTGCTTGCTCTATCATTCCTGGCCCACAGTATCTGGGTTGTAAATGTTTGCTGATGCCAAGGAAAACTCAGATCCCTGGACACTGGAACTGTCAGTGGATAAAGCGCACATGCCAGGGTGTGAGTGGGAACTGACTCTGGTTACACTGATTATTTACCCATGAAATCAAAGCATCACTAACCTGGCTGCCTTGCAGATGACATCTGCTCCTACTGTGGCCTGTTCTCAAAGTACAAGGCATAAGTAGCTGTACTAATGAACTTTCCCTTCTCTAGTCCAGGCCTGAAATCCTTCTCCCTTCCTGGATATCATCTGCCTATGGGCTGAGCAAAACCTGGAGGGTCTTCTGTGGTTACAGTTGATGCTGAGTCCATTATGCACAAGAGCAACAGCCACAACTCTTGGTCAGAGCTCTCTGGGCTTGTCTCTGTAATGCCATGAAACAGCCACTTCTTGGTGTGTTCAGTGTAAACCAATGCACTGTCATTCACATCTCTGCTTCCATTGACAAAGGTTTCTCATTCTTAATTCTTCATTGCATCCATACAAATACATTTATCAGAGTGCCTATCTATAAGGAAAAGGACCCTTGCCAGGTTCCAGAATCCATAAGCAAGATTGTGTGTAGATATTAACAGGTATAGTTCTGTCAGTGGAAATGTGGAAGATCCAATTTGAGTTAATTCTGTATTGGGATAATTCAAACCTTGCTCTTTGTCCTACCACTAAGGCACAGTAAGTCTTAATGCTGATATTATTACAGGGTAAGATCCTGAGAGTGAATGTTCAATAGTTCATTACAACTGGAATCCTCAAAAATGTTCTCAGAAACTCAGACTGGGACTTAGAAGTCCACCTCTCACTGACACAGTGGTGAGGAGCACCAGTCTTCCTAACAACACTTAAAACTTTTGTTTTATTGCTGTCAATCCTTTAGAATTGGTTTTGAAAGCTTTAATCTGAAACTATTCTTTCATTGCCAGGTCAGCTGCAACACATCTCTTCCCTGTTACATCTTTCTGCCCATGAACTGGTGGGAAATGGGAACATTTCCAGTTGTGCCTTGTCTCTGTTCCTGCCACAGTCCAGGGAGCAGATATCTTATCTGTCACTGGTTTCCTATGATGACCACACTGCCAGTTAGCCTCTAATGTTTTTCCTACCCTGATTCTTCTACCAATCCAGCATTTTATTCAGAGCAGTTTGCTGACTCTGCCTTGATTTCTATAGCGAAGTCTGTTACTGCAACTCAAATAACATTTCAATCTCATCCCATTCCTCAAAGTGCCTTGCTTTTAGATATATGGGAAGAAGCTGTAAAACGATATTGCTTTTCACAGCTCATCATCCACAAAGAATTAATACAAAATGAATTATTTAACAAGTTCTCATTTGCTCTCCTTGGAGCTTTCTGCAGAGGAGGATACTAAGGCTAACCACAGCAGATCCTAGGATTAGAAAAATCTGTGGAAGGACAGTTACCTAGGGGCAGAACTTCAGAGAAGGAGAAATATTTTGTCTTTATCTGCTGCTCCTCTCCCACCTGCGTACTGGGTTTATAGGTATTTGTGTTCAATGAACTTTTGTCTTTGATGCCCATCTTCTCCATTTTGTTTGATCACATAGCAAGGTCAGAATCTTGTATTTTAGACTCCATTTGTTGTCATGGGAATGACTCAGCTATAGCAAACATGGTATTATGATGCCTCTGCAGGACTGAAAATGAGGCCCACAGGAGCTGTGAGGGCTTGGTGTTTTCAGCAAATTTGCAATGATAAACCCTTAATAAATGAGGGGCTCAACCTGCACACACTGAAATCCACAGGAGATTTATCATTAATTTCAGTGTCTGCAGCTGGATTATGCACAGGAACAACTACATAAAGTCAGGATCAGGAACTACTTGTCTGTAGAGGTCAGCAGGTATCTTACAAATGGATTCATTCATTATATGCCCAAGTTGTTGTGACATGAAACCTACATTAATTCCATTCTTTGTGCTTGCTGGAACAATTGGTGATTTTTATTTTGTTTTTTTGTGTTGGTACTATGATAGGTGTTAAAGGATAAAAAAATTTGAAGGAGACACAGTAAATTTTAATAGGAAAGATGATACATTTGCAAAAAACATGGAAAATTTGAGGCACTGACTCCCTTTCTGAGTATGAAAAAATAGCACTTCAATTTTACTAAGTCAAGATATTTTTTTAGATCTGTGATGTGAAAAAGAGATGCTTTCAGGATGTGGTGACCTGATACCATGGCACCAACAGGAAATTCAGGAGGCCGAGGTTCAAACCTCTGCTCTACTGGACTCAAAGTGATCAGGATCCTGGAGTCAGGACACACTTCCAACCCTTTAGCACATCATTCAGGGTTAGAAAAAGACAGCCTGACATAGTTCCACCTTTGCAAGAGACAGTTTGAATATATCATTTCCATATGAGATGGAAGGTTGATGATGAGAAAGATGAGAAGGCTGGAACCACAACCCTTGCTACACAGTGGAATTTCCCTTTCCCAATCACTCCAGCTACTGGCATCAGTACAGCTACCACCCAGCACCCACAGTGCCTGCAGTGCATATGTCAGATCTAGACTCCACTAAATATTCTGAAATCAAATCTTCCTCTGAGAAAGACTGGCAAAGCTCCAGTGAAGTCAACAGAATTTTAATTTCCACCATCTTAGAATAACAGCTGGAATACCTGGGTATTGAGCCAAAGTGTCAGAGACATTTTTGAAACACACACGGAAAAGGAATAGGTTGGCATTTAAAAAGAAAAGATACTTTTAAAGTTAACCATCAAGAATAAATGTCCTCCCCCTTCTCCCTCAAAATGCCAGAACAAGCAAGGACTGTCAAGGGGTGGATGGCTGTGTTTTGTGTAATGCTAAATGCATGCTTGTTCCAAGCAAACTGCACTGGCTGTGAACATTCACATTTGTACTTGATTCATGTTGGGGCGTTTGAATGACAAGCATTGGTTTAGAACTAGGGAGTCCTCAGAACTTAAATCTGTTTGCAGTTAATAACTCCTTACCAAACGCACCGTGAAAAATCACTTGGATGGGAAACAGCAGCAAAGCACTTTAGAACTTGCTACGTAATATTCCTGTGTAAGTTGTTGAAGTGTGTTANTGTTATTGACCACATTCCAGGATATAAGAAAACACACAGTTAATCTAGCTATTTGAGAGAGCAGAGCAATATAGCATCTTATACCAGCCTCATTAGCAGGGTTTTGCTGCTGCTTGTATGTCACCAGCGTGCCTGACAAAAATCATACCTGCACCACTGAGTCAGTGATCCAGCAGAGAAAAAATATTTAGTCTGGATTTATTCCTCTTACCTCAGAGTATTTCCTGAGAAATGCACTGCTGTCTGAAAACTCCTGCTCTGCCAAGGGATAAAGAGACCCTTGCCTTAGTGTCCTACAGACACTGCACATGAACACCAGCAGCCATTCCACTTTGTACCAGGGCTGTACCCAGCCCAAACATCCTCTATTCTATAGCAGTTGGCACAGATGCATAGGTAGTAAGGCAAGCATAAATAATTTCTCCTTAATATTCTCAGCCTCCAGCTACTTTCAGTTCAGGCAGTTTCCTGAGCCTGACAGGGCTTGTTCATCTGTTTAATATTCAGGGAATCTTTCTTCCAGATACTTGTGCAATTTCGCCTTAAACCTACACAAACTATACAGAGTCCTCAATATTCTTTAGCAAGGAGTTCCAGCTGGCATGAAGAACACATCCTTTGTGTTAGCTTTGAACCTGGCTCCTTGTCCATTCTACAAGAAGAGATGGAGAGTCAACCATCATCTACACTCTCAGCACAATTCATGACGATGTGAAACCCTAAGTTAAATGCCTAGGCAGGATGAAACCAGGCCTACCTCCACAGTGGGAAGGTCACAATATACTGGGCTTAAACTACAGCAGTAGGGACAGAGGAAGAAGTTAACAGGAAGAATAGATAGGCCTTGGAAAGGATGACCTACATAGGTAAGGGTTCTACCCCTTCATTATTCCTCTGAGAATAAATAGAGCCACCAGGAAGGCTGAAACAGCAGCTTGCCATACATTCCTTTCACATTCTTTTCATCCTGGACCAGAGTATGCCTGATAGGAGTATTAAGCACCACCACTTGTTGTGGTGAAGCAGCTGCCTTATCAGTGGCATTTTGCCTCTGAGAGGCCCTGTGTTTCTGCCACGTGAGATCCCACTGGGTGCTTACTCAGCTGCCACTCACAGAGGAAGGTTATTGACAACAAGAAGAGATCAGTTCCAGGGGGATCACAGGCTGATCTCTCAAACCAAAGCACATTGTTTTTTTTACCTCAGTGTGAGATAGTTTGGAACTGGGCTTTTCATCAGTTCTCAACTCAGAGACATGAGTGTCCCTCTCCCAAGATTAACAACACATTGCAAATCACAGCTGGCCGTCTCAAGAGGGAAATAATTTAGGGGAGTTGGATAGTACTGTCACCACAGAACTGAGATCTTGGGCAAAGCATAATCCTATAAACCACAGCAGGAACTAAGATCAACCTCAGCTGATTAGAGGTTATGTGGCCTCTGCAAAAGGACAGTGAGACACTGAGTTCAGAACTCTATTTTCCTAAAAGCAAACACTGCCCAGGGTAGGTAACCAGCTGTGAGGAATGAGTAAGGGGGGCCTGAGACCCCATTGATCCCTGTGCTTATCATTCTCCTTTGCATGAAGTGCTACCAGAATGAACCAGAATGCTGAAGAGAGGTTAAGAGATTCATATAAGCAATTTTAGCTCTGACATTTTCCATCTTCAGATTGCTCAATGTTCCTTTTAATTCTGAAGCACATTAGCATATGTGTGAAAATAGGGAAGTATACAGGAAAATTAAAGTCTGTTTTCTTCCTTAAGGAAGAGTCTGGAGTACCTCAACATGGCTGGGGGATAATCTAGAAACTTTGATGGAGGCTTCATTTAAATGAACCAGAAAACAAGGAAAAGCCAGCAGTTTGCATCTGAGGTTTCAGCAGCCACATATGGAGGATATTTCAGAATTTCTGCTGCAAAGTCACTCAGAACCAAGCACCGTGCCATATGCTACTGTGACACAAGTGGATTTATAAAGGTTAGCATCTGTGTGCACATACAGCATGACACGTTTCCAGGAGAAGCATATCATAGGACAATAGCTACAGCCTGATCTGTAGCACTGATTTTATAATTCTCCAGACCTAAGCAAGCAGAAAAATACCTCAGTCTTCTATGTTCAGGAAGGCAGGCAACTAAAACAACTTTTCCCAATTTCCAACTTCCACTCATCTTTGCAAGTTGAAACAAATTAATTAAAATAAGCATAAAAAGAATAAAAACTGAAAGAAAGACAAAATGTTCTGGAACTTGTAGAAGAAATTATTGACATCAAAAGCTGGTTTATCATGTCAATAACGCATGTTTCCAGCTGCTTTGCCAGTGACTTCTCTCAAGTCAAGATCAAACTTCTCTTAAACTTTAGCAGTTATGATACATAATTTGAATATGTTTGCATTTTATTTCAATACTTTAAAAATGTGATGGCTTACTTTTAAATAATAGGTATAAAAATTAGAGATAATTATTAGAAGAGTTTTTCTTACAGCGCCTTTTACAGTTGTGTTAAAAACATTTTCTCAGGTATATACTGAAAACTGGTTGCATTCTGCTATTGCTCAGCAAATCTCTCTTGCTCTCTCTTGTCCTTTCAGTTAGGACATAACATTTTATCTGCTGAGTAAATCATTCTGAGCTATCTCCTTGGTGAAAATCTTCAAATACTTCACAACATGGCAGGCTAAAGGACACATCTCTTCACATAAAGCAGGGAGCACCAAACACAGGCCTAACTAATACCACAGGAGCATGGAAAGAAAGAAAGAACCAGGTGTCCTGGGAAACAGGATGTCACCTCCCTGCACCACTACTGCTGTAGGCAGAGGGCACTGGCAAGGCACAGGTGTGGCAGGACCAGGAAACAACAAATAAAGAGCTCCAGATATCTAACATTTGAGGACACTAATGTAAATTGGAAAACAACATGAAACCTACAGAAATAACAGCACACAGGCAGGGAGTCTCAGAGGTGCAGAAATTTGAAGGGAAGCTTGTGAGCCTGCTGGAAAAGAAAGGGGATTCTGCTGCCTGGCTCACCATACCTAACAGTGGGTCTGAGTTAGGAATGGACAGTCAGTATTTTTCTGGAGGTGGGGGTTTTTTGACTAAGTTTCCTTTGTGAGCAAACATCACTGCAGGGAGAAAATAAGTCAATCTCCTAATTTTTAATGCTAAGATGCCCTTCATCCTGTGCTTGGGTCATGGTATAATCCCTAAAACAGGTAAGCACAGGCTTATAGGCAGAGTGATGAAAAAAAATAACGGAGAGATATTATCTTTATCTATAAAAGAGGTATTGAAAACTGAGGAAAAGATAGCTTTTAATAAAGTCTTTTTCATTTTACTAAGACTGTAATTGTACAGAATATTTCAAGTGGGTAACACCTAGCACGACTTAAGTAAAACAAACGGGCCACACATTTTTCAATAGAGAGGCATCACTACCACAGGCACTAACACAGAATGCTGTGCTTTTCTGCCATGAGGAACTCCCATCATATCTGCACTTGGGCAGAGCAAACCACATTACTGTTTTCTTCCTGGCAAGCTGTGGCAGCTCTTGCTTTGCAGTTTCCTGAATGACTGAATTAATTTGATTGACTCCAGATCAATGTTGTCTCTAAATAAGATTAAATTACGTGTTCCTTCTGTCTGTATGTTACAGGAGATTACTCTTAGCAGAATCTCAAAGGAAGCAATTCGCTGACCACTGATGTAATGAATTCTAATTATTTTGTTTGTACAAACAATAAAGCCAGATTGTTTGTTTAGCAAGGAAGTGTAATTACTCTGAGCACCTGAGAAAATAAATCAAACAGCGCTACCTAGACCTGTAAGTAATGAGCCTTCGACTTCCTATTTATGCTAAGAATGCTCATGGAATATTTTTAGGTAGCTGGGAACCAACCTTTGAAAGTAACATTTATCATAGTTATTATTGAGCACTTGCTTGATTATGTTCTTGAGTGTGCTAGGTACCCTGCAGAAATATCCATCTACATTGGCTGTCATTGGCACCTGCTAAAAATTCACTGCAGCCAGTGCAATTTCCTGCAACTGTTTTTTGTTAATCAACAAGAAGTCGCTCACATCACAATCATTAGGCTGTTCTGCTCCTAAGGGCACCAGCGGCAGGGGCATGTCCTCAGCAATGGATGAATGATCAGAAAAAAAGCACATTACTATACATGGAGCAGGCTCTATTCTGCCCAACATTCAGCCATGTAGGCTAGAAATGGAGCAAAATCAGAAGGCAATCAAATGAGAATGGCTGCAGCTGGGTCTTCCCCTTCTCCATGTTGATCTGCTGCTGCTGCAAAATATGCACAGCTCAAACAGGAGAGACAAGCAGAGTCACTGGGGACCTTGTGCTGCAAAAAGCAGAAATCAGTCCAAAAATACCTCAACTTCTGCCAGTTCTGCTGATTTTGTGTAACTCAAGAGCATAAGGGAGCTGACAAATTAGAGATAACCTGATCCTATTTTATGCAAACTCACTGCATGTTGCAAGCACAGTGACGCAGCCATCTGTACTTCCTGCAGATACCAACTCCTGAGATCAGCCATTCTCTTCAAGGTAGCTGGCTTCCTTTATCATAGCTTTGAAAGATATTCATGCATAAAAAAATATTTTGCTTAATTTTTCTTTAGTTTCTAGCCACATTTTAGGTGTTAAATCTGAATTTAAAGTAGACTGCATAGCTTAAAATTCTGCAGTTGGCCTGGTTTTCCTCTTTTCTTAGGCCAAAAGGGATCAATGTTATTTTCTGGCTCTCTTAAGTGTTGCTCAAAAATTTTATGGCAACACTGTCTCACATCCTGATAAAACATGAATGAGAGAAAAAAAAAAAAGACACTTCTGCTTCCAGCACGTGGATTCTTGTTGTAGTGATAGTGCCTAAATAGAGAATGAAAGCCCAGAGGTCAGCGAAATCACACTGAAGTGAGCAGGGTATAAGTTACAGCAACATCTGTACTGGCTGAAGGGAAACTGCAAATCACTTGTTAGTGCAGTGGGAGCCATTTCCCTCATGCTTATGATGTATTTCAGTTCTTCAGTCCTTTCCACCCCAAGCTGTTTCTCTTTGTGTTCAGTAGCTATTAAAAACTCACAGAGTGGGGGTTTTTGTGCTCTTGCTGTAGGCCTAATTGACAAACGTTTGCTGTTTGCCATTATGTTAAACCAGTATCTTTGAAATTTAACTGGAGACTTTAGTCTAATTTGGAGAGTTTAAGGGTGAATAAATACCATGTGCCCCAAGGCAGGTGAGGCAGATGAATTAAAAATGGCACCTAACTGTAGTGGAGACGTGCTTATGCCTAAAGCTTTTGTTTTGTTTTTCTCTACAAACAACTTGACCCAACCAAACAACATGAAATCAGAGAACTCCTTGGCCAGTCTTCTGGAATATCCCTGTGAGCCCCTTCTAAGGAAAAGAAGCACTACTAAATGTTTGGCTGCCTCTACACCAAGTATTATGTTGTTCCAGCGTGAAAAATTCTGGTGACCTTACTGGATGAAACAATTAATGCTGAGCCAGACAGGCAAGAACAGAAAGTCCTTGGGGGTCTTCAGGAAGGCTGAACTGCAGCCAAAACTATGGAGGAAAGTGTGAAAATTGCCTTAAAATTGGTCAGTACTTTGCTGAGTAAAAATATTGGAGCTGCTACTCCACATTTGAGTATTAGAGGAATATCTCATAAGAATGAGGAAAGTCTTGATTTCTGGCTATGCTTAAACTGCACTGTACTGCACTCTTTAAATGTCTGCTACAAAGGTGTTGCAACAGGAGAAATCAAGGGTTTGATATACCTTAAAATGACTACGTGATTATGATCTTGTAACACATTATTTATCCAATCTCCTTTGTGTTGAGCAAATAAAGCCTTATTCTATTCCTTCTAAAAACAAATGGAAAGTGAGATGACAGTACAAAGTAGAACAGCGTCTATAAACAAAGCAAATTGTGACAGAATAATTTGCTGACTTTATGAAAATGGGATCAGAAGTGCTGCTTGGTTTAATAAGAAACTGGCAGTATTTTGTTTTCTTTTAGCTTCTCCTTATCATCTCCTGTACTGCTTCTGTTTCTTATGTCATCACTTCAAAAAGAAAATCCATTATAGGAGGAATGCTGCTACTTAGAATAAGGATTTAGTCTAATAGCATTTGATAAATCTTTTGACTTTCTCTGGCTTTTTGCATTAGAAAGAAGATGGCCTGATTGATCCAAAGCATTTTTTTCAGAAGTGTCTAAAGAATCAGAAGTCCCATTTTCAAAATTATTTTAGGCACTTAACCACTAAATCCTTAAGAGAGAGATATTTTTGGCTCTTCCTTAGTCTCTTTTGAAAAATGAATTAAATTAATATAGCATGTAGATATATAAAAACTGAGCTTCCCTCCTCTCCCAGGAGATAGATATTTAGCTTCTAGAGATACAGTAAGCCTAGATCAAGAGCAAGAACTCTGTAACATTTTTCCATTTTAAAATGTGGAGAAAATCAACAAATTCTGTAAGAGTGATGCTTAATAAGCATATTGATTTCAGGAATCTTTAGAAAAGTTTAAAATAGTTTTCTACAAAATGTCTGGTCAAACATTTTTTCAGCTTAATAATAATAAGAAACTTTCTTGCCTTTCTGAATCTGTCTGGCTCCTCCAAAGATCCAGGACTCTGTTTAAAAGAAAAAAAAAAAAAAAAAAAGAAAGAAGCATGAAGTTAAGATCCCATAGAAGCCTGTAAATGAGTATTCACCACACAGGGGATGTTTCTTTCAAATTCATGGTCACCTGGACAGAGTGAACCAGCAGGAGATTTTTATAATGGGCTTTTTAACAACATTAAGCAGAAAGATGACATGTTTTTAGGTTCTTGACTACTTGAATCAGATAAGCAGTTCTCCCAGCAATAGCTTTGACTTTACTGACACCTATTGACTATGTTAATGCTTACAGAAGGTTTTGGTTAACAAAGCATGAGTCATTACAATCAATGGCAAACACAGAAATATGTTCTTTATCAATAGAAGTAATCCTTACCTTCCATGCATTTTAAAGAATTCATGTTCTAAATAAGCTTTGGATTTCAAGGCAAGGTTTCCCAAGGCAGAAAATTTTAAAATGCCTCAAATTTTAGGTGTTCCAATTCAGATATCTTTGAAAATGGACTGTGTGTTGTCACCTACCTCAGGTGAACTCAGGGACTCTCTCAGCTTAGATTTGTAGAGCATCCATCGGTAACGCAGGTCCTCCAGGTCTTCAGAATTTCCAATGACAGGATGAAGATGAAGGATGTCCTCAAAGAGATGCTGACCATGAGGCACACGGGACTGCAGCTCCTAAAGGCAAAGACAAGGGTCAGCAGCAATTCAGGATTCAGGAAGACCCCACTTTTAAATCAGCATTTGAAAAAATACTGGTTATGCAATAGTACATTTATTTTTGTTATTGCTTTTTTGTCCTGAAATGATATGAAATTCACCTGCAGGACTCCTGTAGCCTTGGACATTTCTGTGTGTAGTTTCTAACTATCCAACAAATCTAACAAATTGCCATGGCATTTGGCTATACTCAACAGGAAGAGTGAGACCAAATACTGATTTGACACTGACTTTAATCAGCTTCTTTTAATGAACACCTTTGCCACACTGGAAATGTCCAGCCCAACAGCTAAATGCCAGACTCTCCTTTCCCTTGTACTATGGTTCTGGTAGACCTTCTTAGTAGAAAGGATTAAATTTGTCCTTAATTCCTGAGCTTCATCTATCTACAGTCTCATAAAGCAGAGGCCATAGTGTTTGAATTTTTTGTCTATTTGTTCTTGAGGATTTTTTAGGGTTTTTTGGGGAGTGGTGGGTTTTTGGTTGGTAGGTGGAGTGTTTTGTTGTTGTTTGGGTTTTTTTAATTCTGAAAGAATTTACACTTGTTGCAATATTTTTCTCCATTCACTCCCTGAAAACTAACCTCAAGTTTGCTCTGGTGTGCCTTAATTTCCTCTGCGGAAGATGGAGTCCCAGCAAGAATTTTGGTCAGTTTGGTGTCTTCTCCTCGTAGCCACTCTTCAAAGTTATGTAGGAGCTTCAAGTGGCTGCTTGTACTTTGCCCTTCTCCCATCTTCTTCTGGGATACAGAACAACAGGAACAAAAAAGCCTTTACTGTTATGTCAGACGTTTCCTCTGAAGGCCTGATTGTGAAATCTTAACCTCCACCTTTGTAACCCACAAATATCAGATGAAGGCAATGAAATTATTCTTGTGAAGCTGATATGAAGGCAGACACAGAGTCCCCATCTCACCTGCTTATGGCTGAGATCGACATCAAAAAGGTGGAAAGCAGGTCTAGACATCCATCTGCTGTCCACAAATGCTCCTTTCTTCTTCTTGTCACCCACTGGTCTGTTTAACTGCCACTTTTTGAGGAGGCTTGAAAACACAAAACCAGAGATATCACTGCAGTGGATAGCCACATTTTTACTGGGGTTATGGGAGACAACACTGGGTGAAACAGCACTATTGCTGTTACTATTATATCACTATTAATACTAATAACATTATTAGTATTGAAGTTATTCCCAACTAGAGTGTCTCACAGCTGCACCAGGACTCTAGCTCTAACACTTCCAAGTGTTTTGTTTTCTTTTATTTGGGGGACTAAAAATACTACCTTGGCAATATACCCTTCTTTCTGGTTACAGGAGGCAGTACAATCAAGCCTTCCTTGATTTTGTAATTTAATTTTTGTGCCTGTTCTAACAGTATGTATAAATACAATCATATATGCAGCACATCATTAAATATTAATACAGACTAGCAAATATGAGCGGCATTTCAACTACACAGTGGAGGCAAAATAAATTAAGTCTTCATTTCCAAGCTAAAGAAAAGATTTTTAGCTCTGCTTATACTTCAGTGGGTTTGCAAAAGGCACAAATCCCATTTCAGATACACCCTCCTTGGAGGCATCTCCAAAGAGAACAGGAAGATGAGACAGAACAGTATAAGTAACCCAGTCTATGCAAAATTTCCTCTGACACAAACTGGCAGTACAAGAGTGAGCCAGGTCATACAACACTGCCTACTCTGACATGAGATAAAGGAAGACTCACAGACATTGAGGTTCACAGTCTTAAAAAGGTTTTTTTAAAAGTAGCAATTTTCGGTTTACAAACAAATAAAATCCCATCTTGCTTCTAGCATTATGGTATGGTTGCTCACTTTCACAGCACAGAGCATAAAGCCTCAAGTGTATCTGTTCTTATTGCAGTAAAGAAAATCCTGCTGAAGGGAAATGAGGAAGACCTACATGAACACTTACCCAGTTGCCATCTCCTTCAGTGATTTCCACGACTCTTTCAGCTGATCCAGCTCTGCCAGGACATGAGCAGTCTCCTCTGGAGAAGAATTCTCCATGACCAACTGGCCATGAGCTTCCACAAGGTGCAGCTGGATCTCCTTATCTGGAAACTCAGCTAGCAGTCTCTGAAAGGCAAAGCCCTGACAATTACTCCTAGGTATCCTAGGTAAAGCAGAGGCTGTGTTAGACTGAAGGCCATGTTCAGTCTAGGACTATGCTTGTTTTGTTGGCACTAGCTAGAACATACCTAGCAGAAAAAAATATGCTGTGGATGCTTCCAAAGAGCCAACAGGTCAAAGAGCTGATGTGAAAACTTTGAGGGTGCAAGCTGTCAACACACCTCCTTCTGTAGCATTCCCATGAGATTTTGGTCTCCCATACGAAGGCAACAGCTGCCAGCTGAAGTATCCTACTAGAGTAAATTTAGCATGCAAAGCACTGCTACCCAGGGAAAAGCTGACAGCTTTGGAACTGCTCAGTTCAACAAGTAGAAGGCCAGCTAAAATGGCAGGAATATTCACTATACTGATGAATACACACAGGCAAAGGCAGGTATTGCTCAGTGAGATCACGCTGACAGGAACCGCCCATCTATCCTTGGATAATAGTTTATCCATCTCTACACTTCTTACTCATTTTCACTGCTCTTGTCTGTTACATGGCCCCATATCCCACAACACAGGGCAAAACAGAGAGGCAACAGCAACCAACAGTTATTGAAACACACATCATTACTTTCCCAAACCAGGAAATCCTCACTAGAAACCCCAACTCTTAATGTCTTAATGCTGCAAAGCGAATAATTAACATTTTAAAATAAGATGCTTTTCTCACCTCCAGGTCTTCCAGCCTGCCCTCCATGTTCTGCTCTCCATCAGCATCCTGGCAGGAGTCAATCTTCTCCCTGGTTACTGAGATCCACTGCTTAAGGTCAGACAGTTTGTCATTATATGCCCAATGCTTCTGAACATGATCTTCACTCTGCTGTATCATCATCTACAAATGATAAAAATATGTCAGCAACCAAAGACAGACAAAAAGCACTTTCTTGACTGGCTGTAACACTATGATGGGCCCAGAACCTCATGGGCAAAAACAGCTATTAATGAGAGACATAAAACCTATCCTTTTAGCCTCAGTGATGTGGAAAACATCTCCAAGCTCCTGCAGGCCTGAATTCAACCACACGGGGGGGTATTAAGAATTAGAATAACTCCCTTCTGAGCTGAAAGGGAATAGAGAATATACATGTCTGGGGTTTTTCTACCCCATTCAATATCAAATACATCTTCACTCCCTGAATCAGAAATGACTGTACAGACTTGTTTTGAAAAAGTTCAGTTCAGTGATAAATGAGATGATTAAGATTGAAACTAGAATTCCACAGTGCATATTCAGGTAACACTTTAACACATGTAATTTTATAGTGAACTACACAGCTAAGGTAACTTTATGAGCTCTTCTTCTGAAATTGCTCTGGAGGTTATATTATAGGTATCTTTGCAAGCTACAAAATGCCTCAAGACAAAGGAATTGCAGCACTTTTCTCTCACTAACTTTTAGGTCAGTCACAAAGCCATAAAAACCACAAACATTTTGGTACAAACCCCCTCTCCTGTAATCTGTGAGGTGCAAGCACCACCATGATAATATGAATTATTTTGGTTAGAAATCTCAGGCCCACTCCAGAAATAGTTTATATAGACATAAAATCTGTGTGGATGGCATCGTATCCCCAAGGGAAATCACATTAGAGATAATCAGAGAATCCTGGAAGAGTTACCAAAGTCATAAGAATTCAGTGCCTTCTTCCCCTGAAATGAAAATATCTGTCACTCAAAGCAGGTAATGTCATATGCGCACAGATTTTTAAAAATATTTTTAAATAGAAGCAACTGACAACTCCCCAGGCAACTAAAATTTCTTTATGTTACCTCCAGTGATCTCTTCAGAGCCTGAGAGTCAGATGAAAGTTGGTTCATTTCATGTCTGTGTGTGGTATTTGACTGAACAAGCTTCTCTACCTCCTCCATGTGAATTGCAAGCTCTGCCAAATCATCTTGGATCATCTGCAGAGGAAAAGACAGATTCCATATGTGTAGTGTGCTAGGTATGGCATGGAGTTTCAGAAAACATATACCAAAGGTAGCTTCATTTAACAGTGTGAGGACAAAAAACTCAGCAACAACCACTGTCATTAAGAAAATTAATTGTTTCAATGCCTATAAGTAATTTTTTCTGAAAAAAATGGTTGGATGTCCTTTACATGTTACCAGAGATAACAAAGAAGATAAGCTGCTGGGAAATGCCAAAGGAGCCATGGTATAACCAGCAAAGAACTGTGGTGATAACATCCCTGTGGTCACCAAGGATGAAGTGCCACAGTACAGCTGAACCATAGCTCACCACAGCATAGTCACATCCCCTCTTCCTTCTCCTCCTGCTCTCTTCTCCCCTCTTCCAGGTATGTAAGCCCCCTGTATGCCTTGAACAGACTCTACTGCGTGTTTGACCCTTTGCTGAACCAGTTCAAAGCACTATCATCTTTTTCTGTTATTTTTTTTCTTATCTTGGACATCTGAATCAGCTCGTGGAGTAAATCCAGCATGTGTCATAGCTAAGTGACAAGGTAAAGAGCAGAAAGAGGAGGATACAAAGGGAAGTGGAACAGTGGAAACTCTTTTGAGGAAGTTAACCTGAACTAATCTATCTTGTGCAGTTTCACTGCCAGTGGGAAGTGCAAGGATACATTTTCTTTAACAATTAAACTAGCCCAAGAAGATGTACCACCAACAGCTTCCACTGCTTCTTCCTTCCTTCAAGCTCAGTTTGTCAGTGCTTCATCTGCACTGCTTTATTTCATTCACGCATGCTATAAACTGGACCAAATGAAATTATCTAACACACAATCAAGGACAAAGGTATTGAATTCCCAAAGCTAATAAAAAATGAAAAAACAGGAATCACAGTTAGCTGAGGATAACATGGCCAAATAACACTGTAATGTACCTGGAGTCTCTGGAGTTGTGTCTTTTTACCCAAGAGGTCAGGCCGTGGTTCTTTCTCCAGATCTAATTTGGCTTTGATGGCAGATAATTTCTTCTGCAATGGTGCAAAACCAGCATCAAAGTTCTTATGTTGCAATATCAAATTCTAGATGGAGAAATAAGAAAACAGGTCCAACATTCAACACATACCCCTTGGCATTATCTTTTGTCAATATCTGCTTCATATTCAGAACAAACACTAGCTACACTATGCAACAGACCACAAATTTATTTGAATTTTTGATCAATCTAGCAAAGGAATTATGCCAAATTTATATGTGTAAAACTGGCTTAGTAAAGACTTGATCTTTGTCTTTATCACAGGCAAAGACAGTATTTGGGTTTTGTAGTTCACCTGGAGTTTGCTCTTGCTTTGCAGCAGACTTTTGTGTAGAATTTCTCTCTCCTTTGAAGCTTCAGCTACTTCTTGAAGGAAAGACTCTGCTTTTTCCTCACCAAGGACATTGTTTAGCAAATCTTTCTTTAGCTGTAATGTCATCAACTTCTCTTTGAACTGGGAGCTTTCAGCAAGAGCAGCCTGAAAGAGAAAGTTCTTCCAGTGAGATCATACAAAAAAAAAATCATATAACCGTTTTATTCTCACATAAGTCACACAGCCAAAGCAGTATGACAAAGTCAGGTAAAAACAGTATGCTGGGCCAACAAGGGGTAACAGAAGGTACCTGGATAGTGCCCAGTTAAAGGAAAAGTCTTCCTGATAATGTTAGAGGCACCAGAGCTGTATCCATTTTGTGAACAGAAAGAGAGGGAAGCTGTACTGTGGAAAAAGTTGTCTGTGCAGAGGAGAAGTCTAAACAACTAACAGAAAGGACAGCTTGAATGCTCACCCTGAGGATAAATTCCATCCCTGTTCACCTTGCTGGGCATAAGCATAAATTGTGCATTTTAATCCCACATCTGTATCACCATATAATTCTTTAATAGAGTCCACAAACTTCCCATCCAGGGAGATCGAGGCTAATGCTAAACAATATTATCATCATTGTTAAAGATTTCCAGCACTTTATGCAGCTTACTTAGCTGACAACTCCAGTTAACCAAATGGAGGGCAGAAAATAAGACAATGTGCTACAGCTGGAGCTAAGTAAAGACCTCTGTCCCTACTGTGGGTTTTCCAGTTGCTGCTGCCTGGCAGCTGTATGCAGGCTTGGTCAAACCCACATTTCTGAACTCAGCAACAACAGCTTTGCTACCTCAATGTGAGCCAGTTCTGGCTCCGGAGACTCCAGGAGCATCTGGACCGATGACTTCCACTGTTCAAAACTTTGCAGGGGATTTTGGATGAGTCTCCTCAGTTGGGTTTCTGTATCAGTGCTCATTTTAGAAGTCTTGCCTCTAACACTGTAAGGATAAAGTGACAACCAAGAGAAGGATTATGAAGAAATCCAAGTCCAAACATTCTATTCTTCAAGTCATGAATTAACACAATACTTGTGTGTAAACCACGTACAACACAAAAGCCTCAGTCTATTTTACCGCCTGAGCCTGGTGTTGCATACCAACAGCTGCTCTGTCAGTCAGAGACATCTGAAAAAATTTATTTAGATACTGTAGGACACATTTGTCTTTTGTGCAGCTGTGTATCAGAAGCGACTTTGCTTTTCTAGTAGCCAGCAGTCCCCTCTTGTATGTGATCCTTCTTGGCTGCTGTCACCAGTGTGATTTAACAAATAACATCATCGGAGCAGTCTCACTGACCGATGGGACAAACAAGCCAAGAGTGTCTAGAATGTAACTGCAGTTGCCTGTAAAAAACTAGCTTTTATTTCTTTAAAAAATTACATTAAAAAGTCTTTGATAACCTTATGTTAACACAAAAAGTGAAAAATAAGTTTTTATTTCAGATACAATTCTTTTAAATTTTGCAGAACCACTTGAATTTATACTAGTGCATAGAGATGATTCTGACAAAAGCTTTGTATTTATGTATATGTATCCACATACACACACAGCTGTATTATTGGAAAAAAGAAATTTAATCAGCAAACCTTCAGTGAATATCCAGGCTTCTCTTAAAAAGGCTTATTCTAAACACAGCTAAGTGACAAGACCCAGCAGTGACACACCTCATGCAGCTGCCTCATGTTCTTCTCAGCTTGCCTGATCTCCCAGTTTGCAGAATCCTGCCTGATATGGCAAAATGCAGCCCAAATGTTATGTTCATAGGGGAGCAGTATCTTGCAAACTCACAAGACAGGCAGGTGAGAGCAATGGCAATCAGGATCAATACTGCCTTTCTATACAAACAGAAACAACCTCACCTGTGTCACTGGGCCGTGACTGGGCTAAACAAAGGCAGGTTTGCAGAAGCCAAAAGCTCCGCAAATAGAAAGTTCTGACTTGACGCGTCCTTTGCCATTTGCTCTGCTGCCCCTGCCAGGCTCAGTGAGAAGCTGCCAGACTTCCCAAAGAGAAGCTGGCAAAGGAGCAGCTGCCATTTTCTACTCAGAGCAAGTTCCCTGCCTTCTTTGCTCCTCTTTTAGCATTGTTTACTTCCTAGTTTGAAAACTGAAATTCTTTCCCACAATAACCTATAACCCTTCTAGCAGGACACCATATTGTGCAGAGGGAAATAAGCTGGGATACAGGAAAAGAACTGACCTTCTTTTTTCCCTTAAAAAAAATGATCCTTTCTTCTAGTTTGCAAAATTTGCTGGAGCTTCTTTACTTCCTGATTCCAGGCAGCCTGGAAACGGAAACACTGAAGTCTGGGAGAGGCTAAACTTTCAGAGTTTCCAACCCAAGGCAAGTTGAAAACAGGAACATGCATATAAGCTGCCAGGAGAAGGGGAATAAGCTCTGCCAAGTAATTGCTAAGGCTGATGAGTCACTGCAACAAACCCAGCAAGGGAGGGCCATAATTCTTCTGAACCGTTTACTACCACAGCTCCTGTCCTGATTTTCTAGTTGCTGGCATGAAAGGCAAGCAAAATACATAAATTATTATTATAAAATGCTAATTAGATCAAATTAGCTGCCAACAATCTTATTTTCTTCAAACCATACACAACATTAATGATGTAAGATCATTGCTTGAAAATGATCAGGAGCCTCCAGCTCCTAGCAAATGGCTAAAATTACAGCCTTACTGAAATATAGAGGCAGAGGTAATTAGCAAAAGCTTTTTTTTCTACCCATCACCTACAATTGGATGGCATATTACTTTTTTCTTAGGCCCCTGACAATCCCTCAGAGATGATTTCCTCCACCTGCCCACCATTATCAGACTTCCCAGTACCTTTGATACTGGTGTATTGCAGAGACAACACTCTCAGCGTGTGGCTGCACATCTTGGGAAAACCGTAGCAGGTCCTTAAGCTGAGCCTTCAGCCTCTCAATCTTTGACTCTTCTGCAGCCAGAGCTGCTCTTGTTGCCTTAATTATGAAAATAATTAACAAATCACACCTTATGTAGTGTCTGGCACATGAAATGAAGAAGTAAGGCTGTGTCTCAGGGTATGCACAAATCCACTGTCAGTGGCTTTTTTCTTGGTTATAAGGAATATGGTCTTTGCTACAGCAGAAAACATTTTCAGCAAGTTTTTCTCCAGCAGGCTCTCTTTCCTCCCCTCACACTGCCCAGCCTCTGCATCTGATCTGCAGGGCTCACTGTTTGAACAGAGTGAATCACAAACAGGCCTGGTTTCACATCACTGATTGCAGTATATAACATGAGCTGCATTTTTGGAGCAGTCTTAACAGCATCTGTTTGCCTGAACAGATCTTTCTCAGAGACTCACATATAGAAAATGTTAATTCTAAGGTGACTCAGGGAAACAAAAACAACTAAAACACATGCAAATGTAGCTGAATTGAACCAGTCTAAATTTTTTTCATCCCTTTTGCATATACTTTTCCCAGTTAGTCCTGCATAGCTCTAGACATACAAACAGCAATGAAAGGCATTTTTTGAAAGCAGAAAAATCAGCCCTCGAGAGGAAACGTGTAGTAAAGATTCTTATCTACTTAATGTGACAAATTTTTTGCACTCATTTTTGCAGCAGATTGGTTTTGGTGTAAATACTGGATTGTTACAACTCTTGGGAGTTCTTAGTACTGATGATGTGTCTGCAAGTAAAGGAAGAGGTACCTATCTTACAGAGATGAAAGATACTATATAGTAATGGTCATACCAAGCACCTCAGAAATATGTGTATTTGTGTCTGTGAATGCACTTGTGTCTGTGTATTTATATATACAGTGAGGCATTAATTTCCTGCTTCTTGTTAAGTGGAGCAAATTGTGTTGTTTGCTCTGTATTGTGCTGTTTTTGCATATAATCCCTTTGAACTCTAGGCACAAACTCCAGCACATCCTCCAACCCTGCTCCTTCTGTGCAGTGTAAGACAAAGGTTGGGGCATTTGATTCCATTGCTGGCTCTCACGTTTTCCTCAGTGTGTCTCACACACACACTCATACTCTTTCCTTATCATCTCTAACCAATGGAACAGGCACAACATGTGTTGGATGTTACTATGCATGTTCAGTCTATGGCTGCACTTGGTCCTCCACACAAAGTGTAACAACTTACATTGCATTTTTTCCAAAGAGTTACAAACTCATCTTCAGTCTTTTCCCCTTCCCCAGGGTCCAGATCATTTTCTAGTCTCTGTAGATCTTTTCTCAGCTTCTGGATGTCTGCTTCTAATTGTCTGACTTGGGACTCATAGGCACTTTCAGACTGTTGGATCTTGAGCAATCTCTCCTCCTCCTGACTACTCAGCAGTTTCAACTTCTCCAAGGCTTTTCTTAGCTCTTCAAGTTCATCCTTCAGTCTTGCAGATCCAAGTGGAGAGGTATTCTGAATCACCTCTGCACAATGACTTTCAAGGTGCTTCCATTTTTTTCCACCACTCCTAATGTCTTTGGCAATTTCCTGCAAAAAGAAGTTAAATAAAGATTATCTGCAGGAATGGGAAGCTGGGGAAAAAACTGAAATCAGGAAAAAAGACCACTTCTGGTTGTATGTATTTTGGCTTTCACTTCTTATTTCAAAATGTCTTTTTTCAAATGACCAGAAGCCAGGGTTCGTCGTCTGATTGCCTTCTGAATAATACTAATTGCCATTGATTCTGAAAATACTGGTTTTCATTAATGCTTATCACCTGAGAGCCTTGACAAAGAGAACAGGAGCTGCACGCACCAGACATATTTTAATAGTTGGATCTCAGAGATTTAAGCTAAACATTAAAAGCATTGGAACCAGAAAAAAAAGGATATTGTTCTCAAAACTGATATTTTCATCACCAGCTCTAAACTCTCAAAAACTGTGAACTTTTAAGGGTCTATTTGGATCATGTTTACCAAATCTGCTTTATTAAACAAG
Organism: Toxostoma redivivum; assembly: GCA_013397375.1. NCBI lineage: Eukaryota > Metazoa > Chordata > Aves > Passeriformes > Mimidae > Toxostoma > Toxostoma redivivum. Next base: position 927,438 of record VXBI01000039.1, on the reverse strand, counting down.
ATTCGCGAAGAATCACATACCCTTGGAGATGAGGCTTCAAGAAAAACAAACCAGACCAGTTTGTGACTCATACTGGAAGAACCATACATACAAACAGTTTCAGGACCTCATACAACTCATCTGCCCTAGCCCATGCTAAAATCACCATCTATTTTGTAAGTTTAATTCTTTTCTCGAGGATACCCTTGTACGGTTTGAGCAACACATATGGGCATGAAAAACACACAATCCTAACTCCTTGTTAGATGTATATTGTTCAAGGACCTTCAGTGCCTTTAGCTTGTCCTCTGCTGAAGACTTGGTTGCTTCTCCAATGCAGCAGTTTAATCTCTCTGTGACACCATTCAGCCACGATTGAAACTGGTTGACATTGGCGCTGTACTGCTCATGTTCCTTGGTTATGGTTTCAAGCAGTTTCACTCTGTTCTGTAACAAGAGACATCAGAGGTGGTGAGGACTGTGCTTATCTGGCTCTTTTTCCTTTACATTGTAACCCAGAATTGATAAACAAGACTCCCTTTTCACTAGCCCTGATAACACTTGGCCTCCACAGGAATTCAAAGTTTACCTTGAGAAACAGAACACAAAAGTACACAAAGGCTTGCTCCTGTCTGGATTTTGCTGCAGACTCTCAGTGTCTAAGTCCCCAAGAACACAAACTGCAAAACCCTGTCAGGTGAATTTCCGGCTTTCCAAACCCTTCTACGCTCTCATTAGAAAAAGAAAAGAGACAGAAGTTTGTTTCTGATTTTCACTTTGAGAGACAAGCAGTTATGTTCCTCTTGTGGGTTAAAAATAAAGGCAAGCACATCTTCCTTATCTCTCAAATTGAAAATAAAAGAGAATGCAATAGAGGCATGAAAATTGTTTTAAATTGTTCATTATTTAAACAGACTGCAAGGAAAATGACCATCACTTTCAATTGTGTAGCCTAGGCACTTTTATATTTACTTAGCGGGTCACAAACTATTCTGTGGTGGTATCACAGACTCTGGAAGCAAATTCAAGCCAATGGAAAGCAGGCTTCATTTTTCAAGTTACTGCCTGTGCACCCTATAGCCAACAATTCCTGAATTATCAAGGGCTTGCACATCATGACTTGGTGCCTGCTGATCCAGACTGGCACTCCTCACAAGTCAGAGTCACATTTGTTCAGACTAGCTTTGTTTGCCAGCCTAAGTTCAGGCCTTGTTGATTTTGACACAAACCACCTGTTGTTTCACTATTATAATATTCAACCAAATATTATCTTTTGCAAAACCAGTCTGATTTTTTCTTGCCCTTCTCCAGTTGGCATGGAGAGCGATTGAAGAACACTGTGGTTACATTAGATTAAAGAAAAATCATTACTTGTGCAATCCATTTAGTGCTTGTAGCATCCTTGAAAATACCCTTTCCTCTCACAGACAATGGGCCAAGTTTCATTTTGTGTAATACAGGACACATCACTGCAAGTGGAACACCACCAGTTTGTTTTTCACACTGCCACTTCAGTCTCTGCTGACTTTCGCAATCCTCAGTGACTCCCCTCAAGTTAGTTGACTTGCTGTGGGACAAAAGAGGGACAGCTAAGGGACAGTTGTTTCCCATGAAGGATGAAATGCTGCCCATTTATTAGAGCATGACCTTTAATAGCACCAGCCATATACAGGTTTGGATGAAATCAAAAGGTAGAATTATAACTGCAGACTTCTGTGGCCAAGATGCATCCAGCAGAACACCTCATTTGCTAAATCCCTGTGTGTCAATTCTCAAATCTGTAGAGGCTAAACAATTCATGCTTCGATCTCGGGTCAAGGACCTGAAGAAGACAACCTTATAGCAGAGTAAAAGGGCCACACGTCAAAGTGAATCAAGTCAGGCCAAGCTTATTGACTCCAAGGAATTAGATTTATTTGCTTTATTGGCAGAAGTTCCAAAAATCAGAATAACAAAGCAGAGATGTTACTAAGCTCAAAAATCTTAGGCTGATATACAGGAATTCAAAAGGAGGTCAAAACAACCTAGCCTTTGCCAGCTAAAACAAAGGAATAAACAGTTTGGGTTCACTGCTGGTCTCTGAGGTCAAGAAATAGATGCCATGGATCTGGACAGACTGTGCTAGTTGTCAGACAAAAGGCTTACAAAGAGTTGGCTGAGCCTTCCCCCCACAAAAGGTTAAGGAACACTTTCCAATGATGAAAAATAAGGTATCACTTGCTCCTGTTAGGTTAGTTGTTTGGGGAGGAGCACAGTGTGAAATTCAACATCCACATTCACTAGGCCAAGGTGAGGAGACATGAAGCAAGGACATGGCCCTGCAAAGAGTAAGAGCACAGACAGGAAGAGAATGGGTTTGCCATGGGCTGCAGAGAAAGGGATGTGTCTGGGCAGAATATGCCCTTCCCTGGGTACTCAAGGAAGGTGGACAGAGGCTTAGGAAGCACTCTCCCCTAAGCTCCCTTCATACTCAGTGAAGGCAAATGAGCTTCCTCTGGAAGGCACTCTAGAGCACATAAAGGAAGTTCCAACTTTAAATCCCTCTGTAGTGTCTCAAGGAGAGTACAGAAAGCTCCTCTAGCCCTTCCTGGTGCTTTTAGTCTTGTCATCCTTGGAGTACCTTAGCAAACTATTCCAAGTATCTAGGTTTCAGTTAACAGAGACAACATGGACTGAAACTAATTTGATGTGCTCAGAAGTATTTAATATACTTCCTAAATATCAACATCCTGTATATCATAACTTTTCTTACCATCTTAAATCATCATATATGCTAAAACACACAACCATTTACCTCTGCATATTTTTAATTTCCTGGGCAAGGGAAAGCATGTAGGAAATGGCTACCACATCTAAAAATATTCCTGTCAATGTAATTAAAAGATATGCTTTTAAAATTTGGGAATGTTAAAGACACATGTTAGCACTATGAGAGAAAAAAAAACAAACCCTCCCACCATTTGCTCATACCAGAGAAGCAATATCACAGGCAAACCATTTAAGAAACACTGTCCAAGAGCCTGCCTTCTGATAGAGCTGGACAACTGCACAGGGTCTAAAAATGCTCTTCAAACACCAGTGTAATCTACAAACACCAGCGAGCCTCCTCTGCCCAGGCATTCAGCTGGCATCTGCAAGTCACATTTAGTCTGGCCTCTCATCATGTGAGGGGCCAGAGCAATCCCCTTACGACTCCTTCATTCATTCCTCCTGCCCATTGGAGGCGGTGCCAGAGTTTCTCTAACAAGTGTTATACTTTCCAGTGCAATTCCCAAGGTGCTTGTAACCTTGGCATTAGATAATAAACTCCTCATTTGCTTCAGTTGCAAAATCCTAGGCTTTCTAACTCCCTTCTTTGTTCCATACGTCCTGAAAGAGGGATTTCTTAGCTGGATTCTCTCACTCCATCCTTCTAGGAAATGTGGTATTTATAACCAATGCCAAAGAAAAGCTTTCTCTAGTGTCTCAGTTGGCTGGAAACATACAGACATATTTTGTCTAACTAGTATGAGCCACTTCCTGATCTCATTTACACCAGCACATATCCAAGTCGCTTAGAGAAATCATACTCTGTAAAATCAGTCTCAGAGAGGTCACATTCTGGCTTTGAATATTCAAATTACTTGTTTGAAAGAACAGCTTTATTAAAATAACTAATGACTGTCTCCAGCTTCAAAACCAAAGACAATTTTGGTGAGGAGGGAATGAATGATAATTTTAAATATCAATCTAGATAGACAACACCTGAATTCCTAGGAACCTTCTTACTTGTATATACAGATACCTTGTAAAAAACCAATCTACCTTTAAAAAGAAATAGTGTAGAGGCCCGAGTCTGCTGGTGGCTTCTCTGTGGCAGCTGCAGCTACAGAATTTCCAAATATACTCTAGACTTTGGAGAGACATTAGCATTACTTGTGTATTTATGGCTAGAAAAGTATCTGAACTACATGCTCACAAAAGATGCCAGCATAGGGGGTTTTTCATCACTTTTGGGGCTTGGGGTATTTCACTTCAAGAGAGAAAATGTATCTATGGAGCAAGAAGGGCAATGGAACAAGCATCCCAATTTGTTGTTCTTCCAGTATGATCTGAAGTTAACTTTGTACAATGGCACCCAGGGAGGGAAAGCATCCAGGCTCCAGTTCTGGACTGATGTGTAGGTGTGGGAATTAATTGAAGGCAGCATTATAACAAAGGCAGAGAGCAGAACCAGTGTAATGAAAATTGTTTCTATTTGCACCAGGCAATTCTGGCCTATGAAATTCCTGGAAGTCACTATGAGCAAAAATTAGGTTTTAATTTCTGTATGTTTGGTATAGATGTCTCTCTCTATATATATATTTAAAATGTCCCTTTGACTATTTCTATTGATTTGGTTAGTAAGAAATTGAATTCCTCAGCTCATCCACAGAAGTCTGCCCCTCAGCCATACCACATGGTCTAACCTGTCTTTATTTGAGTTTTTGAAGTGAACAGTAGAAGCATTTTCTGAAATCTTTATTCAGAAATAGGGTGAAAGGAAATAGGGTGAAAGGTACTTGAAGATGTAACAGGATGCCTTACACCAGCCTACCTAACAACTGTTCAAGCTGGAAGATTAGTACTGGTCAAGAATTAGTATTTGTGTGCATGAAAATCTTTCAGATAGTGGAACTGGCTACTGAGCAAAATGTTGGGCCAGAGCTGACTCCCAACTCCTTGTTTCTCAGTTCTGCAAGCAGGGAGGGCAACTATGGGTCTCAACTAACACTACTTCCTCCAGCAAGGTTGTGTCCATGTAATATTCCCTGGCTCCTGGAATGGGTACTCTGCATCTGGTTATATACAAACCACTAATGTGCTGAAAGATGAGGAACAATTCAAATTTTATAGAGATGACCTAAAGCAATATTCACTAGGTCACAGCAAGCAGCCTGCAGTTATTTTACAGCAAGACACTACAAAGCACTGTGTAAGAGCATCCCAATTAACATCACCTCAGAACAACAGCTCATCTTGGGACTTGACAATTGTTTCAAACAGTCCACTGACTGAAAGAACAGGGGTCCTCAGCTCTGCTTCCTTTTGCAGTCCAACCAGGTAAGCCCCATCACTCAAGGAGCAAGAAGCAAACAACACCATAGATTGAAGGAATTTGAACACCTCCCACTATTTATAAATGTACCTGAGCTTCTTGTCTGATTCCTTCATATTCCACCCTCATTTTCTTCTGAGCATCCTCATCAACGCTGGGGTCACCTATCCTGCTGAACAACGAAGCAGCTTCCTCCAGCAGCCTTTCCAGCAGGACTGACTGATTTAGGACATCATTCTGTAAAACCTGAGCATGGCTCAGCTGCCACTGCTTCTCCTTTAAGCCAAGCTGCAACTCAATGTCAGGCTCCAAGGTCACCCTCATGTTGTGAATCCATGTGTAAAATTCATCTTGGGCTTTCAGGTACTCACTCCAGTGCAGCCAGACCCACTCAATGCGGCTGTTGGGAGAACAAGAGAGAGGAGTTAGATTAAATGATGATGGGAGCAGGGGAGACCAACAATCTCAAAAGGCCTTCAAAGCAGTGCACAAGGTTCCCAGCAATTTTAACTTGCTCTGACTTCACAGGGTTTGGATTAATTTCCCAGGTCCTCTCTGCTTTGGGGAAGATATATTCTGTGTAAGGTCCCTGTGCCTGACCAAACTTATCATTCCAGACCATGAGGTGGGTGGGCCAGGTTGTGAAGGCAGAGCATTGAGGTCTCACTGATCCTCTCTCCCCACATAGTCCCCAATATGTTCATGGGACTGGGATTAGCAGGGAATTGCTATCTACAATTCAGGCAGCAGAGAGAAGCATGAAGCACTTTATGAAAGCACTGGAGGAAACAGCTGCCTCAACACACCCAAGAGTATGTTTGTCTTACCTGTGGCAGTGAGTAATGTATATGGCTGTCTCTTCCCACAAGGCTTTAATGTCTTTCAGTTTAGAGAGCACCTCATGCTTCTTATCTTCACTGATGCTGCGAAGAGCAGCATCTGCCTTCACAAGAATCACGTCCATTTTCAAGCTGCCTTCTGGTTCCAGTGCACGTATTTTCTATGAGAAAAACAAATGATACTGAAAGCATGGAAAGAAAACAGGCATAACCAATGAAATGTAAACTTTGTTTCTACCCAGGAATCATGAACTCCTAGAATCATTTAGGTTGGAAAAGACCCTCATGATTATCGAGTCCAGTTGTTAACATGACACTACCATGGGATGGAAACATTTCTATACAATACAGACAATTAACCCTTCCCACCTAACTCCCTGCTGGAGTTTCTCCTGAAAGAAAAATATGAATTTTTTTCAGACATGCTTATTCTTAAACATCCTAAAGGACTAAATTTAATTGAAAACCACACAGCAGTTGAAAAACATTTAAGTTAGCTACAAAAAACAAAGCATCCTCTATGAAATGCCTGTGGCTGTGTTTCCATTGCTGTTATAAGGTTACAGTACTGTGTTGCCACAAGCCAGCCGTTCTTCCCCACCTGCCAAAGCACAGAGGCAACCTCCACAGGCTACACTGCAGCCTCTCAATTTTAAGCTATAGTATAAGAAATCATGAAGCATATTAAAAAGGCTTCCTAGTGCAAACAGAAGTTGGCTTAGAAAAGAAGCCAAGAGAAATTAACTAGTGGAATTTTTTGCCTGCTACCAAATTTTGCTTCAACCCTAAATTGCTAAGTTATGAATTGGTGAAAATGTGTATCTTACACAAATAGGCATGCCAGGAACTGAAAGGGGAGTCATCTAATTTTAAGTATCCAGAGGTAGGAAAATCAGCATAAATTCTGTACAATTTAACAGATTAATTATCCCCCAATTCGGATGTCAGCTTTCAACATTGCTTTATCCAAATTTCTGATACTATCAAACTAGCTTTTCTTGCTGCTCTTCCATAAACTCCTTGCAAACTGCAGACTTTCCAGTTTGAAGAAAAAGACTTCTACAATGAAAACACCAAGATTTTCAAAATCAGCAATTACTTTTGTAAATCAGGCCTATGGGATTTGATTTAAAAAAAAAAAAAAAACAAACAAAAAAAACCCAAAACATGTCAGTTATTGCAAAGGTGAGACAAGTAAAAGGCCTTTGGATCTCCAGTCCCACATTCTGGGAAAAGCAAAGTCTGTGCTTTTGGCATGTAGGCAGCACACCTGATGTGATGTATAAACAGTTGTTTGGAGAAATTATTTCCTAAGAAAAGTGTGATTAACAGAATCCAGGGAAGCAGGGCAAAGGGCAAGGCAAAGCAAGAAAATGCAAGCCACAGCTATCATCCAACAGGTAAAGTGTAAGAGTAAAGCTGTATTCTAAGGCTGATATCTTTCCGGTAATTAGAAGCAAACAACAGCTGGAGAAAAAGCAGTGGCTGTACAGTAATTTTTCTTTTTCAAATCTGTTTTTTTACATTATTTGTCTCATTGGCTGACATTTTCATTAACAAATTAACAGAAAACTAAGCACAGGAAGGAAGCATGAAAAAAACTGGCAAGCCAGGTGCAAAAAAAGAACTGAAAACTGATCACTGGATTTGAAAATGGCCAATAGGTGAAACAGTGAGCACATCATGAGGACATCCAAGCTGGAGACAGAAGCCAGGCCCAGAAAGGAGGCAGGATGAAGGAACAGGATGTGGTTAAGGTACACACAGGAAGAAAGAACTTGTTAATCTTTAGAATGATGAATTTCCAAAGTCTGAGTTGAAAGAATCTCTTAACATTACTTTTTGCATGTTACAGACCTCCTCTCAAGCCCACAGAAGTAAACAGGCTTCATCAGTTCAGGCCATATCACATCACCAAAAATCTCTAGACCTTATAACTTGTTATCTCTGCCATGAATGCTCCCCCTTTGCCAAACTACCACTTTTCTACTCGAGTTCCTGTGTTTCTTGAGACTGTACACATCATAGTTTCCCAGACAAAAGAAAAGGGTGAAAATAATTTAAGGTCAGAAAAACTACAGACCAAGATAAAATGCTTCAGATATTTACGACTGACATGCAAGTCTAGCCTCCATCCATCACTCCATGAACAGTCTCTATATTATGCCAGAGGCAAGATCCATCCCCCAATAAACCTCAGTTAAGGAAAAAGGCTGAAGGTATGACTGTAAACTACCTCATTACCCATGTAAGCCTGCAAGGTCTTTTGTTAAACTTCAGAAGAGGCAGGTCATATATAAGTAGACACACAAAAGGAGAGACTTTAGGGGAAATAACAAGAGGAAAAATCTTGCAATTCAAATTAAAGATTACTTGGAATTAAAGGTAATAAAAGTATAAAAATAATTTCAATGTTAGTCATCGAAACACCACCACTCCCTCCAATAATGAATGGTACAAATGGGACAAACAGGAGTGTTTCCTTCTCTGAGATTACAAGACCTAGATAACATCTAATGAAACTGAAGTTAATGAATGTGAAATCACTCTAAGAGAGAAGGCACAATCTGCAACAGGATCTCTGTGAAAAGAGTTATACAATGGATTAAGTAAAACCAAGAAAAAAAATGAGAACTTTTACCTTTTCATTAAACAGATTATAAAGGGGATTAGTAAATCCTGTCATCATCAGGGTTATGGAAAAGGACAAAGGAATTACTCTAAACCAGCCCATTACCAGGACAATGCAATCTTTTTCTATCAGTGCCAGAGCCCTGGAGGGCATGCAACACTAAGGTGAACTGATTCTCTTATACTATATGCTGGTTGTCTGCAAATTACTATGGTAATTGCAAGCAGCAACCAAATTGTTCCAGGCTTGAGAAGAGTGTAAACATTTTAACCTGCCAAACTTGCTGCTAGTGCTCCAAATCAAACTGAGAAGCTTGGAAGCCTGTGATAGCAAATTGCCATTCTCTTCTTCTACATCTGTAAACAACTGGCAAATAGAAAATTTAAAAAGAATACTGATGTGAACCCATCCACACATCCAGACCCAATGCTCCAACAAGTAGGGGCAGCTGACAATTCCCTAATGGAAAACTCCTGAGCTCACAGCAATAACTGCTTTAACAATGGCAGCAGTGAGAGCCACCTCCGAATTCCATCGCTCTTCCCTTACCTCAGTCTCTCTCAGTCTGGCTTCTAGGGCAGATCGAGGTCCTTTGGTGTTGTCATTGATCCTCAGTCTCTCTTGGATGGCCTTCATCCAAGCTTCTGCATTCTCCACACTACTGTCAAATTCATCCTGTAGCTGCTGAGTCATCGCATTTGAAGAAGCTGAAAGGATAGAAAACAAGGAGGTAAGCAGGTTTTGGGTAAGACCTGAACAGGAATGAAAGGCAATCCAAAGGAGCAAGGGAGAAAAGTTGATGATGTTGTGGCTTTCCTTTTGAACAATAATACCAAAAACTGCAGCAGTATGGCTGTTCAGTTGAGCACAGAGAACGTACTCACCCTGCAGCTTTCCCAAATGAAAATATACCAGGAAACAAAAAGAAGGTGGAGAACTGTGGGAGGCTCCATTACAGTAAACAGATTTAATTCAAAGCTTTTAAATGAGATTAATTTGGTGTTTGTGGTGTATTCCAGATTAGCTATACCAAACACAAACACCTGTTTCTTCTCAGAGTCACGTCAGTGGAAAACTCTCCCAGTGCCCTTCTGGGCTCATGTACTGAGCACCTGACACCAGACCAATGAAGTACTTTGGCACATGCTTAACTTGGAGGTGTATAAACTGCTATTGTAGAGGTATTACAGCTGCTGAAAACAGGATCAGGTGCTTAGATACTCAGTTAACTTCTGCTGAGACCATGCAGAGGTTACCTGAGTGCACGTGCAGTGAGTCTGGGATACACAGACAGCAGGAACTGGCCAGCAACTTCCAAGACAAACCACAAACAAGCCTTCACAGGTGATTATCAAGATTGGCGGATGTCTTCTTTTGCCATCCCTTTGACTCCATACCAGGCTCCAAGCTTTTAATTTTCCTCTCCCTCTCTCCTGTTGCCTATTCCCAATGAGCAGGGATGTATGGGGCTTGGTTGCTTTGTTGATGTCTCTGTTTAGAACACAAACTCTCCACTGCCCAGACAGCCTCCTTTGTGCCTGTAAAATAGAGCAGAGCCATCCTAGGCTCACCCCAGGACTGCTGGACTAAACTTGACTAATAAGGACAAGCCATAACAGAGCATCCTGTAGGTCAGCTCCACTGAAGTGAACAGAATGAGAGCCACTGACATTCAATGGGTTTGGATCACATGCTACAACTACTGTCAGACAAGCAGCCAGTGTTTTGTGGAAAATAAAATATTCTTCCTCTTTGTTATTCATCACTGAAAGATTTTTTTCAGCACAAAGTTTGAGACTTAATTACTGAACCCAAGTTTGTGCAGAATTCAGTTCCACAGAGCCCCTCGGCTTCCATGAAACAATTCATGTGGAAGAAAGTGCTCAGTGTGAAAGGCAGAGCATGGCTCCTGGTGAAGCTGGACCAATGGTGTTTTGCAACCACCATAGCTCTCAGCAGCTCAGTCTTTACAAAGGAGAGCCATCCTTCTGCTCACAAGCAGAAAGCTCCCCACCATCCTGCCAATGTTCCTTTACATGAGGTAAAAGGATTCATGCAACATTAGAGGTCCTTCGCTACAGCTCCAAGTGAGTTTTCTTCCATATCAGACCAGAGAAAACAAAATGTCAGCATTTACAACAGTCCAAATTGCTGCTTCCCAGCTGTCATCAGGCTTTCTACTCAACAGGTCCCAGAACAGAACAAAAGAACTGCAGAGCAGCTACTGCACCACCCTTGGGGACAGCTGGAGACAGGATGGGATCAGACCTCCATGTGCAGACCAGCAGAACTGCATTTGCATGAAAGAGGGAATTCCTCCCTAAGTGAGACCTGTCAGACTGGACAGAATCTAAGGCTGTAGCTCAGAACTTGAGAGTAGCTTTAAAAAGACTGACCTCACCATGAAAAGTTTTAAAAACATAAAACAGCATATACTGGATTTAGTGAGAGTGGTGTGGCATGGGGCAGCTACTCCTTCTTTCAAATATAAAAAATATGACAGGATATATAATTCAAGCTAAAATCACTGACTTACATCACAAGAGTCCTAAAGATAAAGCCAGCTAAGGGTGTAATGTTATTCTCAGTGGTTTGCTAGATAGCTGTCCTTCTCCATCTATGATTGGTTCAGAACTGACACTTCTGAACTACAATAATCCAGCTCTCAGAAAAGAGCAAATATCTCATTGCAGCTGAAAAAGCAACTCATTTTCACATTAACATTTCTCACTGTATCTGTCAGTTGTAGAGGGACTGTCCCCTAAAACTCCCCTTGTTACATACATACATACATTTCTAGGCAAACAGTTTCTGAATGCTCAAGTAGTATGAGCTGTGGTGATTCCAAGTTATGCTATTGTGAAACAAAAACTCACAGTGCATTTGCTGGATAGACCTTGACAAGAAGTGGCATTAATTTCCTAGGAGAGGTTTCTATTCCTGGCAACATTCATATCATATTTAAAATTGGCTTCTGTACTCCAGTCATAGAGTAGCCAATACAGAACATAATGTTATCCTAGTCTTACTTTTACAAAAAGTTGAGGGCAATCTAACATGGTTAAGAAGCAGTGGAAAACCTAGTCATCCAACAGAAGAAAACCCCACTCACACTCTGCCCTCATGCTGCTGCTCTCTGAGCACAAGAAATTACTGTCAAAAACCTTACATCAACACAGCCCTCCCCCAACCCATACACAGTCAATCCACATAAGCAGTCAACACAGGAAACCATAAAAAAAGTTATTTCGATACTAAGATCATCAACTTGCAAAGGAAGAGAAACACTTTGCTACTCCAACTACAGACATAGAACATCACTGACTGATTTTGACCAAGCAATTCCTGTATCTAGTACCACAGAGATGATTAAATTCAGCATGGACTCAATGCTCAGGTGGATTTCATAGTAGTTACAGCCTGCAATATCTGACATGGATTTGTGCTGCCTTTTGAGACCTCCTGTCCTCCCTCTGTGCAGGGCAGCCAGATGCTGGCTGAAGCAATCAGCTACAACACCAGACTTTTGCTCTGGAACCCTTCCCAAGCATTATCAGCATGATTTATATCTGCAAGGTAAAAGTATGATTTCTGACTTACTGTCTGCTTGGGAGGAAGAACAGCTGCTGTCTATTTGAGATATGGAAAGATCTGTAACTCCTTTGCAAATTCTTCTAAAGCTGGATTAATGATTAGTAGATAAAAGTTAACCAAGCAACCCATTTCTGTTGCATCACTGGAACTAAAGGATTGAGCAATACTTCTGGACCCTGATCAGTACAAAAAGGAGACATAGTGGCTCCTGGAAAACAGACCTAAGCTGTAGAGCTGTGCAAAGCCACCATTCACCTGTCCCTGTAACCATTAAGGACACCTGTACAGTGCAACAGCCCCTCTCCCAGGCTCAGCCTCTGGGACTCACAGTGCCATGCAAAGTCTTCCCTTAATCACCAGTGAGATCCTCTGAGCAATTTGTACAAAATTGTTTTTCTCACAGTTATTTTCAAATGCATCCAGCTGTTCAAAACTGCTTTCCATTTAATGCCGCTTGAATCAGTGTATTAATTCATACTGTGGAAAGTGCATTTACACTGTAGAAATCACTTGGCATCTCTGTATGTTACTAAATGAGGGCAATAACTACATGTAAGAAATTCTGGCATAGATAATGAGATGCTGAGCAAAACCAAGTTTTATTTGTCCAGATGCAGTAACAGACACCCTTTGAAAGAGGGAAAGGAGAACATCTGACACAGCACACACTTGTCTCAAGACAGCATCACTCCTCTCCCACTCACTCATCCAAGCACAAAACCATTTAGCACAGAGGGAAGTCAGAGTACTGCAGCCTACCACCTCTTCCCAAAATCCTGGAGGAGAAGGGGCAGCAGGAAGGATGCTGAGGGGCACACACACTGTACCCCCAGCTGCCCACAGGCTGAATACCCAACATGAATTAATGAGATACAAAGCAACAGCAAAGCTGGTTTTGCTTTTAAAATCTGCTCCAATTGTGCTGGGCTGGGCTGAACAGATGCAGAGGTAGCTTTGTTTCAGCTGTGGTCTTGGAGCCATCTTGCTGAAAGAGCAGATAAATGAGTTAGCTGACTGCTCTGCATTACAGCTCTGGGAGCCATGGACATGTCTGGGTTTCCACTGCAGGCCCTGACACAGACGCAGGCAGAGGTCACCCCTCGTGTGACCCACATGGCTCCTGCTGGGCCAAATTTCTCTGAGCAGCTTTTCCCTAAGTACAGCCACCGCAGGAGCCATGCTAGTGCACCTAATAACTCTTGTGGGACATTGCAAGATTTACTCCTTTAATATTTGTAATACACTACTGAGACCTTTTAAAACTATTTTGCAAGTGCAGTGTCTTTTTCTTAGGATTATCCTATTACTTTGCAATGTTTCCTAACGTACTATTTTCCCTCTGCAAGTCATACTGGGGTTCAGTTTTTTGTTTTTGTTTAAATCTAAATATCTTAAAACGTTTCTTACAACCACACCCATTTTACACATTCTTTTAAACCCTACATTTATAGAACACAGGCTTTTAAATGGTTTCAATATGTCTTGGATTCTTATATTCATGTACTACTTTGACTAGTTTCCAGAACCCAGTTCCTACAAAAATAAAAGAACAAAAATGCTCCAGGAAAATTCAAACCATTCGGGAGACTATTTTCCAATTATTGAAATACTTCCAATTTTTCATAACCCTTTTCATTTGGTTCTGGGATTGAATGTGAAAAAAAATTTAAAAAGCCCACTGAACTGTATCAAATTTTAGACAAATGATGAGTGTGGAAGCAATTTGGGTTCTGGGAATTGTATCTGGGATAATTTAGTAACTTTTCAGCTTCCTTAGATACTATAAAGAGAGCTCTGAGGAGGCACAGAGCTGGGAGCTCTGTCTGACTGCTTCAGATTGGAGCAGAGGTCAGGAGCTGGCACAGACCACAGAGCATTGACCCTTGCCTTTCCAAAGCTAAATATTCTTGGTGTACTCCAGGAGGAGCTACTGTGAATTTTGAATCCAGCCAGCCTTACCAGCCTTCCTGAAAGCCTCCAGGACAACACCCATGCAGAGCCCAGTTAAACTGCCCAAGTAGGTGCAGAAGCTCTCTAGGTTTCAAATAGAAGGTGTAGTTATTTCCAGCATAATCTTTTAGAGGCTCAAAACATAAACCTATCACATTGGCCATCTTCCAGCAGGGCCCTCTCCTGTGTTACTGGCAGTGAATGTTTATGACAGTCAGCAACTATTTGTCCTAATTAACAAGCTAGACTACGAATAGGGTTTTTTGGAATAAACACATCCATATCCTCATTACAAGCATCCCCTTCAACCAAGGAATGCAACATTCTGAGTACATACAGCACTCATCCATATCATAGCCTCTTCCTCTCCCTTCCAAAACAATCCACAGGAAACTCATGGCTAATGCAAGGCACTCTGCCACAATATGATGACACCTGACAATATTCTCTTTGCTACCAAATACTGAAAAGCAGAGACATGTTCTGCACAGGCTAACTCAAAAAATGCCTGATTGTTTTAGCCATTTGTTTAAAAACTAATTTCAGACTTTGGTGAGAGCCAGTACAAATGGGATATCTTTTTGTTTCCTAAGACTGCTGGGGAAAATATATAATTCCCAGGTCTAAAAAGCCATTTCCTTAAAAAAAGGGAATGAAATTTAAAAATAGTTCTATATCCAAATGGAATCATAGAATAAAAGTACGGCAGAATTGGGTTCTGGAGCCATCTTCTCTTCTAGGGAATAATAATCAGTAGACCTGATCACAGCATTTTTACTTTTTATTTCAATCTTCAAGTAATTTGGAAGTAAGAAGAGCAAGTGAGGACTCTTAATTACAAATGTCTCCCCATTCCATACACTCCACACACAAACTTCTGTATTTCCAAGTCACTCTAGGAGATGGGTTGGTCTGTCATGATTCCATTGGATAAGTAAAATGCAGGGTTTAGTTCTGGTCTACAACTTTTTTTTACCATCAAGGAGACAAAGTACATGTATTAGATAGCTGTCTGGTTTAGATTTTGCTTTTCAATCCCCACATTATTGAGGTATAAACAATCCTTAGAGCATTTATCCAGTCAGCCCTCCTGGGAAGTAAGACTATCCTTTTACAGATAACAACTTGGGTTCAAAAGCACTTTGTTTCTTGCCTTTAAGCAATAAGGAACTACTTGAAAGGACAAGAACAAAGTCAAAGATTCTGTTAATAAATGCTGCAGAGGGTGATTTTCAGCCTTTTCTAATCTGTACCACTTCAAGTGTCTCTGCTGAGATGCAGGTATCTTTTTAGTGACTTCAAACTTAATGACAAGAGCCTTCATTTTCCTAGTTACCATTCACAGACACTTGAGTCTGGGAAATCACAGGTTAAACACCTCTGCTGTACAACTTCAACAAAGATTCTTCAGGTCCAGGGAATCTGATGGGGAAATTACCCAAAAGATATCTGTGGGTTTACCAGCAATCTACATCTTGAGCGGACAAGTTCCCAAGTAGGTGTGGTTTCAGCTTTTGTCAGCTCCCTAAGTTTTACCATCAGTCAGCCAACATAAAAACCCTGCCAGCCAACAGCATTAGTTTCACAGTCTCTGGAGACTAGAATTTATGTATTCAATTATCTCCCATTTGTCCTCCAGAGACTGTATGATCCCTCAGTACTGGGTGCCAGTCACAGCACTGATACACTAATAAACCTCTGTTGTGTCTGCCCATTGGCCAGAGATCAGTGAACAATTCAGAGTGCATAATATATCTGATAAATCATTCCTCTTTTGCAGGTCATATTACTGTGTAGAGACAACCTCATTTTCTTAAAGGTGTGGTTATCTCTATTTGCCAAATACTTTGCAAGTTAGTTTTGCTCTGAGACTATTCCCAAGTAACTCTTGCTGGCAATCCTTAATACTCCAGCTATGCTGCTTAGCTTTGGTTTGGCATCACAACCCTAATGAGAAATTGCCCATCTTCCCTGGCTAGCTGGGAACAGCTCTCCTAGTTTGTGTGCAGTTTGTCACACAGCAGCTCCCAAGGGCCAGTGTCATAACCAGGACTGCAGAGCATTAAGCCACACAGGACGAGTGTGCTGTCACAGCACCCTCGGTGAGCAGAAGTGCCCTGCAGTTGAAAGGATAATACCTCTAACCCAAAGAGATTACATAGGACAAGTCGGAAAGGTTTGGCAATGAAAGCAAGGCATCAGTGTGTCCTTAGGGACACAGAGTGATGGAGGGAAGAAAGGGCTGTCAGAGCCTTCAGCTGCATTGCCACTGCTCTGTGCAAGCTGCAGTGCTTCCACCACCCATGCACTCCACCTACTCCCTGGAACCACAGATACTCAGAAAGAGACCCTCAAGCCCAGCTGGAGCATGTGGCCTCAGCAGGGGCTGGATCTCACACTAGGAAAGGGAATTCACTGCACTGAACCACAGACTGTCAGTGGGACACCCTGCAGTAGGAGCCCTGTGATTCCATAGGGAGTCAGTGTGAGAGAGGGGCACTTCCAGGCAAGGAACAACAAGAGAGGTGGGATAATTCACCTTCTTCAGGAATCCTGTGTTCTGAAGCAGCCTACAGTTGTAATATGAATGCTCAGGGCTACAATATGTCAATCTGTCTGCAAGTCTGTATTCTTTCCTATTCCGCATCACTGCTACCACATTTGCATCTGGGGGATTTTTACACATGCAATTTTTCCCCTTACAAGATCAGTGTTAAAATTTTTTTTGACTATTTCACCTTTCAGTATGTAACTTGGAGCACTAAGCACATGGCTTTTAAACCAATAAATTTTTAGACTCAAGTATATACTGGAAATATTTCTTAAAAACAAAGTCACTTGCAAGTACTTTGCAAGTATGCTCTAAGGGCACAGGTCTTCTGTCCCATTTAGAACAGCTGAAAGACTAACTCTCCAAAACAAGATTTCTCAGATATTTCTTTCAAAACATTATCAGTTCAATTATGCTAATGATATATTTATACAGTGAAAGTAAGACTTATGGAATTGAAAAAAAAGTAGTAAGTAGGACAATACTAATTTTAGGTACTAAAGCTGTTGATTAAGAGTTATTTTCTTGGGATCAAAGCATATGGTTAGGGAAAAATTAGCAGATTTTAATTTGCATGGAACAGAAAGATCTGTTTATATAAAGAAAGAGAAAAATGATCCCTGAAAGAGATGAACATTTGAAATGCTGTCAAGAACATACAGGAGGCTTTGCCTAAACAGTAAATAGCTATACCTAAACAGTCAGCACTCTGTACATAATTAAAAGTAATATTTGCATTAATCTGATAATGCCAGGCTTTATATTGCAAAACAGCACTGGTTTGTGTTCAGAGAAACCCACAGGAAAACAAGGCCTGACTGTGTCCCAAACAAAATACGTTATTGGAATTGTCAGCAACCTCATTCCCCAGCTAAGAAAGAAAAGCAGACCACTGCAAAATACTGGTTATAAATTAATTTCAAGTGGTTGAGAACATTTTTGGAATTAAACAGGCTGCTTTCTCATGACTCATTTTTGCCTGAACTATTGCAGTTTCCACATCTTTGCCACCCTCCCACAGAGTGAGTTCGCCAGGCACTGTGGGTTAAAGAGCACAGCCACATCTGGTTTCAGCTGCACATACCCTCCAGCAGCTGGAACAGCCCAGCACTGCCAGGACTCAGCGCTCTGATCACTCAGGACTTCACAACCAGGAGGAGAACGCCTTCCTAGCAGTCTTATATGCCTGATCAGGGACTGAAGTCCTGTAGTCTATAAACCCAGAGGGGATCTGAACCTCCTCCTACCGAGATTCATCAAACCTCAAGCAAAGAGTAAAATGGCAGCAGGACCCAGCAGTGAGCCGCGTTTGTCAGCAGTCATCCCCCAGTGAAGAGGACCAGAG
The DNA here is from genome assembly GCA_013397375.1 of Toxostoma redivivum. Taxonomy (NCBI): domain Eukaryota; kingdom Metazoa; phylum Chordata; class Aves; order Passeriformes; family Mimidae; genus Toxostoma; species Toxostoma redivivum. The sequence goes on along the minus strand of VXBI01000039.1, from coordinate 909,471 downwards.
AGTTATTTAAAGCTGTGATTACAGATAATTATCGTGCTGAGCAGCCCAAGTAAAGCCAATGCTTTTTCTTTTCACTCGTATCATCCACTACAATTGCCTTTTAGAAATGGAGTACTATGAGAATCCAAAGCTCTTTTTTTCCCCCGCAAACGTCTGGAAGGATCAGGCAGCTCTGCTCCATTCGGACCCCAAGGGGGCCTCAGGGCGTGCTGCTTCTCAGCAAGCTTGAAAATTCCACCCTAAATATTATGGGACATATCCCTGGGGCTGCCATAGAGCTAACACAGTGATACATTTAGAGGAGCAGGGGTCAGCCAAGGATTTCTACAAAACCTAGCAGACACAGCACTACCTATTCTCAAATACTTGAAAGAAGAAAAAGTTATAGAGCTATAGATTTGCTTAACCCGAGTAATATATAATTCTTCTACAAGGAGTAATAGACATCATGGCACAAACTCAAGTTTGGTCTAAAAGAAATAAAAATATCTCTCCACTAGTCTCCAAAGCTATCTTCTAAAGATACCACAAACACCTGCTGTGTTTTAAAGGTGTTTCATATCACTGAAATTTTTCTCCACTTTCAATTTACAGATCAGGGCTCAGCAGGTACAGTGCAAAAGGTTGATTAATAAAACTGCTATCATCTTCCTGAAGGAAAATATGTCCAGCTCTTATGAGGACAATTGCTGAAGCACAACAGAGCAGAGCCTCCCATGACCTTGTTTGGGTTCAATGAGCACAACACAAGCAACAGTGCTTGTGCAAACTATGCTCCCTAGTTAAAAAATAAATCTGAATTTCTTTAGTCCCCTTCTTTACCTCTTGCATACCTCCAGGTCATGTTTCAACAGTTATATATGTGACCTTAAACCCACACTTCAGGGAAGGGATCCCAGCAGTCCCAGTTTGGCAAACATTTTGGGGCTGTAAAAGCTGATATCACATCTTGAGCACCAGCCACACTCCCAGCTCCCAACAGACTCTCTCTATTAACTTATCTCCAACCCTTCTGGTGTACACCACAGCAGGGATATTTTGGCTTCCTTTCTCCTTGCCTTACATCAAGGAGTTCCCCATCCTATCCTGCTGCTCACAAAACAATTTATCAGGCCTTATTTCACTGCATTGGGCTCTCCCACCCTTTCCCCCAGTGCCCTGTGGTGCTGGCAGAGGCAGGAGGAGAGGCGTGGGCTTGCTCTGCAGAAAAGTGCGGGAATGGGCTGATCTTGGCACCCTTCACCAGCTGGCTGCTGCCAGAACTCTTGGTTCTCCTGCAGCAGGTCACTGACTTCTATTTCCTCTTTCACTAGAATTCAAATCCTTGACATTTCAAGACACTTTATATCTTTAACACTTCTATGTCTCTGTCTAATGCAAAGCAGAAAATGAGTGCAAAAGTTATTAGGAGCCAAAAGACACATTGCCTGTCAACCATCTCACTACATTATGAAATAAAAGTAACCTTGTAAAAACCTTACCAAAATCCTGGGGAATCTGGTAAAAAGGGTAGGTAAAAGTCTGTGCTGATTCCATCAAAGTTCCCTGGTGGGTTCCCAGCATGGCAACCACAATCCAGCCTGGCCTCCACTGGGCGTTAGAACAGCAATTCGGCACAGCTGGCAGCACAAGCAAGTCTGGCACGAAGAGAAACCAGTGGCTTCCTCCTTACTAATGCAGGAGGAAGCACAGGACTTCCTCTCTGCCTCCTCCTGTGCTGTGGGAGTGAAAGAGGAGATGGCAATCCAACGTTATATCAGTGCATAAAAAAATTGAAAAAAAAAAAAAAGAAAGAAAAGAAACCCAGAGCAGGGCATGCTGCCGCTGTTTAAAACGTAGGTGAGATTTAAATAGCAATAATCCCCAGAAACTATCTAGTTCAGGTCATCAACTAACAAGCTGGTTAATTCCTGTAAGGATTAATGCTTGAAATTATTATGCCTGACAGATATTTGCTGAATGGGAACTAGCCAAGAATACACAGGAAGAAAACCAGCAAGAAGTAAAAGTACAGACAGGTATATCAGAGCTGAGATTTTAGAAATCATTAACTCATGCTCTAACATCATAATAATTTTCCTTATTTTCCACTTCTTTTTTTTTTTCTCTCAAGGTCTCTAGCAGGAAATTCCCTTCACAGACTGACACACTAATCTAGATTCTGCTCTCAGTTACAATCACGCAAGACAAAAAGAAGGTCAGCTGATACTTTCAGGAAATACCTCTGCTGCACAATTTGGCTGAATGGAATATATTTTGTAGACATTAGCTGTCCCTCACAATAGAGCACATGATAAATTTTCCTTTCCTAATTCCCCAGAATATTGGAAAATATAAAGCGGCATTCTCCCTTGATTCATTAAGATCCTGCTGGGTAGACCTGCTTTTAGACATTCAGAAAAACCCACTGGTTTGGTCTATCTACTCCACTATCATTTGCACCATCCTAATGGTGTAGATCTAATACACTCCAGGACTGAAACAGGTGCCATTTACTCAAGTTGGTGTAAATCCAAAGCAAGCCCATAAAGTCAACAATCTCTCAACTTTTTTAGTTGTTGTATGTCATACCTTACTACTTACACTGAGCAGCATTTCTAGAATTACAACTAATATGGATGAGAGGTAGAATAATCAATGAAAGCAAAACATGGGGGGAAAAGTTGGTTTGAATTCTACCTCCAAATGAGAAGCTACAGATAAAAACAGGGATAAAACTGTGAGCTTCTCCACCCATTTTAGAATCAGGCAGCACAAGGAAAGAGCATGGGGAAAAACTGAAGAGAGGAACAAAGATGGATGAAAACCTAGATGGAAGAACAATAGTGGAATAGAAAATGTTTATCAAGCTAACCCTGTGAAGTTGCTAATACAGAGAATTAGCTGAAGACCAGTAGCCTCAGAGAGGCTGTGACCCCCCATGTGCAGTGGTGACCTCAGCACAGCCAACCAAACAGAATTTTGGTGATAAAACCCCCAAGGAACAGAAGAGGAAGAGCATCTTAAGAGTTAGCAATGCTGTTTGTACCTCTAGAGAGGGAACTGATATACCAGCTATTTTCCAACTGTCTTGTTAGCCTTTTGCTAACATGAATAATCCTTAGAACTATATGAACATCTCAAAACACATAAGCATGCAGACTAAACTATATAACACCTAGGGAATGTAAACTGGAGACAGGTCCACTTATCTGAAAGTCAAATCACAGTTGTTTTAGAATTGTATTGTTTGAATGAGGGGTTTTAGATGCCTATAAGTGAACACCTTTCACTTTTCCCTTATTCTCTCTCTCTTGTGGTATATTCATAGTCACTGCAAATTTGCCATAGCCCCGATAAAAAAAAATTAAATAAGTATTTTTTAAAAAGCACTGAAACTAGTAGTACTGAGGAAGCTGAGCATACATGGCTAACATCAGCTATGCATAGCAGCTTCCAAAACAAGAGTCAGTCCCTTTGGATGACCAACCTAGAAGGCAAAGGAGCTCCCCTGGTGAGTACAGCCAGCCACAAGCTAGAAGCACCAATGAGAGGATCAAACTAACAGTGAAAAAGCAGCATTCCCCACAAAACTTTCTGTAAGTTAGTATCACAACATATTTAAAATATATAAATACCACGCTACCACTTGAGCATAATTCCCTGTAGAGCAAACTTGATTTTATATTTTTCCATAGTTTTAAAGGAAACCAGATTCTGCAAAATATTCCAAATATCTCCACAACATCTGACCTGCCATTCTCTTCTTTCCCATACAAAGAAGTCCATTTTCAGTTTCAGCAAGGGATGAAACTGTTTTTCCCCACTCTTCTGGCCAACTATCACTTCTGTTATGGTAGAGGAAAAGCATTTGAATGGCCTCTTCTTCGGGCTGCTGACATGTCTAAGTTCAAACATGGATTCAGTTACATCTGTAACTGTAGTAACATCTGCTGTAGCTGTAATTCCTGTAACACATCTGTTGGATGATCTTAGATTACCCGGCAGCCCATGGGCATTGCAAAGGAAACATTTCTACAAACCCAGTGCAGCCCACAGAGTGAAATAACTACACTGCCCCACTGATTAATCCACTCTAAGTTATACTCTGTGCAGACTGGACTCATTGCCTACTAACAGTCTGCATCTTCATGCAGGCAGTGATATATTCGTCCTCTAACTGCTCAGGAGACAGACGTTGTCACCTCAGCAGGGTTGCAAGGGTTATAAAGTGTTGTCTGAGCTCTGAAAAAGAGCTGTGAAACATCTCAGACAGGAAACAGAGCAGCAGTATAAAAATTTTTCTTCAATCATAGCAACTGTGTTATATATTCTTACTACTCTACAGATCATATTTCTAACTGCATTTTAGTTGTGAATTAGAAAAACATTGGTATAAAGGGACTGTCAGTGCAAGTGCTTCTCACCAAAGAAACTGGTTTGGAATTGCTGTGAAAGGACTTTTCAGAAAAGAAACACTCACATCAAGCAATCAGGTTGTGCTAAGTACTGGGCTGGAGGTACTGGCAGGGATAGCACAGACAGGTGTCAAGCTCTTGATCTCTCTGGTTTTACACAGTTTCACTCTGTAAATAATGAATCATTATGAATAACCTAATCATTATGTACAGCCTAATGATTCAGGTGTCCCACCTGGCAAGCTAGGCATCTTAAAGGTCTGGCTTAGGTCATCATTATGCTCTACTCCATTCAGCAAGGAAAAACAACAACAAAAAAACTATTTTGGTTTACCAGTTAGCGTAAAAAGAAACAAACAAAAAAAACCAAACTCTGAAAAATGTCAGATCTGATCTGAGCAAGACTAAAAGAACCAAGAAGTGGGTTACCTGCTGATACAGTTGCTGAACTGAGAAAAACATTATTGCAAATACCCAAACTAAGGTGCAACCTGCTAGTAGCAACAGCAGCACTTCACAAATACCAGTGATAGTTGACATAGGAAGGGCACTATAGAAAACAATCACCTGCAGAGCACTGAAGCACATCCAGGTAGATTCCTTAGCACTGACTAACTACAACTATTCAACGATAAAAAGACTTAAAAAAAAGAAAAAGGGGGGGGGGCTGTGACATTTTAAGTATTGGGATTAAACATAATTGTCGACATAATTACTTATAAAAATAGTTTTTATAAACGTATTCAGCTCTTTCATCAGATGACAGATACTACTTCACTCTGCAGACCAGAATTACAGCACCAGCTCTCCTCTGTCATGAGGTATTCACACAATCACAGAATGGCTGAGCTTGGACAGGACCCCTGAGCTCATCTAATCCAACCTCCCTGCTCAGTCTGGGTCCCCTAGTAAAGAATGTTACTCAGGATCATGTCCAGATGGCTTTTGAGTCTCTCCAGAGGAGACTCCACAGCCTCTCTAAGCAACCTATATTATCACAATATGAAATAGCTAGACATGCAAAGACCCGAGGGGAGAAATAAAGTAACACTGAAGAAAAAAATACCTTTAGGGTTGCTGGTAGCTCCATTCGAAACAGGAATTTCTCTTGTAGAAAAACCAAAGAAAACCACCAACCAACCAAAAAGAACACTCCCTCAAAACAAACAAACAAAAAACAACAAAAACCCAAACAAAGAAAAAAATCCTAAGCAAAAAAAACCAACCCAGAGACAGTTGAATTGTTTTCCTTTTTGTTAGGCTGCAGACATTTTCTGTAGATTGGCATTTCACACCAGCAGCACAACTAATGGAGTCGGCAGGTTTATAATCTGAAAAGACAAGGGAAAATCCCAGGCTCTGGTAAAGCCAAGGGCAATACTGTCACAGAGCCAAGATTTCTACCCTGACTCCTGTGGACTTAAAAGACAAGGTAACAAGTAAATTTTTCTTTGGGTGCTCTCTTAATCTGGAGATCTAAATTAATGCGCGTCTGTGGTGTTGCTGATCTCATGTTATTAGCCAGTGTTAAAGTCTTACACTTCACACAAAGCCGGTGCTTAACCTGCTGTGCCTATAGACCAATTCTGCTGACTTACATATGAAGTATCACCTACATTTGCCAACTGCTGTCATCTGCCATTCACATAACCACTACCAAAGACTCAAGTGCTCATGCAAAGACTCTTGCATTAAGAAAAGTCAGTCATCTAAACTAAAGGAAATGCACAGCCTGGAGGAGAACTGACAGCTTCAGAACTGACAGAAATTATTTCTTTTATTTAGTCACAGAAACTTTAAGGCAGGAGTCTATTTTCTCACATGACCCTGTCTTTGCATGTAACTGACTTGAAAATGTACTGGGTACATCAGTGCTTGTACTCTTTCCAGCTTCCCTGAACTCCTTCAGGCTGCACTAACAATGGGGTACAGAGCCTGGATAAAGATCAGCTGTTACATCTCTCAAACTACTCCTCAGTCAGAAACAACATGTGTTTTTATGACACAATTGCCTCATTAAAATGGCAGGAAAGTAACACAATCATGTAATGCTTTAAGTCACATATCACTCCTATGTGAGATGGAGGCAAAACACAGCCAAAAGTACCCCCTACACTTTTTTCACTGTTTAATTTATTATTGTTGTTGTGTCAGGTCCAGATGAGTGAGTAGGTGAGTCAGTCTGTGAGATAATCTTTTAGGCTGAAAACTCCAATCTTGGTTTTTAAATTAAACCAAATACCCTGATCCACCGTGGGTGGTTTACTCTGCCGCACCTGTGACACCCTCCCACCTGGTACCTAAAACACAGCTGCCACACACATCAAGTGGTATAAGATGTTAGTGTCCCATTTCACAGATGAAGACAGTGGTGCTCTCAGCAGCATATATTTTCCAAATGCAGTCTTTGACAGACCCAACAACACACAAAGCATCCAACATCACTGGTGCTATTTTAAACCTCTGACTGTACATGCTCCTTCAAAATCACAGAGCAAACTTGTGGCAGGCAAAGCAGCATTAAAGGAGGCTTAGACTGGACATTAGGAAGCACTTCCTGCCTAACAGGGTGGTCAAACACTGCAATAGGCCTCCTAGAGAGGCAGTCAATGCCCCAAGCCTGTCAGTGTTTGAGGCATTCAGGGCCCTTAATAACGTGCTTTAACTTTTGCTCAGCCTTGAAGTGGTCAGGCAGTTGCACCAGGTGACTGTTGTAGGTTCCTTCTATTCTTATTACAATCATAATGAAGTGCAAAGGGAGCAGCATGTAGCCTTGTGTAAAGTGTGTCTAGGATTCCCTGGTGACAGGCACTGTACCCACTACATGTAACAGTAAGTTCCCCAGCACAAGCTATGAGGGGCTCTCATTCAGCTCCTACTCCCAAGTATTACTGTCAGGTTTCTCAAAAGGCTTTCTGCATAGCATAGCTGTAACAGTAGTTATTTCACCTTTCAATGCCACTAAATAAACACTAATCAAGAACACAACAAACAAGCCACAGCTTGACACCTGAATTCCAATCAAATTACCATCTCCTGGTTCTTCTGGTTTCCTGCTATCTCTTAATTTCTTCCAGTATGCACCTGTTCAGTGATATCCCAAGGCTGAGACTGCCCTGTAATCCTGTTATAGTCAAAGCAGAAATTCCCTTGAAATTCCTTGATATGAAGGACTTGATATCAAGTCCATGTCTTCTATTTAAGTGTAACATAGAAAAGAAGCTTGTAATAACAGAGACATTAAAAGTCAGTTCTGTCTAAGGGAAAGAAATGTTTCCACACCCCCTTGAAATCAATGCACTTTCCTTGAAATACAATTAAGCTATGTGTCCAGACAGAGACATCAAAGACTGGTTATTAACCTGATATGGGGTGTCAGTGATAACCATGGCCTCTATCAGACCTATCATTCTTTCCTCAACATCGAGGTGGGGCCACTTCAGATACCTGAAGTTAAATACCCCAGGGCTCTACTCTCTGAATAGTTTTTCTGTAATTCAAGCAGTACCCTCCTGTGATGCAATTTATCAGCAATACAGGAACATATGATAAGCAACAGTTCACGCTGCTTTAAGTCTACAAAGCAGTAAATCCACAGCAATGTCTGTCAGACAGCATGTTGCAGTCATCAGTCCTTGTGGAAGGCAAGGACTGACTTGGAGCTCCAGCTCTGCAGAAGAGTATGTAAGGAGCAATCCTTATGTAAGGATCTCCACTTTCAGTTTAGAAGACTTCATTTCCTTAACACTTCAACTGCTATGCCCTCAACAAACACTGGAAAACAAACAAGAAGAGTAAACTTTCAAACAAAAGAACAAGACTGTGTTTAAGTTGATGCTGACAGCACTGCAGCTAGTCATAGAAATATAATCAGAAAAGTCTGCATATGCCAATATCAGCCTCAGGCAATAAAATTGAATTTCAGACCAAAATGTAAGCAAAATTTAAGGCTGTGACATTTGGGCCCTATGACTAATCAATATCAGGCTGTTTTGAACTTTAAACATTGCATTTGATGGCAATTGACACAACACTTTTCTTGTTTTTTTTTTTTTTTTTTTTTTAATTTCTTTTTACCNTTTTTTTTTTTTTTGTATAATTTCCTACTACTTTAACCGATATTAACAAAATGCACTAAATTCCTATCATTCAGTTGTTTGCAGAGCAGACTTGCATCATCAAAAGGGACCCTGACCACCTGTTTTGCATGTTTTAATTTCACAGAATTGCAGCCTGAAGAAGCTGAGACATTATTGACCATCAGTAAGCACTACCCTAAAATATATTTTCCTTCAAGACTAAGAGTATTCTACTTACTGCACTCCAAAGACAGTGGGAAGGTTTTCAGCCAGACTCAAGAGGCATTGAAGGACCTGGTATTTATTTCTGTTGATCTCAGATGCCTGATACCTTTGCCTTCATATAGAAAATGTGGCAAGTAAAAAAACTCCCTTGCCAGTTACATCCGCAGTTAACATTCCTGGAGCTCAACAATTTTTCTTGCTACAATGTGTTTTTTTCTTTCATATGCCTGAATTACCAGGATTCACGTTGGCTCACAATCCTTATGTGGATATAAACCATCCAGTTATAAGGGAACACTTTCTAAGGACACCATTGCACCTGTCTAAATGGTAGAACAAGTTTGAGGGGACACATCAAAGCTGTGCCACAAAATCCCAGCTACAGCTGACAAGGACTAACAGCTAAGAAAACCCAAATCAAAACAGAAATTCAGTATCTTGTCATAGCTACAGATGATCTGGGATTTGTCCTGCCAGAACACATTATTTTGAGTCAGGGTGAATCGTCATTGCTTTTGCTTGGTTCCATGGGAATTATATGATGGCAGTTTTGAAACTGTTGGCCAGTTTTGTCAAAATAAAATAAATCTAAAGTCACTAGCAGAGATCATAGCCCTTCTGTAGTTGTGCAAACGTGTGCTTGGCAGAACAAAGACAGGAGTTCTGTGCCCTGGAGACGCAGGGATGTAAAAACAAAGCATTCTGTGACTAGGCCAACTCAGGAAATCACATCTACAGAGCTGTGTTCCTTGGTTGATTGCAAGTATACACTGAACTGTATCAAGATTTTCTCTTCCCATGTTCAAAATGCAATGTATCATATCAGTGCTACTTGTATTCTTTGAAGTTTTATGGAAGATGCCAGTTCAGAGGCATTTACTCAGAAAATCCTTCTCCCTTTCTCTTTACAGCTTCATTTGCACCAAACAGATTATAGCCAAATGGAGGCTGTCAAATACGAATGTATCACTCAGTCACAGACTTGGGAAAACTAGCAAGTGTCTGATTTTAGACTTGCTTTTCCCTGTTGGCCTGTTTCTACAAAATTTGCAGGAACTTAATTACCTTGGAGCTGTTCTCCTTATGTCATACTTGGCTGAAACTGGGAAATGGCAAAAATTATTACATAAGGGACAAACACCAAGACTCATGTGTATACATATATTAAGTGACGGCAAAAAACCTTTTCCAACAGATACCAGTTATCTTTCTGAAGCTGCAATGCAGGTGTGGAGCATCCCTTCAGGCAGTGGAATTGCTCTCCAAAGTCATGTGCATGCAGCTACAGCCACATTCTGAAGCCAAGCATCCACAAGTGTATACAACAGTTTTGAGGATGATTTGTAAGCCACAGATAAGGGAAGGAGCATAAAAAATGGCTTATTCCCAAAGAAAAGCTAGATAGTCTTTTCAATAAGGTTAGTACACAGAGGCCACACAGTGGACATATGTGCCAGGAACAGACTTGGAGGTATGGTACCAGTCCTGACCAAGATGAGAGGGAAAGGAGGAGCACTGAAATATAGCTGAAGGGAAGAACTGGAACTATCAGAAGAAATACAACAAGAGAGGCAAGCACCACAATACCACACCCTGAATGGTAGCTAATTCTGTCTTCTTTGGGAATTTGAGGGGACTCCGGATCTGATGATTCACAAACGACATGGAAACAGCACTGGGTGCAGGGGAAAGCTGCTTTTATAGAGGGACCATGGGTATTCTCAGATTCCATTTCCTGACAACTAGTTTGTAGGGAACAATGTCACTGTGACTCACCAAAAGATGTTTGTTTCTTGTGGAACAAAAAGTCACCACAGGACTGATTGCAATAAGTTACATTTACTTGAGATCCAACTGGCTCACACATTTGCAGTCAAAGAGACTGTGCCAAACTGATGTGCATTTCAACAACTGCAGATTGAGACACTTTCAGGAAAAAAAGGAAAATACTTGAAGACAACCAATCAGCTTTTAAAGTTTTGTGGCATTTTTAAAATTCTTTCCCCAGAAAACAAGCACTGTGTACAAAGATTTCTAGATGACATGCACCATGCCAAGGGCTGAAAATTAAGATCCAAAACTAGCAGCAAGGAAGTGGCAAGAGTAGCATAGTGATTTTATTTTTCTTTAATGATTCAAGACAGCCAGGCTTAGATTTGAGGCAAAGGAATAGACAGGGATCCTTGCTCTGATGAACTTGCAAAATAAAGCAGTGTCTTGCAACCATAATTTTCACCATTAGTCATCATATACATGCATAATTCCTGCAGATTTCAGTCTGTTAACCTATTTGAGTAGATCTATTTCTACGAATAAAATTTTCCTGGACAAAGATCTAAACTCACACAAGGCCAAGCAATTAAGGATGTGCAAATGAAAGAGATGGCAGAAAAGAATGTATGAGAAACCAAAGCCCTAGTATACCTTGGGGTGTGGGGGAATTTTACATGCAGAAGTTACACAGAATGTTAGTTGCTCATATAATAGAAAACCTGGGAAACTTTCTAACTGTTTAGGAAGAAAATGTGAGACAAGGTCAGACCCCCTTAAGGGGAATCAGAGCAAAGCTAGGATGTATCCAATAGGTTTGGAGGGAAGTGGGAAGAGAGAAGAGGAACAAGGACCTTGTAAACCGCAGTAGAGACCTTGCAGTGGGGACCTACAGATTAAGAAATGTGACAGTAACGCTGAGCAACCGGCTTTGGCAAGAGCCTGACATCTATCTGAGGAAGAAAAGTTGCAGAATGCAGCTAAGTGCTGAGCCAGGCTGGCACTCGTTTGCAGATGCGATTTCCTGAAAGAAGCTAAATAAAAGCTTTACCCGTTTAACATATATTGCTTAGGGAGATATGGTGCAGTTACTGCAGCTACGATATTGCGTGTATCAGGAGCAGACGAGGAGCTCTCGAAGCACCCAGGGAACTGTCCGGGCAAGGACAAGCCCTGCGGGCGCTCCCGCCCTCTGCCCCGGCGGTGCCCGCTACCTCCGTTACACGGCCGGCCGGCCCGGGGGACCGGGCTGTCCCGGCCGCGTTTGCCCCGGCGCGCCGGGCAACAGGAGGCGGGGCTGGAG
>VXBI01000039.1:782688-897405 GCA_013397375.1 Toxostoma redivivum | reverse complement strand
GGCCGCGGAGCCCCCGCCGCGGGCAGCGCGGCCGGGCTGTCCGTGCGCGGCGGCGGGCGGCTGCGGGCGCCAGGTGAGCACCCGCACTCTGCTATTTTTAGCAGAGCAAAATGCAGCAGGAGAAGGCGAGTTTCTCACAGTATCGTGTTCTGGGGAACTCGGAGCTCTGGGAGTCACCGAACACCAGGCGACGGGCGACAAGCCCCAGGCGATCCTTGCACGTGCTGGTAGCTCCGGCGGTCCGTGCCAACACGTGGGGAAGTTTCTTATGTTTCTTTTGAATGGGCAGCAGGCAGGCAGGCAGGCAGCCTGCACTTCAGCAGTTGCACGTGCATGAAACAGCCCCAGCTCATCACTGCCAGTGCCAACAAGAATTCGTTTGGATGCATGAAGTGATATTTTGGGGGAAAAAAATCAACGAAAACTTAGCAAACAAAACCTGTTTCCACTCTAGTACTCACTTAGGCATAAAGTCTACTGCGTGTGCTCAATTATGGAAAAAAATCAGAAGCAAAAGGAGCAGCAGTGGAGGGGCATTGCCAGCCAAAGCGTCGGTTCTGTAGCCCAGCGAGAGAAGCTGGAATCATTAACATCTTGTGCTCCATCTGCAGCATCAGAAAGTTGTAATCATATGAGAACCTTTGTGCTGAGCCACTGGGAGGGAAGGAGGAAAGAATGAACAGCTTCTTCATATTTGAACAATAATATAATGTAAACAAACTGAATGAGCATGTGAAAAGCTTGTATTTCATAAAGCATTAAGCCATACTCTGGCAGGGTTATATTGCTGCCCTCTGCTGCTGGGAAGTTGGGCGGTTTATCTAACGAGCAGAAAAATGGGCTATTTGTGATAAAAATCTCTGATTACACATAACAGTTCTGTGGCCAAGAGCCTCGACCTACATAATTCAAAAGTGAAGAAAGGGTGAGCTCCCCAGTTGTGTGACAAGGGACGACAGCTCTCTAAGGCCAGGTCGGTCGGCTGACTTCTGCCCACAGCCAGCAAGGTGATCTGCCATCTACATGCCAACACCCTTAACTGGAATAGCTCTGTATTTATATTGCTCCCAAAGCATCAGCAATCCCTATCCCTCACCAGCAGTGGAAAAGGTCACAGGAAATTTTGTCAGGATTTCATGGGAAGGAGTGCATTTTTACAGCTGGTGTTGACCTTGATTGAAGCTTTGACTGCCCATAATGCATACTGTAGTGTTACAATTTGGGGTGACTATGACCTTTTAAATAGTCACTGAGAGGGCAACTGAATGGTGTAATTCATTTCTGTTTCTGGGCAAGCCCTTCATCTAACTTGGAAAATAATTTATTCGGTAGTTTGGCTTTCACAGACTGTTTACTTGGAGGAAGTTCATAAAGACAGTGTGTAAAACTGAATCTATGCCTACGCAACTGCTCTTGCCCATGGTAATTCAGAGCTATCTCTCAATGACCTCTGGAATAGTGTGAGGAAATGGATAGAATCCAGAAGGGTTGCACTCCAAAGGAATGTGTCTAGAATAGGTAGATGACAGAGAATATAAAATCTTACTTGTGAATTTGCCTTAAGAAAGTGGGTGCAGTGATGGTGAGCAGACGAACTCATGCTACTGACAGTGATTAATTCCTTAGGAAACCACCCCTTAGGAAGTTACTTTGCATACCTAGACCTTTTAAACCCCTTGTATTCAGAAAGCTTGCTGGTGGGGACAATACATCACTATATCTAAAAATTGCTTGAATTAAGTTCCTCTTCTCTGTTTCCCCATGTGGAGGCTTTAATGGCTCTGATTCTACTCCCTCAAACAGCTTGTACATGCTGAGTTAGAAAAATCCCTACACACAGGCAAACAGCAGGCATTAAGTAAATGATCATTCAGTGCATTATCCAAACAATAAAAAGCTGCCCACAAACCACACCTAAATGACAAAGGAGAGGTTAGAGTGACTGCAAGCAGTGTGGAAGGGTAGAGGGGCTTCTGAAAAGGAAACAGCAGCCCTAGCTCTCTTTCTTTGGAAGAAAGGAATATATTTTTAGAAGCAGTTAGCCCAGCCTATAAACCAAACCACAAGTATTTAGTCAGTGAATATATAGCATTTCCAGGCATTTCCTGTGATGAGCAGAATGCCCAAGAGACTGGGTGGAAAACATCAAATACTACAAACATAAGAAGAGTTTTGGCATGGTTTACTACACAGGAGGGCCTGCATGACGTCTGTAGGGTATCAGAGAACCACTTAAAATGCTGCAGGGGAGCTGCTCTCTCGTATTAGTGCAACACACCCATTTATTCATGCTCATAACTGATGACAAACTAGTATTACAAGATATTAGGATGTTTTCCTTTATGTTTGCTTGGGTACAGCAATACAAAATTGTTGTTCAAATAATGAGTCACAGGGCTGTCAGGATGGGAGGGACAGCATTTGTTGGCAGAGTAACATTTCTGTGCAGCATACCAGTGACATGTCTTTAGCATGAGAGGTTTCAATTTTGGAGCTTCTCAGTGTTTTTTGTGTGTTGTTTTATAGCTACTAGACATTGCACTTTGCTTGACAGAAAGCTTTTGAGGGTGGTTGGGGGAGTTGCTACACAAGAACTCTCTCCTCAGATAGTGAGCAATCAAGAACTGTAAATTCTAAATGCTGATGCCAAAGCAACATATCCTCAGGAGTACTAGGCCAAGGACCACACTGGCAAACCAGGCTAACTTCCTGTCTTTTATTCACTCAGAGACCATATGGACTTAAACCCAGCACTTCACATTCTCCCTGCTGCATATATTGAACTCTACTTTTTGCCTAATTTGGATCCACACCTGAGCAGAGACTGAATACCTCCACAGAGAAGTGAGACTCTGTGCTACTGGATCAGTTCTGACACTCTGTCACTTTATGAGTATGGCCAATTTTTTTGTTGCATTAAATTTGGCAGAAAAATAACACCCCTTTCATCCCAAGTGGCCTCAGCTATCAAGAGGGGCTGGGGAAAGCTGAGAGCAAATTCAACACTAAGGAACAGAAATGCAGGGCAAATCAGACACTGTGATTCCAATCATGTTCAATAAGAACTACCACATTTTCAAATTCACAAATGGTGTCTGTTCACATCCAATGAACTCTCAAGGCTAAGTCCAGTCCTGTTCAATTACTCTCACAGCCAGGTGCAACATACTGTAGTTTACTGAGCAACACACAGGCAGGATCACATCAGAAGAGAAGGCTCCAGGAAGAACTTACAGCACCTTCCAGTACCTGAAGGGGGCCTATTCAATGTGCTTTGAAAGTGGGAAGGAAGCTGCAGCAAAATGGAACGCTGTAGGTTTAGGAGGATCCAGTGCTGACTTTTGTAACCAACAGTAATGCCCCCATTTGGCACTCAGCAAATGAGCCGGGGGAAGCCAAGACACCATAAAAATCAGAATTTGAAGCAGAATCTCCTGTGTCCAATTGCACTGGATTAGGTTTTCTTCCTTACTACTCTTCCCATTTTTTTTTTAATTATAGAAGTTTCCAAGAACTAGTTTAAGAAAATTTGCTCTCTATTCAGAGGACTTCTGAGAAGAGACAACTGTTGATATATTACATTCCATGATTAAAATTATTCCATACTTCCCTTCCCACCACAAATACAGTTTTATTATACTGATTTCCCTAAGACTCAGTAGTCTGGATCTACACTTTCACTTTTATTAGTCTCTTTTTGTAGACATGACAGGTTTGTAGGACTATCTGTTTAGATCTAGTCTTTTAAGGGACAGGAAACAAGCTGCACCGAACAACTGTTGCACACCAGTGTTTAAGAGACTGTCAATCTAAGAAGTCTTTAGTTTTACTTTCCTCCTTCCATGGCACAGACTTTAAATCATTCACCACAGTAGTCAAGCATGAAACTAAAACAGAGCACAGATCTACTTAATTGTCTCAAACAAAAGTACAGTGACAGAAAGCAGCTGTGAGGGTATACATTTGTCTCCTCCTGTCTTCCGGGACTAGCAAGGATGGAAAAGTAGTATGTGAACAAAAAGCAAAAGGGCTACTGATAAGAAAGGGAGTCTAAGGATGATTCAGACTGATCTTAGCATCACTGTGACAAGGAAAGTGATTGTTCTGAAACTCAGAGCTTTTCACCAGGCTGAAAATGCTTTTGTTTGTCTGTTTAAAATTAAGTCAAGCTGATTATAAAGCAGGCCTTTATATACAAGCCCAATAACTGTGACAATTAAATGCCACACAACTTTCAGGGCCAAGTTCTTTACCCTGCAAGTTACTAGCTATGTCAAGGAGGCTGGGGACCAATCTCAGCTGCCATGGATATTAGCAAGGGAAGAAGGCTACGATTAACTTAAGAGGAAACACTTAGAGTACTGCAGGATGGAAGCTTCAATCACAATTACAAAAAATTAGCTTAAAGGGAAGCATTAGAACATGCCATTATTTTGAAGGAAATTTAGGAAAGATGCATATGTTTGCATTTTGTGGAGAAGCTGCCTGTTCTGTGAAAGAACTGCTTGCCCTCTAAAGCAGAGTTAATAATCATCTGAAAACAACCTTGTTTGTATGATGCAGTTATGAGCAATAAAACCACTGCATGTGCACAGAGTAATGAAAATCACTGTATCTATATGGAGCATTTGGAAATACTCTTTGAAAAGACAGATTTTCAAAATATACACATTTCCATACTTCAAAGACAGACAGTAAAAACATTTTAGAACATCAAAAAATCCCCAAACCTCCCTCATCTATATATTGTTATTTCTGGTTTTACAAGTTTTTCTTTTTAATTAACTGCAGCAATCTAAAAATTCAAGTTTCTGGGCTCCCTTTAAGAATTTGCATTTTTACCACAAGAGATAGTTTGACTCCTTTATTCATCTTTGAGTCCATACATTACAAATCCAAGTATGCAAAACACACACACTCCTCCCACACACACTCCTCCTCTCCCGTTTTAAGTTTCTGCTAAATGTTTGTGTCTGATTTTCTTTACATCACATAAGAAGTCTCTAGACCAAGTGATAAAATGTAGTCCTAGTGTACTCATGGACACTTTTAACATACACACGGCATCTGTATCTGTGGTCAGCAGGCAGGAATTTAAAGCACAGCAAGTTCAAAGCACTTGCTGATTTCACAAACACACATTCCTAAAAAAAAATGAAAAACTAAAGGATGTGCAGAAAAAGAATCTTTATTGAAACATTGTAGTACCAAGCTTAAAAACTCTTAAGGTATACAAATACAGTGATGTGTGCAAAACTTTTGAGTTTTTACTTGGGGAAATAGCTCACACAGATGAAACTCACATGTGTTGATATGCTTGGTACTATCTGTCTTCTGCCACAGAAAATTAAATGGCCAGTGCTATTTATTAAATCTGAGGTGAGTTTTTGTAAGGAGATGCATTTCTCAAAATTACATAGGAAAATATTGTAATTTAAAAAAAATTATATAGAAGAAGTAAGGTAGCTCAGACGGGCTGAACAAGAAGGGATGTAACCACCGAGGCTCCAAGCAATCGGCCCTGCCCTTGTACCGGTGTGTTAACTCCGGGCTCACCCAGAAGCCGCTAGGGCCCCCTCGTGGTCACGACATACACGATAATCGCAGATGCTCTTGTGCCTCACTGCACCTGCACGTTTGTAAAATAAACGGAGCCAATGAAAGCACCTCTGTCACTGCTGCTTTGACAGAGTGTGCCAGAAGGTGCCCTGGGGTTTTCCCAGCCTTACTAAAGGCCAAGACACTTCCAGCACTTGAAGTAAATTACAGTTGTACAATTACCATACCAGAGACCAACACCTCGTTTCTGTGACACTAGACAGAAGTGAGTGCACAGGAAGCAAAGAGCAGGACATGCATATAGTTACAATCCCACTCCTTAGCCTTCTATGGCTCAGGACTTGATACCATAATGGTATCTTTATATTTAGCAGATCAATTTTTTTCTTGAGCTTGCCCAGTCTTTTTCTAAGGCTCGTTAAAGATTTTAGCACTCCTATATGAAAAGAGGTGTTCTCATTAGAAGCAGTAGTTCCCAGTTCTGCATGGAAATAGATGCATATAAAATTATGCTTCCTCTGTAATACTGAAAGACTCAAGAACCACTACCATCTGCAAATCAGAAACAAGGATCTAACAGATTTTCATATGCCAGAACAGTTGCAAGCAGCTTGCTTATCCCAAGGAATAAATATGTTCCTCTATTACAGGGGTCATACTACTTGTCCTTGCTTCAGGACAGTGTCACAACTCAAAACACTCAGTGAAAAGAGGCACATAGTGATATCAACATCATTAAGAAGTAAATGAAGTCTAGAGTGCCTCATTTAAAGGTCCACATTCAAGCCTTAACATGACCTTCCATTCTATTTGTTAAACATGGGGCTCAGACATTTCTCCTTGGATGATTACAATGACCCCTCTCTAGCAAAGCTATCTTTACATGGTTTAAATAAAAAACACTGCCTTAGGTCATGTTTATCCCCATCAGTTAAATTGATACAGGTCATTTTGTACATATTCTTCACTTCTCTCATTTATGAAATGGAATGTTGCATTGTAAGACTAATGCAAACACCCTCTTAGGAATATGCCATAAATCCAAGAACATTATTTATTTACCTATCCAGTTCAGAAACAAACATGCTTACAGATCTCCAGGTTAGATCCAAAACAGAAGTTAAGTACAGTTCAGATTCCAAAAATGTCAATTTCCCTGTAAAACCCCTACAGCATTTCTATGTTTCTGCTGTTTGTTGCACAACTTCTTAAAACTACCACATTTCCTAAATAACCAGAAACTTTTCATAGATGTGTTTTCAGTGCTCACAATTTAGGCAGCCCAGAATTTTACATACATTTTAAGCATTCATAATGCTCTCAAAACTGAGGATATGTGGGTGCTGCCAGATGTTACTGTGATGGTACACTGAGATTATTTACCTTGCATGCAAAAGAGCTGGAGCTCAAGCTATCCCGCTTAAAAACTTCAATAAACAAAAAAACCCCACCTAAATAGAGCTGAATTGTTAGGGCACAACAAGGGACTTCATTTTCAGTTACTATCACAACTCAGAATGACACAGAGATATCAGACTTGAACATGAAGATGTGCCCCGCTCTGATAAGCTGAAATGAGACTTTTCTTTCTCACTAGCTAACTTATCCCTCACCTTTTTAAAAACAAATAAAAACCTTTTTGCTGACAGAATCATTCTTGGATGTCCACCACGTGAGAACAAACCACAAATTTATAAATCATAATTCTGTTCTGCAGTAGAATGCCTGAAGTTAAGCCAATTTATGATTGACTGTGAGCATTTAAGCCCTGCAGTTAGAATACTTGTGCTTTTATTAGTGTTTTCAAAATGAGGTGATAGGTCTTCTAACAGGAACATCAGCAAAATATCAGGAGTCTTATGGGAATCCCATTAATATTTCTTCTGAACAGATGATTTAAATCATTATCTGGAAAACACAAGAAGTTTCACTTAGACTAATAGAAAACAGGACCTGGTGACATAATTATCTGTTTCTGAGTGTACATGGACAAATTGTTCTAAGTATTATCAGCAGTTAAAAGTGTTTATCCTCTAATTGAGTGAAGCATTTGACCATACTAAATATTTTATTAAAAAACATTCCTTTAAGCTTAGTATCTCATAGGCCAATCTCACAAAACTACAGTAACTATAGATTCAGTACTTCTATTCAACTTAGTATACAAGACTTCTGAGAAGCTTTCCAGCATTTTATAGCAGTTTTTTCAGTGTTTAGCAGATGTTACTCTATTTGCTAAACAATATCAGACTGCAAAATTGCTCTTACTGTTGATAGATCAATAATGACACGGGGAAAGTCATTATCTCCGTGGCAACAGAGTGGCAACTGTTGGAGGAATATTGCGCATGCTGCTGAGCTCTGACAGCCATGCCTCGGCTTCCTCACGCTGCTGCTCTCTCTGCAAGCCAGGTATGCCCAGGGTACCAACAACCAAGGGCACCTCTTAGACTACAGAGGGTTAAACTACAGCTGTGGTGTTTACATGGTATCTGAAAGAAGATATACTCACAAGGGTTTATTACACCCGAGTCTGATATCTTTATGTTACTGATTTTTAATGAACCATCTCCCTGTAGAAATAGCTAGGACAAAATTCAGGAAGGCAAATACACAGTATTCTGTTCATTACCCAATATTTCACTGAAAAAGATATCTTTCTTGTAAATCAATTTTTCTTTAATTCCACTTTGACTCCTCAGGATCTAAAAGTGGCAGGAGTCTTTATATTTGATTAAAATGAGAAAAGAGACCACTTGGGAGACCACATTTAACACTTGTTACGTCTTTGTATATTGAAACACTCAAACAAATAGGAAAACATACTTTTGCTCTGCATAAGTTATTGCAGTTCTATCTAGCATGAACAGGACTTCTTTTTTTTCATACTGCACAACCTTCACCATGTTAATCACAACATATTAATCTCAGAAAGAAAACACTCCTCTGGATCTTGATCACCATGGCTGAGTCTGGCTTGTGATGTTTTGTTGAAAGCAAAACATACCCACTCACAAAAAAACATGGTGCTCATCAGCAACATAACATATAAACTTTGCCTTCAGATTAAACAAGGAAAGTATTTTCTCATAAATACATCTACTTTTAAACACTGCAGCAACACTGTACTTATTCATAACCTAATCTACATGGGATGACAAAGGGCAAGTTTGCAACAATTCCCTTCAGAATCTGTTCTTAATAAATTTAAAGAAAAAGCAACAGAAGGCATCCTGAGGGTGGCTTCAAAAAAATTAAAACAAAGTTGTCTCTCAAGCATCGGCTGGATTCCACAAAAAACAAGAATTATGCAAGCACTTTTCTGAATGCTGAAAATAAGCTGGTCTTGTTTACAAAGCTCTCACAAGAACAGAACTGGATGGTAAAAGTTCTTTTCCTTACAAATGTAAATAAGACATACCAAATATAATTAATTATAAATTTATTATATTACTTATTTTAATATAATTATACATATATTACTTATATTACAAACTAATATATCAAAAGCCAGATGCTACAGCTGCAATATAAATTAGCGCTTAAAATACACTGTGACTTATTTGTGAGAGACTGTATTTTAGTACAGAGAATAACTCTTCAACATTTTCTTCTACTTACAGGATAGGTCCTGCTGTTTTAGGAGACTACCACACTCTGCGCCAAGTTCTTGGAAAGAATACGGCATCTGCCCAGGAGACCGAGCAAAGCTGGCTGCACAGGCGGCCGTCTGCAGGACACATTCCAAATCCAGCATTTCTCTGGCTAACATCAGGCAGTTCTGCCCTTGCTCCAGCACCGACTGAACCATCCTTCTGAGCAGGCAGCTAGCCCAAACTAGCTCCCATTTTTTCCATCCCGCTGCCACCCCTGCCGCTGCTCGGGTGAGTCAAGTTCGGGTCCCCCCTTTCAGCACCAAACCCGAGCATGCAAAGCACCGCTACTTTCCCGGGGACAAACCGCTTGCTTTATCCCATCAAAAAGCAACCAAACCCGGGCAACTGAACACAGTCAAATCGGTCCCCAGACACAGCCAAAGCCAGGAAGGAGACAGACCCATGCGGCACTTTGCCAGCTGCCCACATGACATTTGTCCACCGCCGCCTACGGGGACAGAAGGTGCCGACCGAACGGCGCTGCTCGTCCGAGAGGCCTTCCCGCTGCCACTGGCGCAGCTGAGCGCGCTTTGGCACCGCGGCTTCACCCGGCAACACTCCAGCGCAGCCCGGCTCCATCAGCCCCTTCTCCACGGAATTCCCTCGATCCCTAGGCAGCCCCAGCCCGAGGGAGCTCCACCACCGCCTGCACTATCTAAGGGCCGGCGGGATAAAACCCACACTCCGCCCGGTGCCGGCAGGGCCCGGGGGTCTTCGAGGGCCCCCAGGCCCGAAGGGAGAAACTGAGCACAGCAGCGGCCGCCCGGTAATCCCCCCCCCCCTCCCGCGCCGTGCTGCTCGGCCCTCCCCCCGGAGCAGACGGTGGGAGCGCGGGAGGAGAAGCGCGGCCTGTGCATCCCGGGGATGGCGCAGGGCCCGGACGGGAGGAAGAGCAGCACCACCCCACGCGTGCGGCCGATAACCGGAAGCGGAAGGAGCTGCACGCCAATCGCCGAGCACCCCGAGGAAAGCCCCGCAACGGGACAGTCTGGCCAATCGCGCCCTCGGAGAGGCGAGATTGACAGGTCCCTCTCCCAATGCAGCCGCAGCGGCTCTGTTCTCTCCACTAGGAAAGCGAAGCAACCTCAGGGTTGCTGGGCGGGACACATCCCGCTGTTTCTCAGCGCTATTGGCTGTAGATGCTGATTGGCGGGTGCCTGCGCCTATGCGGAGGAAACTCGCCGGCGGTCCGTCGCGCCGTGCGCCAATGGGCGGGCGGTGCTGGCGAGGTGCGGCGGTGCCGGCGGCAGGGCGATGAGAGCGGCGGTGCGGACGGGGTGGCGGATCGGGGCCGCCGCCGCCGCTGCTCTGCGGGGCCGGGCCGGGCGCCCGCTCAGCCAGGCGGCCNTCCTGTGAGGAGGGGCTGGGGGAGTTTGGCGGTGTTTAATCTGGAGAGGTGCTATGGTGCCTGGTACGGTGACGTTATTCTCTACAATTACATGAAAGGAGGTTGTAGCTGGGTGGGGATCGGCCTCTTCTCCCAGGCGACAAGCAACAGGACGAGAGGACAGTCGTAAGTTGTGCCAGGGGGGCTTTACGTTGCATACTAAGAGGAATTCCTTCACATAAAGGGTGATAAGTCATTGGGATGGGCTGCCCAGGGACATGTTGGAGTCACTGTCCCTGGAGGCATTTAAGGAAAGACTGGACGTGGCATGCAGTGCTATGGTCCAGTGGACAAGATGGAGTTCAGTCATGGGTTGGACGCGATGATCTCAGAGGTCTTTTCTAACATAATTAATTCTGCTTGGGTGTTAGAACTAGAAGTGTATTGCAGAGATGTGCCATTGAAGTTGCTGCCCAAACGCCCTGGTTTGGTTTTTGTGACCCTCCCCATGTTCAAGAGGTCTCAGTTATCAGCAGAGCGCAGTTGTGTGTGCAGGGTGATGATTGGAGATCAGGCTCTTTGTGCCATGCTGCCTTGCCTGGTTCAGAGATAGAGAGCTGCATTAAAGACCTCTGAAATACTTCATTATCAAGTTTTGTCTTTCCTGTGAACAGCATGGTGAAATTTCATGTATGGCTTGGACTTGTACTACTTGATTCCCAGCTGGTACTGCCTGCTGGGATTCCCTTGATAAAGTACAAATTTATACTACTCATTTGCACAAGAAATACTTAGTAATAGTTTCACCAATACTGCACAAGTGCTATTAGCTATTCTATATCAAGCTTTTTTGCCAGTTGTGGAAAGGTAGTTATCTCTTCTGGTAATGCTTTTCATCTTTCCCTCTTCAGTGTGCATAGGTGACTGTTGAGGTTCTATGTGGTTATTTAAGAAACTTTTAAAACAAAATATATATACAATTACATAGTAATTAGTCTTTTACGTGTGTGGCATTAACAGTTCTTGCCCAGAATACACTAAAATGTGCTGTAAGGCCATGTGCTGGCATGTATCAGGTGACTTTGTTCTCCTTTGCTTTTGGTGTCATCTGACTAACTCAGTTTTTCATTAGCTGCTAGCTAAAAGGCTGATTTTTCCAGTCCTTGTTTGCTTTTCAGTTCACTACTATAATAGTTGTTATAGTATAAAAGCTTAGACACTGGAATTTCTGTGCAATGATATCTTTTGTTAATTAAGGTTGGTTTTGTTCAAGTAAATCTCTGCCTTTGCAAGTGAATGAATCATGGTAATTTTCTAAATTTCGTTTACATATCTGAATTTATTGTACAGTTTACTAGAACAAAAGCCTCTTCCCCCAACTCAAAAATAAAAGGAGGAAAGAAAACCCTGAAATCAAACCATCAGCATTTCACTTTTGGTTGAAGGGGCTTTTGTGAGCCTCTGAATGGGGAGTGCATTTATAAATTATAGTCTCTGAGCACTTGACCATGAGAATAGATAGTACTTTCTTCCTGCGTAACTTGAATTTTTCCTCTACATGAACTTGGGCTTGTGCTAGGTAATGAGAGGGGTTATTGCCCTCCTGGCTACCCAAGAGCTTTAAATTGAAATAGTGTCTTGATCCAGCCCTCCAGTGTCTAAGCTGCATAGAATGCAGTTACAGAGTACCCTTGCACAATATCCTGCTGGTTCTCAGGTGCTTAAAGAAGTTGTTCTGTTCCTTTCCATGCACAAGCTTTGGCACCTGCCCAACTGTGCAGAGGCCAGCTCAATTTATTAACTGGATCGCTGGGCCTGCAAGTTGAAGTAGCAGTTTGTACTGAGCTGAGTGCCAGAGCCAGCATGGAGAACGGAGCTTTGAAGAGTTGTGGAACAACACAGCCATTTTCAAGGGCAGCAGAATTCTTGTACTGCTTCAACTGTATTACCATCTGCAAGGAGATTGCTGTATGATGTTTGAATATATGTGTGCTTACACATTTGTAGTAGGGGCAGGCTGTTGGAAAACGGGTATGTCTGCATTGCTTGTTGATTTCTTTCCTGTAGCTATTATTTTAATCATCTTATTTTTAGCTAGTTACAGTTCAATTGGGGAAACAAATCCCGTGCTAAAAGTATGGCAAGCTGTAAAGCTGGAACAACTCCCCTGCTTGCCTCTTTATCTAAAAACTCAGATCTGTGAAACTAAAGTTACTGATATTTCACGTGATCTATCTGAACTTGAGCTGAAGATACACTTCCCTGACAAATCCTTCCTTATCAAAGATGTTTTAAGAGACCTTGGCACTCTCTTGGGCCCCATGGCAATTCATGTTTCTCTAAGCTGGCTCTCAGCTGATGGACAGCGTTAGACCGGTCCCAGTCACTGAGGCAGAGAAGTTTGGGATTACATACTGGAAAATTGGTGGTTCGAACTGTTGGGGTAGTTCACCCTCAGATTATTTTCTTTGTTGTCTCTACATTATCTAAGCATGGCACGCTGCCAGTCAGGTGATGTTCTTGATCCTTTCTCCCACCCTGGGCTAGCCTTCCCTCAGTAAAGCTTGTATCAGTGTTAATGGTACTCAGGCTTTGGAATAGGCTGCACAGGGAAATGTTGGAATCTCTGTCCCTGGAAGTGTTTGAAAGGCATGTGAATATGACACTTGGAAGTATGGTTTACTGGTAAATGATGGTGCTGAGTTAACAGTTGGATTTTATGATCTTAGAGGTCTTTTCCAACCTTAATGATTCTGTGCTGTAGATGAAAACGTGTTGCTTTTCTGGAGTAAGTATGGTAGGAATGAGTGTTGCTTCATTCAGTTCTTTGATATGGCCCATCCTTCATTAGTGCTAATGCTGCCAGGAGGGGCTGAGAATTGGTAACTGGAGCTGGGGAGAGGGGTGGTGGGAGTGTGCTGGGTACCCATTTCAGTAGCTCTTTGCACCAATCCTGGTTTCTCAGTTACCTTAAATGCGCTACCACAGCTGTCAGACTGAGCCCCTGACGCGTGGAGCGTGTTTTTCCAAAGTAAACAGCAGTTCAGAGCAGAAGCTGCAGCTTCTGAAGTGCAGCAAGGAGCCAGTCTGCAGAGAGGGGGGATGGAGAAAAGAATCATCACAAACATGCATCCTGCGTGCAGCAAGCATAGCCCAGGCTACCTTGCTTTAACATGGCTGCAGCAGTGTCAGTAACTGCTGCACTGAGATGAGGCTTGGGTGGCCAGTGGAGGGAGTGTTCAGTTTGTGACCTGAGAGAGCCCCAGCACAGAGGCATTTAAAGCAGCTTGTCCAGCACGTGAAATGTAGCACTCAGAGCAGCTGAGCTTGATGGTATTCTTATCTGAAGCTGGATAGATCCTTGAAACTACTATCAGTGCTTGTATGTGTGTGCAGTTTGGTCCTTGAAGAAAATATTTCTGTGGAAGAATTATTGGTGTAAATATTACCTTGGAATGCTCATTAGCAGTCAGTTTATTATACAGAGCCCTTGGTTTTCAATTCATGTTTAGCTTTGCAGTATGTTAAGAAAAAACAAGCTCTTTCATGTCTGCAGTTGCTCTTTGACCAGGGTCATCCTTAGGCATGTCTTAATCATGGAACATAGTTTTCATTGAAATTTCGATGGGTGGAAAGATATTTAGGACATTTTAAGCAGTTTTGAGTACTCAAAGGCCAAAGAGCATTTAAGAAAATATTGCTAAGTGCAAGCTGGTATCAAAGCTTAGAAGTTCTGCAAACTAGGAAAGAAGTTACAAGTGATGATGATGGAGGTTAGATGGTTATGGATTCTCTTTGGCCTTGATTTATATGCTAAACTTTCTGTTTTGGGCTTGTGAAACATCGGTTGTCCATGCACAAAATCTGAATCAGAATAAAATCTCTCATTTGACATATGTCGTGGTTAGGAACACTTAGTCACAACAATCTTTTTTTTAGGTTACTATTATTTCAGTGGATTTTTAAAAGCATGTTGTATTTTGCTAAGGGGTGGAATTATTAGCTGTATTGCATATTTTATACATTAAAGTAACAATCTCACTGTGTATTTTTGCACTTACACATATTAATTGAAAAAGAAAGTGGTTTAAGTTCCAATAAAGCAAGTATAATTTCCTTACATGGTTATTTTTTCACCTTGAGTATTTTGGGTTTTGCCTTTTTAGTCTCTAGAGACTAAAATGTTTTCTAAGGGCAAAACAAGTTCTCTTCTGCTATCAGCTACTCAGGTCTAGTATTTGTTGTTGGGAGATTGGCTTCCAAGGTGAGTGGGCTCTGATGTTCTGAGAAGGTACCTCTGTAGAATTCAGTTTGCTATATGGGCTTTCACGCCTTTGGCAGAAAAATTCCAGGCGCTGCATGTTGAAAATGCATAAAAATGTTGAATTCAAAACTTGCCATCTAATAAAATTTTTGTGGTTGTGTTATAAAAATAGGCAGCAGTAGGCTTTAGCTATTTCCTCTACCACAGAGATAATGGCTTTGTGTGAAAGGTCATTTAAAAATGGCAAATTAGATAGAAGATTCTTTTATATAATTTTTTGATGTCTAAGTGCAGGCTGGTTTCAGTGTGTATCAGCTGATCAGTTTATATTATTACATTTGCCTTCTGTGTAGTATAGTTTTAAACTTTAATTCTGTACTTCATAATTGTGACTTGAGCTATGTTTTGTTAAATGAGTACTTCTAAAGAGACTTCAGCCTTTGTGCCCCTCCCATGTGCTGTAAGGTCTGGCATTGAAAGATAAAGCAATTTGAAATTTGTAAGGCCTCTACAGGGGCAAATGTATCTTGCAATTGAAATTGCAGGAATAAGTGTAACTGTATGAGTTCAGTAAGAACATAAAATATATTAAAGTCCCTCTGGGAAATATAGCAGAAAGTAAACAGTTCTCAATATTTTTCAATACTTCTCCTTTCTGTAATTGATTGAAAGAGTCATGTTTTCTTGTTGGGAGTAAAAAGAGGTGCAGTGTTTTTCCAGTTCCTGCTTGAAGTCAGTATAGGAACTGACTCCATATCTTTCAATCCACATCTTTGGGTTGGGGTGCAAAACAAACCTAACTAACATAGTTGGTTTTTTTTTTGTTTTTTGTGATAGTGCTCCTGTTACATAGATATGTTTTTGCCTTTATGGGAAAGAAATTCAAATATCAGTGGTAGATTGAGGTGGAAGCAATGCATTCCTTTAAAAATACCATTCTATTAGGAGAGGGGGGGAAGCCTCTAATATTTTTTTTTTTCTTATTCAGGAATAAAAGACTACTCCAACTGGCCTACCATCCCACAAGTGTACCTCAATGGTGAATTTGTTGGTGGCTGTGATATACTCCTCCAGATGCATCAGAATGGAGATCTTGTAGAAGAGCTGAAGAAACTAGGAATCCGTTCAGCACTTCTGGATGCAGAAAAAGACCAAGAGAAAAAGTAAAATGAGCAAAAAAAATAGCTGTGAGGAGAATACAGCAAATCTTCAATAAGAACTTGTTACCCATAAAGCCTTACATACTTTAGGTCGAGGAAGACATCTGTCTGAACTGACATTAAGTGAATGTCTCTTAGCTCATGGTAAATGTAGTGATCTTGGTATTTTGATTTATGGGTATTGTGAAATTTTGAGTATAACCACTGCACTGTAAAGCAAACGTTTGTGAACATTTGTGTTTTTAAAGAGTTCACTTCTAAAAGCGCTCTTCTTCATTGAGGTGGGAGTAAACCAAAAGAACTAATAATATTTTTATGGATTTTACGTGTGTGATTCTCTGTTCTTTGATACCTGAACCTATACAAACAGCATTTGCATTCCCTCGCTTCTCTTGAAAAAGCATTAAATAAAAGTACATCTGTTTTTCTGTTTAATTCCTGGTGATAAGAGTTCCTGAGAGCCTGTAAAACCTGTGTAATCACATACAATATAGAAGAAAAAAAGATTATATGAGAGTGCATGAAATACACTTTTATTCCAAAGGGTAAAAATAAACAGAACTTGTACAAATACCTATATAGTGGTCATTATTACTATGTAACTTTCTGATGGCTTTTAAAACTGCTAAGAATTGTGCCTAAATATTTTATAAAAACCTTTTCTACCTCTTGCAAAACTACTTTCCCCTCTGCTTATATGCTTTGTATATGGCAGTTCTATGTCAGTGCTAAAATGTGGGAATTGTTTAAGACTTCAGTATTCTAGCTTGAAATAGTAAAGGACAATACTTCAATTATTACTGTAATCTTGTATTATTTGCTTGTTATCTTTTTATATTTGTTGTGTTTCCAAGTGTCTTCTCCTGACTGATGAGCTCAGGAGAATATAGTCTTCAAACATGGGATTTACAGATTAAAAGTTCATGTGGGTAAGATGAGTGCAGCAGAGAGGTTACTGAATAGATAAATATTTCTTCGTGAAAAGTCTGAAATGTTCAGTACCTACCTAACCACATTTCTCTAAATGAAAACAAATCATATTAACCAGTGTAGCTTCAGCTCTACAGCAATACTGCTATGATTAAAAGCTGACCAAACTATTTTAAAGTGCAGTTTAATTAATATAGACCAGTCTGCATGTGAATTAGGCAAATGGTTGGAAATAAACTATGTTTTATGTTAATTGTCTGCAGTAGTTGCTCTTCATTTTAAATGTCTAATGAAACTGATACTACTTTTGATTTGAAGCCTAAGATGTTTTCCACTGCATAGGATATAAAATGCGTTCTGGTGAAAGAAGAAATTATAAATGGTCAGTGAAAGATGAGAACAGGACTGGAACCTGTAGACAGAAGAGCTTTGATGCAAATTCTGGTTCTAAATCTCTCCTGCCCACTTGAGCAAGCAGTGGAGAAACTATACTAGAACATTCTGCACAGGATTTGCCAACCTGATAACAGTAAGCTTACTGTATGGCTGTAATGCTGTCAGGGTTTGATACAGTGTGTGTGTTTTGTGTATTCACTTGGTCACCACAGCAGGTCTGAGGAGGTCACTGTGTGACCACTGTGTAGGAGGAAATTCCACTTGGGGCAGTCACTTGTGGTTGTAAGGCATGGAGGTGTGAGTGCAAGATTTTTTCTGTTCATGTGCCATATCACATCATGCAAAGCTTAAGGTATCGATGGACGTTTGTTCTGAGCATCTGAATTCAGATAAAATGAACTTTCTTATGGCTGATCACAAGTAGATTTTGCCATTCTGAATGTAAAACAAATTTTGCATTCTCTAAACAACATGCTTAGAAAAAGAAGTAAATTCCAAAAGTCTTTGGTTATTTGTGTAAACATTTTGAAATGAATGTACCCTGTAAACAAGGTAATGAAGAAAATTTAATTATTTTCTGCTTCAATAGTTAACTCTTAGTCTGACAACTGAATAAATATATTAAAAAAAAGAATCCCCCAAATTTACTGTTGCATAGCTCTCCAGTTTTCTGCACAAGCTGAATATTTTTCAGTAATGTCTGCCAGCAATTTAACATAAAGGGAACTTCAGCATTTTCAGGTAGTCTTTATCCTCAAGAGGAGCAGCTCTCCTGCTGTGAGGGAGGGGATGGGGGAAGCAGCTACAGTGCTTGTTCTTCCTGGGTTCCTCTGCTATAAAGTGAAGACCAAACAGGTAAAAGGGATCAGGAGCACACCTTGGGGAGACTCACTGAAGTTGCTGAGGACAGCCAAGAGCAAAAATGGGGACCTGCCCTTGCCATCTTTGGTGAAGAGAGAGGCAAAACTGCCTAGTCTTGAGTTGGGTTTGCTGTGGTAAGGATGGGGCAGGCAGCAGGGCTGTACAGAAGCGTGGCCACCTGCAGGGCTTCTATGGATCAAGATTGGGTGTGTGGAGCTGCCAGTCCCATTTCTGCTCCTTGTGTTCTTGTGTTGTGCCAGGCAGGAATTCCAACTGGCAGTTTTACTCTGGTGGGATGCTGCTGCATCCATTTTGGTTGGATTGCCCTGCTGAGAGCTTACAGTGAGATAGTTGTGAGTGCATGTAAACTTATGTGGGATTGTTCTATTATAGTAGTATGAACATTATTATTGTAGTATGAGCATTTGCCAAACTGGAAACCATTACCATAATTATTTACATTTTATTCTGAGGATGCCCTTGGTGTTGCTGCTGTGTTAAAAGGCTGAACTGAGTGGGCCAGCCTATCCACCAGATCATAAACTAAGATAATCTTTTGTATTTGCTAACACTTCACACCTCTTTGATATGAAACAAGGTGCTTTGGTTTAAGCAAATGAGATTGTTCCTATTCCAAAGCTGATCTACTGTCTTAAACCTTCACTAAAGTATAAAGTTTCTTTGCTCATCTTGAGCTGGTCCTGGTGAGGAGCCGAAGGGAAGCAAGTTGCAAACACTTGCTGTTGTGCTGCTAATTTTGTATTGGGAGCATTAAAATCAACACAAAAGTTGTTTTTCTGAGAAAACAGCTGTTAACATCTCAGGGCATATTAACAGGTTACACAGCAAGTGTGTTACTCAGCCCTAATGACTTGCCTTAATTTTGCTAGCAAACGTTTGGCCATGGTCAATATTCTTCATTGTCTGCTCTGAAAAAGTAACTTTATACCATCTAAATGCCCTGAAATACTTAAGTGCCTTTACTTTAGGTCTGACAAACATGTTGGCTTATTTTCATGTTCTCACTGAGTTCTCTGGTTCTCTTCAAAAACTAGACTAGAAATCTTTGGTGGGACTTTTCTAGGAGTCTATCAATACTAACAAAGTGCATAGAAAACAATCAAGCTTGAGAACATGAAATCAAAGAATTGTACCAAGTAAAATTTCTCCTAAGATGCCACCAAGAAAGAATCTCAGTAAGATCCTGGCAGTGCCTGCATCTAAGAAGGGCAATATTAAAAAGCAGAGCTGGCAACCTGATCTCTGTCTAATCTGATTTGCATGCCCCTTCTACAGAAACCAGATCTTCTTACACAGGGTTGTTCAATATCCGTATTACAGGACTATGGAAGAAAAAAAACACTAATTAGTTACAAGATACATGTCACCTGTAAGTTAAGGAATCTGTGAGCAAAGGTGGAAAGACAACAAGGAAAGGTAAAGACAGTAGAAAGGGTTTGGATTGTTAATGCTGGGTGATAGGTCAAGCTTCCTTTTTGGCTGAAAGAGTTGAGATGAACACACTGCTCTGTAAAGGGTTGTGGTTCATTGTCTGGTTTTGGCTTTTTCTTTGGGATGCTGCTTGTTTCATTTAATAGCTCTGTCAAAGCAGTGCTGTCTCTGATGTGACTTGGCTATAGAAACTCCTCACTGATTTAACTACTTGAGGACTTTCCTGGAATCTCCCAGGGAAAGCAAGTTTTAGTTACACAGAAAATAGGACTAAAATGGCTAAGTGGATTCAGGATTTATTTTCAACGATTTTTTTTCAATCTTCCAGCTTCTTGTTATGCCTTGTTTCTCTGAAAGTAAGGGAGTAGGCCAAGAGCAAAGGGTTTTAGTTAGAAAGACCATGTTACTCCATAAAATCCATGATAGTCATAGGGTGTAACTAAGAGGAATGTACAGTGCTGGATGTAATCAACAAGCATTTGTATCTTCCCAATTTCTGAGGATCACATCTTAATTAGACCATAGAAAGGCTGGCAGAACAGCAGGCTGCTGGCTTACACTCCCCTTTCAAGAAGAAGAGTGACTTTTTTTCTCAAATTACATTAATGTTTTAAGACCTTTAGCATCAGAGTAAATAAACAAATAAACATCCTTAAAGATGGAGAGATTCACTAGAAACGTTCTTCTACTGTAGAAATACATGTTGTAATCTCCAAAGGATCTTGTTTACTTTAAGTACCTGAAGGTGGTGATGGTTTATAATTATCTAAGAAGTAATCCAAAGGCCAAGTTCAATATGAATTTTGAAACAACTTTGCCACTAAAAGATGTTAATTCAGCAAACAACAGGGAAAATTATTATTTTCTTTTCATTGTTTCAGCAGTTTTACATAAAAAGCCATGAGACTGCTCCTGCACAGGTGCAGGAATGTGTATCTGCATTTATAGTTACCCCCCTAACTTAAAGCTTCCATGAGGGACCTACTTATCATCTTTTAAAGATGAGCTTCTATAAAATTTTGCCAGGCATTTAACAATAAATTGAGTTAAAAGGGGCTTTGGATGAGTATTGAATTAAAAAAAAATCATTGACTTAAACTTTTTTGGCTTATTATATAAGCACAGCCTTCAAAGCATGAAGGATTTTACGTACAATTTAGCCTCAAAACAGTGAAACGAATCTTCACTTTGCAGACTAATGAAAACTGAAAAACAGAAGTGACTTGTTACTTGTACAGCAGTAGCTATAGGGAGAATAAAGTTTTGGAGCCTTTAGTCTTAAACCTATGATCTAGTGAGTGAAAACCACATGCTTTTACAGGGTGTATCTCAACAAGCGTTTTAGAGCTTGCAAATACACACTACAAGGAATATCTTTGAAATACTACTTGTCAGACAGGATTTCTCCATTGAATAGTAATGCTATGAAATCTACTGTTTCTGCTCTTTTCCAGCATTTCACTTGTCTAAATTCTAAACAGCTCTTCAAGTAGATTATTTTTCTTGAAGAAAATATAGGTATTCTGTGAGAAGCAGCACTTTTTGATTACTTCAAAGAGGAC
This sequence comes from Toxostoma redivivum, assembly GCA_013397375.1. NCBI lineage: Eukaryota > Metazoa > Chordata > Aves > Passeriformes > Mimidae > Toxostoma > Toxostoma redivivum. Next base: position 876,238 of record VXBI01000039.1, on the reverse strand, counting down.
ATGCTCCATGAAGACTGGGTACATATTTAAACCTTCAGCTCAGGAAGGGAGCAGAAGGGCTGGTATCCAAGAATGTCTTGTGCTGCCGATGTAAAAAAATATACAGATTCTAGAATTCTTCAGTATTTCTCATCCATCTGTGATACTTCATGAGAGACAAGCAATACGATGTGAAAGGAAACATTTGCAAAAATATTGATAGCGCCTGAAAGGAAAGCAAGTTGATGGCAGCGGGAAGCTGTGGAAAGCCTTCCCGGGGAGATGCTCAGGGATGAGCTGTCGGCAGCCGGGCGAGCGGCCGAGGCCACCCAGGAGATGGTGCTGTTGGACCGGGGAAGCGGCACAGCCCTGACCCAGAAGCATCTTTCAATGCGGTCCTCCCTGTTTTCCATCTGTGTTGCATGTTACTCTTTGGGGTCCTCGTTTCCTTTAGGGAGAAGAAGGTGTCGGTGTTAACCAGGCCCGGTGCGTGATGCCATTCCAAGCCAGCCAGCCCCGCGCCCTCGGCGGAGATGACGGCAGTGCTTGAAGGCGATGTTTTTCGCCGGGACTGCGTGGCTGGCGAGATGGTAACGCCGAGGCGGGGAGCAGCTTCACAGCTCAGTGCCCTCGCCGGAGCCACCGCCTGAGCAGCGCTGTGCCCCAGCCGGGCTCCCGCAGCCTCGCGTGGGGAGCAGCGCGCCCGCTCCGGGGCATCCTCGGGGACCCGCCGGCTGTGCTGCCCTGCCCTGCCGGCTGCCCTGCGCCATCCTCGGCGGCCCGTCCCGCGCACACGTGCCTGGCCAAGGTAAGCGCCAGGGCGGCTCTGGGGGCGAGCGCGGCTCCCGGGCACCCCCGCCCGTGTCTGGGAACACGAGGCACCCGCCTCCAGCCGGCACCTGGGCACCTGTGGGCCCTGTGAGCGAGAAGGTCTGCGGGCGGTTCAGGGCGGGAAGATTGGAGGTGGCAAAAGGGCATTTGGGGTTCTTTCGGTCCAGAGAGCCTCAGCAGAGCAAGAGGTCAGAGGGCTGTGGTGATGTTTTATGTCGACTTGCTATTTTATTAGCATCCTCTCATCTCGTTTGGTTCAGAGGCTTAAAATCCGGCCAGAAAAGATCAGCAGGAACTGGAACAGGTTAGTGGATGCTCTGGCAGTGAGTGTAGCAACATGAAGCCACCAGACTGGTTGCTTGAAGAATATTTAATGGACGGGAACAACAAAGGCTTTTCCCCAGGTGCAGGAGGGCTTCTGAGTATGCCTGCATGGGTAACCCAGCAGTGACCAGGGCTTTATGTGTGATATAAATCTAATTCCCCAGTTCTTCAGCCTAAGATCTTTTCTATCTGAATGGGTATAACCAAAATAAGATCTTTCTACATGCAGGCAGACAGGCCAAAAGCAAACCTCTTGCAGGTTTCTGGGGGGGTTACAAGACCTCCCTAATTGCAGGCACCATTGAGCTGTGAGCAAGCCATTTTGAGTTTGTTGAACCCATTTCTCTGGGGCTGAAGTGAGCATGGCCAGTGGTGGAGAAGAAGTGGCTGGTGAGGAAAGAACCATCAGAGAGAGGTTGACCTAAACTCCTTTGGAGTAGAACCATTGGGGAGGCTAGTGGTGCAGGGATTTGGGGGTTATGTCTGTAGTGCTGCATTTCTAGTCCTCTCTTTTTAAATCTTTAACAGCAATTCAATGGCCAGTGGTAGAAGTCTATATTTTTTTTTTCTTAACAATAAATGATTTAAAGCTCAGCTGACATTTTGTGGTGGCTTTTGCTACATGAGTAATGATTTGATGTGAGCTGGGTAGGGAAGTGATTGAAAAGCTCTGTTGCCCAGCCATGCTTAGGTGTGTCAGCAGAAGGAAACCAGAAGAAAATACTAAAGAACAGCAATTCAGGAAGCAGTATAACAAGCTGAAAGCAAGCCTGTTCAAATTCCTTTGCTTTTCATGTGAACTTGAGGTACAGTTCAGCTCATTCTGCCAAACAAGTGTCAAGTTTTCAGGCAGGAGCTGGATGTTCCTTGGGCCTGAGGAGTGTGTGTCTGAGCAGGAGATGGCTCAGAGCTCAGGCCACAACTTGAACATTATCCCACACATCTCTGTCTCAGAAAGATAAGCTCCTCCTGTATATTGAAGAGGAATCTCAGCAGGCACCAGACAGTAAGTTACACACTTTGTTTTAGGGACCATTTTGCATTGAGCTCATGAATAAAATAAAGTGCTTAGGATCAGCACACCGACTCAAACCTAGGAGACCTCTCTGCTCTGAGATCCCAAACCACCAAGCCATAGTGTTAGGCCTCCTTTCATCCCAGAAGCTTTGCAGTTCTTTCTGATCCAGGTACCTTGTCCCAACAATTGGAAGGATGTATGTGGCCTCTTCCCTTCTAGCTCCCTGCCAGGTGGCCAAGTGCTTCATTTGAGATGGGCAATGATGGCTTGACCTCCCTCCCATGCAGCCTTTCCATGTCTGGAAGACAGTACTCTAATCACTGCACAATTGCAGACAAGCAGTTTGCAACACCATGTTGCTACTTATATGGATTACACGCCCCAGTTTTGCCAGATACTGTCCATTATTCCCTTTGGAAAGTATTAAAAAAGGGGTAGGTGCCTTTTATTCCCAGCCTGGGCCAGAGCCATAAGTCAGTATGAAATTTCAGACCAAAATGCCACCATTTTTAGGTGCCTACATCCTGATATCCTGATTTTTGGTTCTTGATCAATATGCAGGAAGGAATTCAAGACAAGATTGCATCTGTAGCTGCTTGCAGACATATTAATGTAATACACTTCTATATCTTAGTGGGAAATAAAGTACAAAAAAGTATCTGAAATTTCAGAGCATCTGGGTTTTGGTTATGTTGAGAAGATTTGTCATGAAAGCTCCTGAGGGAAGAGTGGAGGAAGATGCCATGAATTCCACTTAAGAACAATAATAGAGTCTCGAGGGCATGTATGTTGCCAACAACAGTAATACTGGGCAAACAAAAAGGAAATCAGTACAGCTGAGTGTCAGAAAACCCTTCCAAATCTGAAAATCTAACCTTAGTTCCAATACATTGGTCTATTAATTATTGTAATGACTAGATTAAAGGGAAATAAAAAGGAAGTATGATGGACTGCAAAATACTGAAGTTATAAAATAAGAATCCTTCAGGTTTTTCAGTCAGAAGAGTTGGAATAATTAACTGGTAGTTCAGAAACTGGATCACTGAAGATTAAAGGCAGAAATTAAAGAAGATAAAGACATTGCTGAGAATCTAAATGATTTGTTTGCAGCACTCTTCAGCACAGAGAATATCAGAGTGATACCTACTGGGACTTGCTCCTTTCTGGTAATCAAGATGTGTCAGAAGGAAGAGCTGGAACAAATCGATAATTTAAAAAGCAGCAAATCATCAGCTCCAGATGGTACATTGAAAAGTTTTGAAGGAGCTTAGTATGAAATAGCTGATCTGCAGCAAAAATATGCCTTTCTTAATTAAAAACAGCTATTTTGCTGGAGAAGTGGAAGGTAACAGTTGTACCCAAAGCTGAAAACAGGATTGAGATAATTTGAGAAAGCACACACTCTCTAAACCCAGATATACACTTCTATATTATAAGACTGTTGAAGACAGAATATAAAGTAGGGGAAAAAAAAAAAGAAAAATGATAGTATCTAAAGAGCAAAATTTCTGCAGGAAAGAGTCAAAGAGACATGCCTCATCATTAATCTGTTTTAACTCCAACAGAGACACGCTTATAATGGGCAAATAAGAAGGAACCACTGATATCCTCAAAGGACCTTTGGCCTAGGCAGGATACTGTGAAACAAAGAGAGGGGAGCTTGCTGCAAATCTTAAATGAGACTGTGCCAGGCTGCATGTCCAAAGGAGCCCTTGACATCTCCATGCTGCATCAGGCCTGTGACTTGTTCCTGCTCTGTAATGAGGTTAGCTCAGCCATGGGATGCCAAGCCCTGCTTCCAGCTGTCCTGGGAGGTGGGGAGCCAATGAAGGGATGAGCGACCCATTTCCAGCCTCCGAGAAAGCTGAGCAGAGCTTGTTTCTGTGTGTCAGTCAGGCTCACGAGTCTGAAAAGGTGAACGCTGTTGAGAAAGGTTACACACTGCTTTTAAATTTTAAGTCCTACAGAGGATGAAGAGGTTGCTGTGGGGAACTGCAGGAGGCCAGAAACAAGGAGCTGAGGATAATCAGTGGCAGCTGTGGTGGGAAGCTCTTCCTATGGGTAGCACCAAGGTGAAGGCATTCATGGGGAAAGAAAAATATGAACAAAAAATTTAAGACCCTCCAAATCATTGGCAAAGACAGGGGCTGGCTGGCAGAATGCTTTTTACTGCTGTCACTCACTAGAAGCGGGTCTAGCACTATTAAAAAAAATATTAAAGGAGGAATTTGGTTATAGCAAAATAGAAAATGAATATGACAAAGCATCCAATTTCAGAAGAAGAAATAAGAGGGAATGTTTTAATTTTCCCTCCCAATGCTATGTGTGAATTAATTAGATACAATACAAATATCAACATTGGTTAACAACAAGCCTGTATGTTTATAGTGAATACTCTGGATGCACTGAGAGGAAAATCCATACCTTTTCCCTTAAAAATGTAGTTTTTTCCCATCTTAACTTTATGCAAACTGGGATAATTTGTGGATTTCTTATTGTGTTCTTTGTTCCTACATCGTGCTTCAAAGGTATTTCCCTGCTTCTATCCTGTCAGTGAAGGCTGACAAACTGTTCATGTCACCAGGGAAAAAATTTCAATAGGATTTTGTGCAATAGCTTAAAAAACCCAAACAAGCAACCACCAAATCTTTAACAAGTGTTTCATGTTCAGGACCTTTGTTAATGCAAATATACAGTTTTCATCAACTTCAACCAGAGGTTCTTTGCTGTTTTAGGCAATCAACAGAACTACTATCTCCTCATTTCTCATTTGTTTTTGCCTGTCAGTCCTTCTCTATTTCTTCTGATCTTTTCTATATATTCTTCCCTCAGTCCTAGAGTCTTTCCTTCCTTGCCCTCCCTCTCACAGGTGTGCTGCTGTTGCTCATCTTGTTCTGTACCTCCTCCTGCTTCCTCACAGTGTTGTCAGCTCACAGTTGTACCAACTCTGGTGCCTAGCCAGAGTCACTTATGCCAGCAGAGCTAATTAGAAGGCACAAGATGCTGTGCCTCATTCTTGAGATTTGTACAGCTCACCATTGCAGTGTGCTCTGCTGATTAGGAAATACTGATTTATAGCAACAAAAATTATAGAAAAAAAATTAAATGCTTCTGGAATAACCCTGCTGTTTTTATCTTTGTTCTGTTCTGTGCAATTATTTTTGTATTAATAACCCATAGTATACAGCACATCTAGGATTTCTCTGGGTATTTGGTGGAGAACAGCATCAGCCAGGAAATGCCTGGAGAAGTGCTGTATTTATGGATGATAAACTAGGCTGTAGATTTTAGAAAGACTGTATTTTGCCTTTTCCTTTAAATTTTCTTATGCAGTCACATAAAGGAGGAAAGGATGGTGCAGAGGTGCCCAGGACACTTTTAAATTAGCTAATTTAGATGCAAAGTCAGTTTTGCCACGGCAGCATGGAGCAGAGCAGCATGGCTGATTCACTCAGCTCCCCAACAGTCCCAAGGGTCCCACTGCTCAGCTTTTTCAATGCTCTTTTCTGCAAGAAAAGTCTCCCCTCTCTGATGCCATGGGATGCTGTGGCTCATGTCATCACACAATAATTCAGCTGCTTGATGTGACAGTTTGCTGATATACAGGCTTGTGGGCTTTTGCAGATGCATGATCTACAGTAGAGTTGAATGGCTAATGCTTCAGGGTCAGTAGGTTTGGGTCCTTTCTTTCCATTTATGAAAACACCCATAACTGTCAAAGCTCAAGAGAACTAAGACCCTACAAAAAATCTGAACTACTTGCACATCAATGCCATCAGCAAATGCTTCTTTGAGCTGGTTTTCATGTCTGAGACTCAGACCAACATTCAGTGATCTTGTTATTTCTACATCAGCAGAACAGCAGACAGCTCTGACATTCCTTCCCTTACCCAAAACTACTTTGGGCTAGATAAAACAATAAGATCTCAGTGATGGTTGCCCAGAGCAGTTCTCAAAACCACTTTATTTGTCATTAAGACAAAGATATTGGTCTCAGTCACAGGACTATGCAGTAGGAAATGGAGATTATAGATACAGTCTTGGGGAAAAACTTTGTGTTAATTATTGTAACATCTTGTGAACTCCTCTAAGATGTCCAAGTTCTAATCTGGGCTCCACCGAGCAGAAAAATACACATGTTTTCTGGTCATCCTGCCAGCATAAGGCAAATTGTAATTATACAGTTTGTGGTAACTTTTTTTTCTTCCTGTCCCCTTCCCCTGAGGCTAAAGGGTCTTTAATCTGGTGGACAAATTGGTTTTTTGTATTTTATCTCACAAAAGATCTGTAATAGGAGAGTGAGGCTTCAAATCTCATATTAAGGGGAATTTGCTATATAGTTTTCTATTTGGATAAGCCAAAGTTAAAAGAGAATTAAATCAGTTTTTTTTTTGTTTTGTTGTTTTTTTTTTTCTCTCAGAAGAGGGTTATCATTTTGTCTGGTCAGCTATTGTGAGTTTGTTTTCCCAAACTGCTGAGTTCAGCTGGAACGTTAGGTGCTTGATCTCTTTGAAAATCAGGCCCGGGGCTTCCAAATCCAGGCAAAGGGCCATGGTGGTTTATATAGTAACTCTGGCACAGAGGATGAAATAGAGTCTTTCTCTTTCAGAGGGACCTTCTTACTTCAAGGACTTCAGGGACTATGAGTACTGAACCTTGCTTGTTTAAAGTCCTTTCTGCTTTGAGGTATTCCACCAGGGAGTGCAGTCTCCAAGTTCAGCACAAAATGATGCAGTCCCAAAAAGGACACTGCATCTCTAGATTATTATCTGACACTAGTATTTTTTCTTGTGGAGATCATAGAGAGTGCACAATGAAGCCCTACAACATCTTTTCTAAAGAGTACTGGGAGCTGGTATCCTGAGAATATGACAGGAACCTCTCATAAATAAACCTTGATGTTATGAGGAAAGCAAATTCATGTTTCACTATAGTGTAGTGGGGTGAATACTTCATTCTCTTCACTGTCCTGCTCTGATTGGAATTTCAAATGCTAAATCTAATCTGACCACTGTGATTTTAACTCCTGGTTTTTATATGTCTGCTTCTAGATGATGATGCTATTGCCCTCTTGCTTTTTTGTTTTGGATGTGTTCATTTAGATCTTCTGAAAACAAGTTTACTCTATTCTGGCATGCAGAACTTTCTCAGCAAGTCCCAGAGACTGATTTCTGGAGACTTACTTGACTTTGAGATCACATCCTCGAGGATGGTGGTGTTAAACTATAATTGGTTTCTCAGAGTTGATTTTCTCCTCTTATTAGTTCACAGAGCAGATGAGTGATTCACTCACTTAACTCTAGATTGGTTCGTGAGATTGAAGAGCCTGTCCTTGCACTCATATTTTATACATCTCCTACCATTTCTTTATAAACAGACAATTGAATTTTACTAAGTTTGAACCCAAAGTACTTATTTTCTTTACCACATTGAAGCAGAGCTCAGGGCACTCAGAGTTTGCTGTAGCTGTTAAGGAAATACACTGTTCCAAACATGCTGCTTTTGTTGATATGCCCCAGTGGAGCTCAGCAATTGTGTATTACTTTTATCACCACGATAACACAAGTCTGTATGCTTTCTGATGAAATTCAAAGAGGCATTTACATTTCTCTTCTGCTTATAATTAGGGCAGAGCAGACAGGAGGAGACCCTGACCTTTTACATCAGTACAGGCACTTGGTCATGATGCCAGAGCAGGAACTGTGATACTCTTTAAGCTTTGTTAATGATTTTGCTGGAGATGCTTCCTTCAGGGCTCAGGTTCTGTTCCCCTTATATCAATAACTTAACCTAATTTTTTTAATCAATGCGCTAACACTAATTAACCCACAGAGCAGGGTTTGTCCTTAAGCCTGTTTCTGCTGTGCAGTGACAAGTGACCAGAGACACTGGGTTTGCTTGTGCTGTCTGTGTGTCCTTCTTGGGAAAATGGGGAGTAAGTGGTGGGATACACATCCTGAAAAGCACTTTGTTGTGGTGCTTCTATGTCCCAACCAGTGTAGGTTTTAACAGGAGTTAGGCAAGCACTGACAACTGCATGGAGTTGTCCACCTGTGAAATGGCTGTCTGTGCTTGGTTTGTAGTCAATGGTGGTCGATCAGTCCTGCCACAGTGGTCCAGAGAGGTGTCCTAGCATCAGGTGTTCATTAAATTGCTTAAACATACATGTCTGGTGCCATTTGAGATGCCCTGGAGTAAGTGGAACATCCCCAGAGAGCTGAAGATTTAGCACAGGACTTTTTCTGTCCTGGAAGCTGCAGGCCACAGCAGACACCTCCACACAGTCAAACCTAGTTGTCTGCTTGAGGGCAGGCTGAAATGCTCTCTAAGGTCTGCTCACTGTATCAGCAAACTCTCCCAGTGATTGCAACCTGCAGGCAGCACTCACATGTAGGCACCTGGATGGAAGCACCTTCACCTCCAGCTGCACCCAGTCCCTTATAGCTGAAGATACAGGTCTGGCTTCCAGAGATATTTGAATATGTAGGTAAGCAGCTCCCGAGGGCAAGGTGTTCAGCCTGTTTTTAATAGCTACTATAGGAGCAAAAGAAGTGCCTTCTGAAAATGCCTTTCATCAAACTGGCTGCAGAGGGACACTAGGCATGTAGGTATTTAACTTTCAGGTTAAGAAAGTGAAAAGCATCCCACCTTTAGATGAGATGTAATCCTTTTAACTCCACTGACCCAGAAACAGTTTTCTCCAGTTATCTGCAGGAAAGGCCATATGGGATACACCGTAATGATATTCTGAACCTCAGGAGCATATTGAATATTTCTGAACTTTGCAAAATGATGTTGACTTAAAGGTAGTTGAGTTGGAACTGAGCTAAGCACAAGCTAAAATCTTACTGTTTTTTCATTTCTCCAGATAATGCTTTGCACCTTTGTAGCCCAAAAGATCTGTGGAAATGAGCATAACTTCTCATTCTATTTCCCTGGACAATCTGAGTCTTCACCACCTGGGTGGTGTTTTCTTACTCCTTTCTCCTCTTTTCATTCTTTCTGAAAGATGAAAAGACCACAGTTTCATTCGGGTTGTTCTGGGAGGCATACAAACCATGATGGCTGCTGTGGGATTGATTGGAGAAGTTTAGTGTGGGAGTAATGACATTTTCAAATTAAGGCTGGCTGACCCAGATGCTTGTTATAGAGGTATCTCATTTAGAAGCTTAAGTGAATTATATGGTCAAAGTTTTAAAAGGAGGTGTGAGAGGAAAAACTGGGACAACTAAAAAAGTGCAGCAACAGTGAAAGTCTGAGAAGTGCAATAGGGTCTGTATAAATCCACAATTCATCACCCTGGGGACATTTGAAAGTGGAAGTAATTGTAGAAAAGTAAAAGGTAAGTCTTCAATGGATGTTGACTAAGTTAATTCCAGTGGGATTAATTTTACTTACATCAATGAGAATCCAACTCTCACCAGTGTGGGCTGATGGTTCTGGTGAGAAGGTAATAGTGTCAGCTTGATATATCATTAAACAATATTATTTTGCCTCTATAATTGTCCAAAATCTCATATTTTGCAGCTGTTTTGATTAGATTTAGGTTTTTATCTGTATCTAGAGGGTGTGAATGACTGAAACTTTGAACAGAGCCCACTTATTTTTTCCTGATTTCTGTATATATATATGTATGTATGTATATGGAAAAATGCGAATTTATATATCAAGTAGAGTCCATAGAGTTATTGGGATGAAAGAGCTAAGCAGATCTTGGCTCTGCGCTGAGCAGTTTCCTCATGATCACTATTCTATGCTTAGATCCCTGCAGAGGGACATGTGTGTTTGTTTGGACTTCTAAGGACATCAAGCAACAAAAGGACGGTGACAATTTGATGTGTGTTTCATGTGGTGACTTGTTTATAAAGATCCTAAATGACCTTACAATATGTGATGAAGAGAGGGTCAAAACCAATGTGATGCCAGGAGCAGTACCAGGATGCTGCAGTCCAGCAGGGGCAGGGGATTTGCACAGGAGCTGTGTGGCAAAAGCAGGAACAGAGTTGAAATCCCTGGGTCTCATCTCTCGACAAAAAAAAGGCTCCCTAAGGCAGTCACTGCACACTCCAGGTTTCCCTTCACACATGCTGTCTGTTGCAGTCAGGAGTGCTGCACAGAGCTCTTTCCTAGGTTTGCTCTGTGCAAACAAACTGCAATGCCATCACTACTTGATCTGCTAGGTTGATAGGGTACAATTGCAGCATGAGCCCAGAAGTGAACTCTACTGCACTGGGGCCAGCCAGCTGCTGCACTCATGTTCATTTGTGGAATCCTCTCCTGTTGGGTGCCATGTGCTCTTGGGAGAGGCTCTGGCACCCTGTGGTCAGCCGTACCTAGTGATGGAGCCAGCTATGTTCCCTGTCTCTAATTGTCATGACCTGGAGCTTGGAACAGAGCAGAGATTATTTTGCAGGATGGAAAGTATCCAGTGTTCTTTGGCGAAACACTTGGGAAGGTATCACATCCTAGAGAAGCTGGTGAACGCAAGTGTCCAGAGGAAGGTGACAGGGATACTTTTGGCATCCTGGAGTGGGAAATAACTTAGACAGGTTTTGCAACATAATTGAAGGTATGATACTCCAAGTGAATTCCTCCATCCATGTGCCTCCCTCAGCTCAGCTCTCTGTACTTCTTTCTTTCTTTGAACCAGCACCATTATCTCTTACTTGCAAATTTTCATAGGCAAAAGTTGTTCAAAATAATCAGAAATCAAGGACCTCTGCCTTCACATCCACTTCTACTGCTTCTTGTTATTGTTTGAGTTGATTTTTACCCTCCCTTTGCTCCTCCAGATGCTGTCACAGCTTTAATGTGTCAGTACAAAGCTTAGGCAACCTTACCAGCCAGTCATCCTGCCCCAGGGCAGCAGGTGCCTCAGTAGATGCTATTTGCCAGAAGGAGAGATTTCACTTGGGTTAGGCTGATGGGAAGAACAGCTGATGTTGGCAGTGGCATTGGGGGAAAATGATGGTCCCATGCACACTGGGGTTGGCTAATGCTGTCACTAGAAAATGTCCCTCTTTTGGAATTCATCTGACAAGTGAACCCACCTTCACTATTAGTTTGGATCATGACAGGAAAAGAAACTCTCCTGTGTAGAAGATGCTTCTTGTCCTTTGCTTATGTAAGTCAGAGCTATGGCTTCTGGGCTCTCACTGAGTGCCTCCTTTTCTCTGTACTTTTCCAGCTCATTTGATACAGTTTTGAATTGTGGGTTCTTGGAGGGTTTTTTTTTAAGGTTTTTTTAAAAAAGATATATTAATTACACAAATGCTTGGTGGAGAGCAATGTTCATGTCAAAAGGTTTAAGCTTTGGGTTTAATTTGGATGAATGCCTGAAATTTAGCTCTGAACCAGTGGCAGTCTTTGAATTTATAAATACTAATATCCACCTGAGATTCTGGTCCAAAGAAAGAGCAAGACTTTTATTCTATTCAGGTTCCTCATCTCTGCTTATCACTATAGCAAATTAGGCCTTTTCAGGCAAGCAACAAGTGGTATGACTAACAACCTTGTAGTGCTAATTCTTTCTTCCCAGCAGTTTCAGTGAGAACAGCCAAGGTCTGGTCATTCCAGCCAAGGACTTAAAAAAATGTTTGATATTTTTGAGGACTCTTGCAAATTTTAATACAAATTATTTTTTGTTTGGGAGTTTGTCTGCTTTTGTATGGGGAACAGGTTCAGGATCCTCCCATTCCCCAAAACCACAGGGTGAGTGAGAGTCTATAACAAGTATCTAACCACAGAAATCAGTGTCCTGGAACAGAGTGAACAAATAAGATAAACTGGAGTGATAAATAAGCTGAAGGCATGACAATAGGATAGGAATAACACTTTATTGTAGAAGTTAAAATGTTCATGCATTTAAAAATTAGTAATTTATGTTTTCTTGCCATCTTGAAAAGGATTTCGAAATGACATTGAACAGGTAAGCGAAATCCGGATTTAGGATTTTGTATGTGATAAAATTAGGCAACTCAGTAGGGATTTTTTCTGACTAATTGGTAGGACTGTGGGTGGAAATGTCTGTGGTATTGTGTGCTGTGTAAGCAAGCACGTCTGCTTACTGTACTCTCTCTTCCACAAAATCATGTTCTGATACGTGTTTGCTGATTCCTGTTCCAACACAGATAAAGTGCAATCTCTTGGTAACAGGCTGTCTGAGTGGGCTTGGGAATTTTCACCTTATGGTAAAGTCAGAAATGTCACCAAGGCAGGGCATTTTATGCTGGAGGATTCCGTTTCCAGGGTAAAGAAAGATAAGACAGACAAAATGCCACCTTAGTGAGTCCCATACACTCTTGGTCTGAGCACAGGGCTGAAGGTATCCAGCTGTACTTAGTCTGCAGGAACTCTGCTTTCACCTGCTAAAGGTGAGCAGAACAGGGAGCTTCTTTTCTTATCCACCCATGATTGAATACTGTTAGTATTTAATACTTGTATTGAATCTCAGATAATTGCTAAAGTGCTGAACTGCTGCCTCAAGTTATCCACATGCAATTAATGATATTGATCACCCTACACTGACCTTGAGAGTTAATACCCTTTTTCCCTTAGTTTCCCTTGATGAATGGTGCTTTCTACATGCCAACTTATAATTTTGTCAAGGTGTCAGATCACAGGGTCTGATCCTGCAGACACTGAAATGCAAACATTGCTTCTGCAATGTCTTTTTTTCTTTGGGACCAATAAGAATATTTATGTCTAGGCTGAGAAAGAGAAGTACTTTTTTATTTTTAGAGGATTTTGCCCAGGGGAAGCCTATACAAATATTTGTGTAATAGTCAAATTACTTGAAATCTGTCTAGGATACCTGCACAAAGATTTGAGGTTCCAAAAGTCAGGCCTTATTTTCTCCACCAAATAATTAGGTGGTTCTTTTCTTCATCTAATGATAAAGTTTCTGTTTTTCCCAAAAAATCTTTTCCAAAGTAAACACCCTGGTTAAGACATAGAGAGATAATTGAGGCAATTTATTTGTCTCATTTCATTTGGAGAGACCTTTAGAAGTCTTTTTGCTCTAGGTAATCTGAACAACATCTTTTTCCCGATTACCTTGAACAAACTGAAGAATTTATTTATGGTTATCTTTTACTAATAGGCTGCCCTGCTTACCTAATCCTCTTGTTACTAATATTATCTGATAATGAATCAACGCTACTGTTCCTGTTTTGTATGACTTTTTTTTTCTTAGGCTCCTGCTGCACTATGTGCCTTTTTGCTTGTGCATATCCCTCTGCTGAGATCCCTAACAGAGGGATCAGAACTACTGCAGGCCTGGAAACAGAGAATGTAGCAAAAAATGTTCTGCTCAAGTCTCTGAAATATTTTTATTCTCTGCTGCAGAGAAAATCAAACAGATCTGGAATGCGTAAAGTGGCATTCCCCACCCAGAGCTTGGCATCACTGAGGATAGTTTTGTAGTGCTGTATTATCCAAGAGACATATAGGGTGGGAGTTTGGGGGAAGAAACTGCCTCCACATCGGTTTTCTTCACACATCAGCTCTAACTCTCATTGGTGGAGCAGTATGTGGGAACGGTGCGTGATAATCTCTCTGCTACTTCTGCAGAGCAAATGGAGCACATTGTCCCATAACAGCCACCACTCAGCACTTTAGCTCTGATTTACCTTCCCCACAGACACATATAACTGCCCCCTTCCTTTGGACACCTGCCATCATCTGAAGACACCTTATCTTTGTAAAAAGCATTACAAACTCTTCAAATACTGCCTCTTTCCTGCTTCATACTCATTCACCCCCTTTCCATTACATCCTCAGCTAATGCAGATTATTGTGAAATCCATTTAAAAAACACAGCAGTTTTATACTGAAAGATATCTAGAGGGCAGTAAATCCAGAGGGAAATATCCTTCAATGCAAGCGAAACCTCCTCTTTTATTTAATTTCTGAAAAATCAAATACAGGGTTGCATAAAGCTTTTTTTTTTTTTCTCCCCTCTCTCTCTCTACAAAGCAGCAAGAATAATATGATATCTCTGTAAGGTTGAGATATAATCATACCTGGGAGCAACTTTTTAATTTGATTAAAGCTTACAGTACTGGGCAACGCCTCTAAGTTCAGGTGTGAGTTATGAAGAAACTGCTCGGCCATCCATAATCCCATCTGAAAGCAAATGTATTTTTAGAGTATTGCTGTGTGACATGGAATGCTCCTGAGTTGTTTATAACCCTGCTTATTGTGAAGGATATATTTAATTTAGTATTAAGATTGTGTTATTGATTGCAATTTCATTTTCCTTCATGTTTGGTTCAAATCGTAGTTGGCCAAACAGCAGCTGGGTTCCATTTAACTGTTGGCAATGGAAATCAAGGCTTCTGTGACATCTTGCTTGATTGCATACTGCCTTCTTCAGCACATTTTGACACCCTCTGAGAAGTGTTTCTGCAATTACCCTTCCTAAATTTCATTACCAACAGTTCATTGGTATACAGTAATAGGGATGTTGGAAATCCCTATCTCTTGTCCCTAATGTCTTATATTTGGCACTTGAGGTTTGGAACTCAGCTCTCAAGAAGTTATCAGAATGCTAAAAAAAAAAGGAGAAAGTTTAAAAATAGCCATGCTAATGGTTTCAGTTTTTACTTAATTTTTGAAATTTTCACTTTAACTGTGTATGAAAAAATGGCATCTACATGTTGAAAGGTGCAAGTAGAGGCAAACCAGTGCAGCTATTTGTGGATTCTCAGTAACCACAGGGAAAACCAGACAGGCTCCTTTGAGCATACTTGGTAGTACTAGTGTCTAAATGTCAGAAGGGGCATCTCCCATTCCCCACTTTCTGAAGCTGCAAAATGGAGTTAATGAACTGACCTCTGTTGGTCTGACATTTACAGTTACTGACAAAAAACGTGGTATGAGAGTGGGTGATTCTTGTGGTCAAGGGGCAACGTATTTGCATTGAAATAGGATAGGATGTATAAGGAGAGTGGAGGATTGAGACTGTGTGATGACTTTTTTGCTGGAAATCATGCCTGAAATGAGAAGGATTTGTGTGGTACCTGATAGCATTTTATGGCAAAGGCCATGCAAGAACACATGCAATTTCCTGCTAATTGCTTCTCTTATGATGTACAACCTCCCCTTCCTGTCTCATACATGTGGTGATTTTGCACAGCTAGTATTACATTAGCGTTGAAATATCAGGGAAATTTTGTCACTGGAATAGTCAGTCATTACTGAATATGCAAAAGGCATCACTTTCCTTACTACCTCTGAACATCTCTGTGTTTCCTCTGCAGGAAGAGAAGATTCCCTTCCTTCCTTCCTTCATCTTCACTAGACTGTTCCTTTTGGCTGGGTTATTGTTTATGAGGTGAACCCTGGGTGTTTTTCTAAAGCAGCTGCAGGTTCTGAGGTGCTGGTTCAGAATGATGCACTGCCAAAGGCAGCTGACCTGCTGCTGTAAGGGTCAGAGAATGGGTGAGCTTAGAAAGGACCTTAAAGGTCATCCAACTCCAACCCCTCTGGCATGGGAGATCCTGTTGGCCTTCAGGACTGCATTTAATTACAATATATGGCTGGGGTTTTTTTGTTTGTTTGGTATTGTGTGTACCCTGCCCTATGAGTAGTGGGTATATCTGAGCCATGAGAGGTTAAACTCTTTTGGACTCCTTTTGTTGCTCAGAAAACTCTCGCTGCTCTGGGCTTTGTAGATGAAATATAAACACCATTTACATCTACTTAAAATCTGAATTGAACTTGAAATTTCTGTTCAGCCCAGTGGTGAATGTAGCTACTGTTAAATTGCTCCATTAACTATAAAGCAAAGTTTAATCTGCTGTGTTTTACATTTGTAAAATGCTTCTAAGCACTGGTAATGTTCCTTTTTATTGTGTTCCTTTGACTTTATAGAAAACTGAAAACTTTTACAATTAAAAAAATTAAACAATTATAATAAAACAATAAAAAAAAAGGATTAAAATACCCATGGAAGAAATGCAAAGGCTCAAAAAAGAGACAAGAAAGGAAGAGCATTACCAGGAAGAATTAAGAGGAACAACACCGGAGCAACTTGTTGTTTTGTCTTTTCCTTTTCAAAGGAAAAAGGTGGTCAAAGAGCTTGGCCAAAGAGCCCCACTAAGCAGATTACCTCAACTATTTGTGGAAAAGACTACAAATGTAATCCAGGAAGGCAATTACTTTTTTTTTTCATTCAGATAGAATTTTTCAGCTTCTAACATGGAGTTAATTGCCTCTTTTTTTTTCCTTCTTTTTTTCTTGTAATGGTCTTTAGCATAGGTTTAGTCATCCTTGAGGGCAGTTGCTTCAAGTATACAGTAATTGCCAGACGATTACCTCTTTAATGTTTTCACTGAGTACTTTGCTGGTTAACCTCCTTAACTGGAGAGCTGCTTATTGTTATTTATGTCTTGTCAGCATAGAGGTTCATTAAGCATTGGTAAATGACATGTTTTCATATCTGCTGACACTAGAAATGCAATATGATCAATTGCAAATTGACTTCAGTGCAGCAATAGAGTGCATTTAACACACATCAGTGGATCATTTGTACAAGCTGAGCTCGAATTTTTATGGCTGTTTATGTCTCTCTAATATCCAAGTATAAATTCTCCCAAGCCAAGCGATTCTTAGTAAAACCAAATGCTAAACTATGTCCAACAAGTGACCACGTATCCCAGGCTGGCTCTCAGCACAGGAAGTTTTTGGATGGCAGGAAGCTGGAAGTGGTGAAAGAACCCTGACTGCCTCAGCTGGGCCAGGGGATGTCAGTGATGGGGAGTCAAGAGCTTCCAGCCCCGAGGTGTCAGTGGTACTTTACTGCTCCCTGCTCACGCTCCTGGCAAGGGAGCCCAGCTCACACTGAGTTGGGTCCAAAGTGCAGCTTTCTGCAGCAGCAGCAATTCCTGAGGAAGCTGCCCTTGCTTTGAGTGGCTCAATCTGTCCTGCTGCACAGGGTGATAGAGCATCCACTGCAATGGCACTGTCAGGCACTGGGGATCTCCTGTGTTTCGAGCCCTGGGGTCGTGATCTTCCTTATCAGTGCTTGGGTCTCCTCTCTAGGATGAGTTATGACCCCATGCCAAAGGCAACTAAACAGTGGCTGTGTCCCTCCAGGCTGTCTCCTGCCCAAAACTCTACATTCCCTTACATTCAGCTGCTCGTCCCTCACTGGAGTACAGGCTCTCCGTCTTGTTTCCTTCTGACCAAAATTTATAGGAAACTACTGATATTTCTTTAGTTCTAAGACTACTCTTGCCTATACCAGTGTACTTGGATTGGAGTATGTCACCCTCACAGACTCCTCTGAATTTCTACACCTCCGAATTTCTATACCTTCATCTTCAGAAATTTGTCTCAATGGCAGAGGTAAAATTTTCAACTCTATGGATCCAGGCAGTTTATATGGTAAAGATTTGCCTTCAGAGCTTAACCCCAGAAAAAAAAAAATCAAAAAAACTTTTCGAGAAAAGGTTTTCATTAAAAACATCATCAGGTTTCAATTTAACAAAGCACTGTAAAATAAAAGAAAACAGTGAATGCAGGAAGCAGCCCTGGGAGCATTCAGTGCTGATTTACTATGCCAGGACATATCTCCTGTAGAGTTAGATTATTATTTTTCTCTACTGTTCTGTCACACATTGTTTCATGTCTGAGATTCCTCACTAGTAACTGAGCAAAGGCAGAAAGGATTTACTCGCATTAAATCCATTATTTTATGTACTGGAGAAAAAAAATAAGGCTTGCATTGAAATCTCTTGGGGAAAAAAGTAAGATCTTACATTGTTTTAATTGGGGTAGCTTTGGCAATTTACAATCTATACATAAGTCAAAACATTTTGACATTCATCTGGAGTATCTGACTCTTAGCTTATGATCTTCTTCTGTTGGAATATTTGCAATATGCTCATGGCTTTATACGCTACAATAACTTTCTTGTTTTTTCTTATGAAAATGAAATTAAACTTCAGATTGTCTAGAAAAGATAGGAGCTTCTGATCTAATCTATTTGATTAGTGACCTTCCTGAGGAAAACTATCATCTTCCTTGTTAAATTTATTCTCACTAAATATCCAGAACCCTTTTTGCTCATGGGCAGATGAAGTACTGGTTGTGTTTGCTCCCTGTCGATTGGAACATGTGAAGCAGCCTTGTTTCAGCGCTATGAATAACAGCCACATACATACATTCCTTATAAAATTCACCTGTGAGCCATAGTATATAAAATATGGTATGCACTAAGCCAATAATAACCAAACAATTTGAGATCATATGAAGTTTTACCATTTCTCTTTTGTTTCTTAAAATCAATTAAAATGTAATTTTATTTCAAGAACATTGAATGATAATTTATAGAGAACTATAACTCTGCATAATTATGCCCACTAACAACAAAATGTAAGAAAACAAGATCCCACAGCTCTTCAGGAAGATCTCTTAAAATCTGCTGGAGACATGTAGGCACTGCAGACTGCATTTCTGCCATCTCTGGCTGTTCAAATAGCTGTGCCAGGCTGTAAGACATAGAAATGCTTTTCCTCCAGGCTGCCTCAAGGTCCCAGGTGCTCTGCAGACTGAGGAAACTGCCTCTGACATCGTGGTCCTGCAAAGGGGTGGGGGCAGAGGTGTATCACTGCCCAGCTTGCTGTGTGTGTTCAGAGGCTGCTGCCCATCCCAGAGCTGTAGCCAGAACCACTGGCCCAGCCAGGGGTGCAGGAGGACGTGGAGCTGGAGCCAAGCAGAAGGCAGTGGTCCTACTCTACATGGCTCCTCTGGTTTTGGTAGACAGGGATCTGAGTATTACTGTTACACATAGTTGCAAGGATGAGGATGAAAATTGACCAGAAATACCAAAAGGACTGGCATTTCATTAAGGAAGATAGATTTATTGACTGTCTAGACCAAAGCTAGTTTTGTATTCACATTCAAAACTTTTAATTAAGGTTTTACACTTATAATGTCTAGGCATTCCCAGGTTGGTTTTATGAAAACATTAACCTTAACATTTTGACAACTTTTTTCCTTCCATTTAGTCTCTCATTTAAAATTGTTTTCATTGTCTGTGATTCCCATGGTCCACTTACACAACCAAGCCCTTTGAAGAGTGACAGCTCAGTGTGCCCAGTGGCAGCTCCCAGCACAGTGTTTAATTCTCAGTTCAAGCTGAGCAGTGGAGTTCTACCTCTGTGGCACTGCACCAGCATCACACTGGGTTCTGCAGGCAGAGATGTGAAATTTGCCTCCTGCACACCTGCACAGTGCATCTGTGAGAACAATACCTTGGTGCCTTCACAGCTTGTGGGACCCAGGGGCTAGCAGGAGATGTGGGGCTCTCCCTCACCTTTGTGCCTTGGCAAGAAGCCCCTGCTGTCCCTCCTGCCACCACGTGCACACACAAGCCCTGTACCTCCCAGGGCAGTCTGTTTCTTTAGAAGATGCTCCAGTTTCTGCATGGGAGGCCCTAAGCAGTTCCCAGTAGCTTCTGTCATGCACTGGGACCAAGCAGTACAGCATGCAAAGATGCCTGACAATGACACATGTTGATTTAGAAAGTCCAAGTTCAGCATTGCTGTATCAGGAAATGCCCCAAATCACCTAAGAACTTAACTGCAAGATTTACTTAGACTTTTCTGCCCCAGCGCTCCAAAGATATTTAGGCAGAAATGTATGTAAACTGTATTTACAGTGATGCAGGGAGGTGCTGTGAAAGTCATACAGGAATGTTTCCATGGCTCACACCAATAAATAAGCCTACAAATTTTACTGATGTATTTCTTCTCAGCTGCTTTTCTCTGAACAGCTGCTCTGGTTATTAACTCATTGGAGCTCACAGGGGATGAGGCAAGACATTTGGGTGTTAATGGCAGCAGTTTGATAGACAAGTAGAGAGAGAGAGAGAAGTTGTAATATCTCTCTCCAGGGAGACAGGAGAACACATCAACTCTTAAGAAAGGAATAACCCTCACCTCTGCATCTTTCTTTAAGACTGCATTGTATTGGGGAATTTCCATTCCTATCCCCCTGACTGCATGTGATAAACTGGTCTTTCAATTTTACTGGAAAAAAGGAAAATGAAGGGGTTTGTTGTTTGAAACAACAGAGAAAAAGTGATAAGATGGCATAATTCAGACCAAGCTCCTGTGGAAGCAAGGACATGTTGCTGAAAGAAATTGCCAGATAACAGAAATGCCTGCAGAGAAGCAGGAATGTAAATAGTGTGATTGTGCCCAGCCTTTCCTGTAAAAGATTCCTGCATGTTCTCCTGCTTGCATGTTGTTCACTGGATAAATTGAGTGCACCCTCTGGTTCCAGTTGTAGCAGCTCAAGATGAGAGCACTGAGTCGCTTGCTCTTACCAAAGGTGACTTTCTAACTTGAGTGTGGATCAGAAACTAAAACGGTGGCATTTTACAAAGTAAGGCTACCCAAAATGTGAGAGATCCTGCCTCATGTAAGGCCAAGGGGAAAAGAAGGCTGGGACTGCATTTTTAATGCTGTTTGGGAATCCAGGTTCCCAAGGCAGGCGAGGTACATCCTTGTGAGCACGAGGGAGCAGTGAGGAGAGTGCGTGACCCTGTGCCACCGTATCCCTGCTGGAGATGATGACAACATATTTATAGCAGAACACAGTCCCTGCTCCCAGGGTGGGAACTGAGGAGCCAAAAAAACACCACTTTTACTCCTGAATAGCAAATACATCTCTCTGTTTGCATAAAGCGAGCATCTGAGGATTAACTGGAAAAGGATAAATGTGGGATTTTGGTATTGGAATTAGTGTTTAGAGAAAGCTGATGAAACAAGTAGTGTATAGGGCTTGACATAAAATAGGCCAGGCAATGAAACTGATAAGGGAAACCCCCTTGGGAATCCTGGAATAGAAATCCTCATTGATCTCTTCTGGCACTGAGAAAGAAAAATGCAGGTCTACAGCAGATTGACAAGCATCATGTGAGGAAAAAAATTAGATTACACTCAGGTGATAATCCCAAATCAAAAGGAGTTCAGAAGAAAGAGAAGTGTCTAAGCCTTTTTGTTTATAACTGAACTTTACAATCATAGATGTTATTCCCTGAGGACATGACTGTATTTAAATCTCCAAAATTCAAATTTAAAAGGAAAAAAACCCCCAAACCTAGAAGAACATATACACCGAGTTATCAATAAATTGTTTTCCTGCAAAAGAAGGAAAAGACTGCCCAAAAACATCTTGATTAATTCTGTAGCATCCTAAGGTAATTCTCTGTGTTAGAAATGTAAATATTTTCCTCCCAGGAAAATATTTCTTTAATCACTCAGAGAATTAGTGGTACTGATTTACCAATAACAATTTTTTTATTATTTATTAACAGTTTATTAATATTATAAAAATCTAATCTGCTTTCTCACATTAGTTTTCTTTTCTCACTTCACCTACTTTGGATTGCAAAATTTGGCCCACCGGACCATCTTTTCAACACATTTGACCCTCACTGATAAGAATATTGATTTTGTTTTAGGGAACCTGGCCTGGGATTTAAGCCTACAGTATCTGATGCCCTTCTCTGACACGAAGCTTATGTAAAAATTTGAGGCCTTAATTTTTGGGGCTCATTTTCCTTTCTGTAAAATATTACTTTTGGGAAGAGAGTTCCCCAGCTTCATCTTCCTAATAGCTGTAATTCTTCTAGTGTACAGGATGGATGTGACTGTGGCAAGTTTTCACACAATATCTTTATCTAAATATCTCTATTAAATTAAATAGTTCTTTTCCTCTCATGGTAGTTAGCTCTTGGATGCCTCAGAGACTGCAATTGCCTCCTCTTTCAGTCTGTGTTTTACTGTGCAAGACAAGATTTCCAGCCCCCTGCCATGTGAAAATGCTCTTCTGATCACCTCCACAAGCCCCTCCATGCCTCTTTTTGATGTAAGCTCTGGCGTGCAGTATCCAGATGGGATTTCTCTCTGTTTTGTATAAGAAGTTCCAGTACGAAATTTTGCAGAAACGTTGGTCCCTGCAAAAATAATAAAAAAAGAAGGAATCTTTCTGAGCCTGTTCACTTGTAAAAATAGATAGGACAGGGACATGTGCTTGTGGTATCCCAACACCATGTCTGTCACTCTGTCCTTTACCCCCAACACATAAGGAAGGTCCAGCTGAACAGCCAGCATTTCTTGGGGCACAGTCTAAGTCAAATACAAAGCCAAACAATATGGGAAAAACAAACCAAAACAAACAAAAACAAACAAACAAAAGAAAAGCAACCAAAAAAAACCAACCAAAAAAACTGAACTAAAAGTGGGTGTGAGTTGCTGTATAGCTATTATTTAATAAGAGTGTTAAGCAAGAAATCGCTTGAAGCCACTTTGTGGTTTGAGCATGGGACACTTCCTTTATGTTGCTCTCCCCTCTGCCCTTGTCCACCTGGCCATGTTCTGCTCCCTGTAGCTGCTGGCTGCAGGAAAACACACAGTAGAGGCAAAACTAGCCCAGCCTAGGGCTGGAAGGAGCAGCCCTTCGTGGTGTCCTGGCAGTGACAAGAGCCAGCACATGAGAGCAGGTTGCTGCTGCCAAGGGGGAGCCAGGATGAAGACTCAGCTGGTGGGAAGTGCTGCCCTTCTGCAGGCTCCAGGCAGCTGTGCTGGGCTGCCTTGGCTCTGTGACTCTGCTCTGTGTCAGGGGAAACCTGAAGGGAAGCATCTAAATGCAGTTAGTGGGGCAGAATTTGATAATTCTGGTCTGGAGCAAACTCTAGTCCCTAAGAGACAGGCACGACCCACCTTGCAGCTGATGTGGGGCTGGGATAAAGGAGAAATGTTAGGGACAGAAGTTGTCAATGGGGGCTTTACAGATGGCTGATACTCCTAGGGTTTAACTGAGGATATACAAAATATAATAGCTGTGAGTAACTGCACTCAGTCTTTGTGCAAAACTGTTTATCTAAAAGACTCTGTATAGTGATTTCTGCTTTGATTTACTTTTTTTTTAACCTTTATTTTGCACTTACACTTTGTGAACTGAGCTTAGACTTTAAGGTGCTAGCATTATGTTTCCAGATTGAAGCATTTTGTTGTGTCACTCCTTGTTTCTAGTGCCAAGATCACAGTCAGAAGGGAGTCAGCCATGAAGATTTGTTCATGCAGCTAAGCAAACTTTAATGGATAAAGTTCAAAACAGAAAAGGTCAGTTATGCATATGTAGTTTTGTATATGTCTAGTTTTCTGACTTATAAGGAGGAGCCTTTGTAAAATAATACTAAAATAATTTTTTGTTTGCTTTATTTTTAAAGAGTTTTTTGTGGAAAATACGGTATATAAATAAGGTTTTTCCTGAAGTTGTCTAGAAACAAGCTAGATACAAACACACTTAAACTTGAAAAAGTGTGAGATGAATGAGGTGAGGCTCTGGTATATCTAGTCTTTTGGCTTCATCCTAACTATAGACGTACACAAAACTTCATTTTTTGGGGAAGATTTAAAGCAGAGCTCCAAACTGGCTGCTAGAAGTTACCAGTCTTTTAGCATGCCACTGTACATCTCATTTCTGTTAGAACTCTCCTCTTTTTGAGTTTTTTGTCTAAGCAGTGGGTCTCCCAGGTTGGCTTTAGTACTTTGCAGGATCTTGTGCTAGCAGTTTGCAGATGCCTGTGAATATCTCAGTTTTTCAGGGAAGGTTGGATTTGAATTTTGCTGCTTGGAAAGGAAGGCCCAGGTGCATACCAAAAGGTTTCTGTGACTGTTCCAGACTCCTTGATCTATATAACTATCTCACAAAAGCAATGTTGAAAATATACGTGGCTCGAATGCCTGCATTTTTTTAATATCAAGAATTAATTCATGTTGCTTGTCCCTTATGGTCCAATCCAAAATGTTCCCATAGGGTTTATATCAGGCCTGGTGGTGTTTTAGGACAAACCATGTTCTGACCCATAGAGCTGATGGAATTAATCTGGGCAAGGTTTTAGTCTGCTTTAAAGCCTCTGGTTTAAAAATACTCTTTAAGCAGGAAGGAAACTGGAGTTGCCTGTTTTTTTAGGAGTGCTTTATTACTATTACCCTCATTCCTAATCACATTGCTCTCAGTACTTAGCTGCATCTTTATGCTAACATTAAATAAACATAAAACTCCACTTAGAAACACAGAATAATATTTTGCTTTCTGGATCCTCTAGATGAAGTTCCTGGGTACCTTGCACTCTCAGTTATCTAATACCAGCAACACTGGTACCTCAAGATGAAATGTACATGACCACAAGTAGAACAAAACTGCACTTTATCCTTGAATACAAAAATTACTCTCCTGTGGCAGGAGCTTATATAAAATATGTTTCTTGGTTCTCTTTTCATGCCATCAACTCTTTTTTCTTCCACTTACAGAATAAAGGTCAGAAAAAATGGATACTAAACTGCAGTTGCGAATACAAGCACTAACTTTATTTGTGTGACTTCCTGTTTTGCAGAAACCTCTACCCATAAAGTCAAAATTGAGGCCAAAATCTCTCAGGAAAGAGCAATTATCTTAAGTCTTGGCCCATTGTTCATCTCTTTTCCAGGTCAAGCAATTCTTTGCTACTGAATTATTTACTGGGAAGGAGAACCAGCTTTATTCATCAGAGGAGCAATAGAATCCAACAGGACTGTGAATACATATTTAAAAAGTTTACTAGTGTGTTTGAGGATATTTATTTAAAGCCTTTGGAGACTAGGTTGTTCATTACAACTTCAAATGAGGTTTGCCTTAACTGTTTTTTAACTTTCCAGATGCTTGTCTTGGCTTTTTGTTCTGCCCTGAGTGCATGGCTTTTTGTTTTGTGCTGAAGGTATCAGAAGCAAGATGTTATCTGTGATATGAGATTACCTTATGCAGACATGGTGTGTGGTATTTTAGGCTTGGATTTATCCATGCTGGATGATGGAGGGCAGGGGGAATTCCACTGAGCGGGGAGGAAATTCCAATTCTCCTTCTGTTTAAGGCTGCAGTGTCATGGTTGCAGTGGCTTTGGAATATTATCCTACTATGCTTGAGAAGCATATAAGAGCACTACACTGGATGTCTTGTTCATTAAATCACTCTCGCAGATATTCTGCACCTGGTGCAATCAGAGATAAACAGTGCTAGTCCTTCCTCATAGCTATTAGTATTTTGATATTTTGCACTTCAAACAGTTCCTTCACATTTCCTCAAGATTTCAGAGTCTTCTTTTAGATTACTTCTCAGAATGGAACACAATGAAATATTTATTAAGCTTTCTGGAGAAGCTCTGGAGGCAGGATTTATTAATAGTGAAAATTCGTTACCGATGCTGTTGTTCTCAACTGATAAGAGGTTTTTAAATATTTTATTTTTACTTTTTAAAAGATGACATAGCCTGCAACAGCTCACTATCAAAAACCTTTCTCTGGTTCCTGAGCTGAAAGAAGTCTGAATCCTCTGAGTTTAGGGTTAAGAGCCGAATTTCCTGACCTGTGCCTATAAACTCAGTTTTGCTTGTATCAGGTAAGGAAAAACATTCACATGCTATTCACATATTTCTCCCAAGGCTGCTTCTTATTGTTCAGATCTGACTTCTCTTTTGATGGCCTGCATCTTAATACCAATGCTTCACAGAAATTTCTCCATCCCCTCTGCCTATGCCTCTGCCATTGAGTTCCCTATGTCCCAGTACAGCAGTCCATGATCCAGCACTTCCAGAGGTGCATGAGATGACTGGGATTAGGGGTATTACAATTTTGCTGGGGTGGAAATAGATGGGTTCTGTTATTGCTGGGATGGTGGGCAGAGTTTCTCTTCCAGGAAAACTAGATCTCTTTCAGAGCCTTTCTGGACTGCTAACCTTAATTTTACATTCTTGCCGTGCATTTGAAGCACCTGTGCCTAAAGGGATACTTTTAGAGATTAAGTGGTGCAAAGCTAACCCTTCTTGGTGGTCAGAAACTCTTAAGTGTCATCTGAAAGACTCCAGACTATGGGGCTCAGGGCTCACCATGATGTGGTGGGGATTAAGGCATTTGTGTGAAACATTCTCTGTATAAAAGGATAACACAGTCCTCAAACACATTGATGTCAAATCCTTTGTTTTACATTGGCAATCCTAAGGATATAATTGCATTTCAGTACAAATTGCTTGTTGCATTTAAATACAGTAAGTAAATTCCACATAAAACTCATTGTTCTGAATGCAAAGTATTTTAAGTCAGTGTTTCTAAAACAGCAACTCCCAGTGCTCCATCAACAGTGTGATCTGAGCAGGCTTTGCCTTCCTATAACCTGCAGAGAATGAGAGAGTGGGCAGAGACCTGATCCTTCTCAAATCCAGCTGTCTCATCTGGAAGAGAAAAAACCAGCATAATGTGTAATAATGTTACAGGGGTATAAACCTAGCCTGGTCTTCCCTTCTGATTTCTTTTCCCACAAATAACATTAGTTGTCTTCTTGTCCCTAAATTTCCTTCAAAATACACTTTCTTCCAGTGAGAGGCACAGAGCCCTTTTAGAAAGCAATGCCAGCAAACCATATGCTGCCTGGTTTTCATTAAAGATACACTCTGATGGAAACCCCTCACCTTAAACCAAACCTTTTCTGTCCTGGGTGGGTTGGAAGTCTGTACTTGATCATTGCAGTTAAAACACAGCCCACTGTGACACAATCAGAATTCTAGCACATATAATCACCACACCTCACTGTCTACTTTACTTGCTAAAAGGAAATGTTCTGTTGTGCCCCAAAATGAATAATTGGTTGTGGGCTAACCTGTAGAAAATTTCTTTGAGAAAGACCTTTTTAGAGTAGCTGAACTGTCAGTAAGGAGAATGATGGTGGGGTTTCTTATCTCTATGGACTACTTTTATTCCAACTCCTTGCTCTCTCTTGATGCTTGCTAGTTTGCTACCTGTCTACCATTAAATTATTTTATCTGAGAACAGTAGGGTTTGTTGGAATCCCAAGATCTCTGTGCTCCTCCTCTGCTGTGGTGGGGGGATAAGATATCCCTTAGTAATTACCCTTGAAATTGCAAAAGACCAGAGCCTTTACCTCTCATTAATGTCCAGATCTGTTTTGACTTATTTTCTTTACTTTGTCTAGATGTAATTAGAATTTCAAAGAAAATGCAGCCTTATGGTTGTAATAATAATCCAGGAATAATTTCTGAGGCTTGCCAAGAGTTTTGCTCTGGGTTAATGTCTCTGTTTTCTCTTCCTAGGTATCTGTTTGCAGTGTGGAGTAACTGAATAAAAAGTGATATTCTACTACATTAATCTCTGTGTTAATCTTCTCCCTCCTGAGTAGGGCATAAAACCCCAAGGAAAGAAGGAAATATTTTCATGCCTCACCAAGGCATGGTATAATCTTAAGGATCTCTTTTAGTAGCCAAAAGTGTTTTTTCAATTGTCAATCATCAAACAGCCTTTGTTGCAAGGGAGAAACAGCTGGAGAGACAGCCAAGAAAACAGCACCAAATGTCTCCTTTCTTGTGGTGATCAACTTTACAGGCCAAGGTCAGCCATTGCACACTGGATAAAATCCGGTCCTTCATAGAAGTCTGGGATGACCACTGTGTGCTTACACCCAGTGTAAGCTCCTGCTGGAGCAAGGCACAGGGCTTGTGCTGGATGAATTGGTGGAGGCTCAACTGGTGAGCCAAAGGGCACTTGCCAGCAGCACTCAGGAGTGGGGTCTGTGTGTCTGCTGATAACAATGTGGGGTCTGTGTGCTTGATAGGTACGTAGAACATCCAGAGGGACACAGTCTTGCATCTTCTGTCTCTGCTGGACTAAGCATTGTCTGGCTAAAAGCAGGCACAGGAGGGCTTTTCTGCTCACCAGACCTGTGGTCCTCCTGCTGGAGGCAACTGCCATTCCTCTTGCCAAAGTGTCTTTGCCTGGAAGTTAATTATTGAAAAATTTTCCTCTCATTTTTGCAATAGTAGCTTTGTTCCTGGACCTGTGTCCTTGGGTGGTTTGAAGACTTCCCATTTCTTGCCTTAAGACATTCTTGGGCAGTTTATAACCTTTTGACTGAATCAGGTAGATGACACAAAACCATAGCTACAAAAATGCTTTATACTATTAACATAAAAAAATTCTATTCATTGAATAATTGCATATTGAAAGTAAATACCAATTTAAATTCAGTCTGAATGCCAGTACATCTGGAGATATAAAACTTTTCCAGAAGATTGCCTGAACTGAGTCTTTGTTTAAATACCATCTTTCTTGATTTCTAGTGCTCTTCGTTCAAAATTGCTGCTTATTCTTGCTATCCACTTTTACAACATTGCTTCAGTCTGATGCTTTTTCTGCACCAAGGGGATTGTTAGGGGACTCATTTACTTTTTTTGTGACTTTGCAGAATAACTGGAGAAATAACAAGCCCAAAGGAAAAAAGGTAATTCTACAGTTTGGTCACCTAAGGTACCTACAGTATTACAAAGTTTAATACAAATAGATCTTTAAACTTGAAGCAGCAATGTTTGAAAGACAGGTGAGATGTTTCAAAGAAAACTGGCTCCATGTGAAGAATAAATGTGTCCCTTTGGAACACAGTGTGGCTTGAAACATACAGCTCTCCCAACATCTGAATCATCCTGTGGATGTGATGATGTCCAGAGGATATTGAAACATAGACAGAAAGAAGAAAAGTCAAACAATAGAGGCAGAATAAAAGAAAAATGAACACTAAGATTAATATTTCAGCAGTCTATTTAAAGCCATGTTATTACAGTGCTTGAGGCATTAAATTTGCTGGTCTGACTAGTGTGGGAAATAATTTTCTTTTAAACATTGTGCCGTCTTGGAGAACTCGCAGAAGTTTTCAACCAAAGTAATGCATTATACATCTGAATTGGACAGAAAAAAAGTGTATATCCTACATATAATAAAAATTGATAGAAGCATAAAAATGCCTGGAACTTAAAAATAAATTATGAAGAGCTTCCAAGGAGATGAAATATGTAAAGAAAGAACAGTGGAGACAAAGCAAATTTTACTAAAAAGAACAACTGCGAATTTCATCGCAAGATTGCTCAAAGATGTTTAAGATACCCTTTTCCCACTGGCTAAAGCTAATCCACAAAGTAAAAGCTAAATCACCTACTTACAGGAAACCAGAAGCAGTGCCAGTGTCTTGGTAATTCCAGTTCCCACTGCTACTGGTAAACAGCAAGGTACATATGGTAGCTTCCAAAGAGGACTGTGAGTCCTGATGTCCTCTTCACCAGATTGCCTGCTGTGGGAGAAAAGAGGCTGCTGGAGGGCTGACCTATAGTCTGCCCACATCCCAGTAGAAACATTTCCCACCTTTCTCATTCCCAAGGTGAGAGGACATAGGAGTGGCAATTATGACAATCCATGCCGATCCACCTTTCCAAAGTGCTTATTTATACTATAGTGAGGGTGGGAGCAGAGATCTGATGTATTCATCCAACATGGGAAATAAATGGTGTTAGAAATATCCTCCTGCAGCTGCTACAAACTGGTTCTTAGTGCTGAACAAAAAGGAGTTTATCTCCATCTTCTTTAAGATTTGGTATTTGGGAACAGTGTGATTTCACTTCTCTAGGCTCCTTTAGATGTTGTGTGATTAAGTATAGCCCATTATGGTTTATTGTGACTCCACAACAGAAACTCTTCATTCCTTCCCTTTTCCCTCCCTCCTTCTATTTCCCCAAACTGCCAAGGGAAGCTGTTGCCTGTGTTCTGTGTGTCTGGGCAAGCTTTCTCAAGGAGAGCTGGAAACAGTCATAGTCTCAGTTCTGATGTGCTGTAATGAGGTGTTTTCAGGTTTTCCAATTGCCACTTCTGTTCCTTTGCTGGCCAGATGGCCCATTTGAAACCATCTCATCCGAGTTATAGCTCCTTGCTGTCAGCATTTGCTTTCTGCCTGAACTTCCAAATACAGCCCTAGAGTGATATCCAACCTTTAATTTCTGAACACGGTATAGTTATTATTCACCTTGCAGTTTGTTCTCTGATGCTGGATTTTTTTTTTACAGTGTCTGAGTTTTTTGGGCCTTCCTTAAGGAATTCTTCAAAGCATTTTTCTAATCTTTAAAATTTTTTGGTTTCTTTCTTTTCCAGGGAACTTTGTTTCACAACTTCGTTAAAATCTGAATGTGGAACAAAACATTAGCAGTCATAATCACTGTGGTACTAAAGTCTTTGTAGTCTAATTAAAAGTAAGCTTGAACTGGAGAGTTTGGATTAACTTCATTAAGGAGTGCCCAAACTCTGAATAGGACTTCCTTCAGTGCCATGGTAGATCAGGTTGTCCCGTGTTTGATCAGCCCACATAAAGCCAAAGGGGATTTGCAATCACGATGGGTTGGTTTGTGGCTGGGACAGCTCTCTTCCCTGATCTCCACGATCCCTTTTGTCCCTCCCCATGTCCCACCTGAGTCTCCTCTTGGGAGGAGACACAATGATTGCAAGGAGAGGTGACAGATTTCTCACTTAAGGGTAGGGCATAGGGAAGCCATGAACCTGGAGACCAGGAGAGTAGGATAAACGCATCTCATGCTCAAGCTATGGCTTAAATTCAATAATCAATATCTTCCATGTGCTTAATGTCTTTTGTTAGAATAGTACATGCAAATACATTGGTATTTGGATTACACCACAGCCTAATTGTGGAAGCCCCACTTAGTTTGTTACACTTTGTTCTCTGACTTTGAGAATTTATTTCCTTTCATGAAATGAAATTCTTCATTTCATCCAAGGAAATGAAATCTTGTGATTTCAATAGCAAGGTTTGGTCCATTTAACTGCAAAAAAAGCCAAAGATTGTTCCCTCCACACCTTTCTGCTCAGCACCACCCATGTGCTGGGCATCTCAGCAAAAGGCTGCTTTTACTGTTCCACTTAGGGTTATGGTTGAAAAAACTACAAAGCCCAGAGCTCCAGGGATGCTGCAACCACAAAAGGCATGCCAAGGGGAAAAGGGCACTGCCCCAACATTGCTCCCTTCACATCTTTCTGTTTGGGCACCACCCATGTCTTTGGCACCTCAGCAAAAGGCTGCAGTATTCTTAGATCTCCCTTCATGTCTTTAGCTATCTTTTTTGTCTAACTTGTGCTATTTGCTTTAATGATCCAAAGACTTGGGACAATGTATATGTTTGGAACACACCAGCATGTGGCTTTTGACTATTCCTCTGATGTGTTGTTACCTGCAGAAATTACAGCAAGGATTATGACATCAGAGAACTGTAGAGTGTGAGAGGTTAGAGGTAATCTTGGCACTTGCAAAGAAATCTACATTGCAATTTAAACTGAGCCAAGAATCCCCTTTTGCCAGCCCTTATGCAATCTCTCTTTTCACCTGAAAAGCTCCAGATCTAAAAATAACAGAGAGGAGAATGTCAATGTGGGATTACATAGTGACTTTAATATTAAAAATATATCCAGGATGATTTTGAGCATTTCTGAAAATGCCTGACACGTACCATCTTAAATACTTGTTTACCCTTTTGCAAGTTGGAATTTCTCCTGTGGTAGATCATTGGGCTGAATACCCAGGGGCTTGGGTTAAAGCTTAAACAGGAAAGACATCAAACAATGAAAATGCCAAAGTAGGTTTGCTGAGTGGAAAGTTTTTATCTCTACATGTATGGATTGTAAGGTTTTTACTCAGGCAGTAATAGATGGTCCATCTCAAATGCTTATCAATGTGTCTCTTTGGCCCATGTACATAAATGCCCATGGGTTTAGTATTTGGAACCTGGGTCTCTACTCTGGAAGGTTTATTTTGCAACACTGAATATTTTCTATGTTCATTTCAATATTTCAGGGCAGAAAATCATACAGGATACTTTTCCCCTAGTTTATGAGCTTTTTTGCCTTCAGGTGTTGATAATTTATAAAAGGAGATTTGAGTGGAACTTGTGAAAAAATGGCAAACGTTTTGCCAGAGATTGTAGGGCCAGACTGTTCTAAGTCCCAAACATAATTTGTTACAAGGAACAAATACATATCATGTATGTTTACAGTAGGATAAAATCTAAAACAAATGCACTGAAATTAGGTAATATAAAAGTAATGAAAAAGTCTTAATTCCCAAAATTCTACAAATATATCTGATATTTATATTATGATTATGTATTTTAGCAAATAAGAAAAAGCTTGTGGAATACTTGGATCATGAAAGAGTAAAAAATACTAGGTAACTATAAAGATATGTGTCAATAAATACGCTTTTAAAAGACCTTGAGAGCTATTGTTGATTATGAAAATATCAGTTGCTGTCCAGAAGGACAATATTGGAAACACTGATTCAGTAAAATGTGCAACATAAACCCCTCAGAGTAATAAACAATGTAATAAAAACTACCAGTCCATAATTGTTTAAAAGTTGAGACCATATAGTTAGAATAATAGCTGAAGGTGTGAGAAATTTATGCTGGTTCCTCTCCTTGCCTGTGGATTTTCCATGTGACCAATGGTCTGTCTCTGTGTAGCTCATCTCCCTGAATGCTGGCTCAGAGTTCCAGCCCAACTGCTGCTTCCTGAGGTTACTGTCTGTCAACCAAGTGTGTGCAGGCTTTTTATTTCACACTTACACAAGGTTAATAGTATCAGCTTCAATTAAAAAGGTCAGACCTTATGTATTTTTTATTTTGCATGTGTGATAAGTGCACACGGCTTCACTGGCAAACAGGACTTTGTCAAATACTGACAGCTTGACTGGGTTTCAAAATGGGGATAGTAGTCCATTCTCTCTTTGTACTGAAGATAGTAGCCACATTATGCTGGAGACAAGTGTTTTTGGGTGGTTCTGGATAAAGGTTTATTTTCCTACTGAAATAGTACTTAGTCATGCGAAATATTTTCTAGCTTGAGTTCAGCTTGCTATTAGTCACTGCTCTGTGCAGCTCACTGGGTTTGTGCCTGTGGCCACATCTCCCTGACCAGAGGCAGAACACACTGCGGTGGTGGCAGGCAGAGCCCTCCCTCAGCTCTGTCTTTGCAGGGCTGCTCCCACTGAACGTCCAGCCCTTGCTCCCTGCTGCTTGTATTGCACAGGAGACAGGGGCACACTTGTTAGGGAGTTGTTGAAGAGGAATTACTGTGAAAGGGAGACTCAGGATTAAATTACATCTGGACCTGCAGATGCTGCTGGGGAAAAAATTGCCACTGACAGAGATGTAGCTAGGTTTGAACAGAGGAAGAAGCATTCCAACAACTCAAATGGCCTGTTGTCTTCCCTTGTCACAGCTTATTCATTGACTGGCAAAGATGTGTTAAAACATTTGGTATGTTCTTTCCCCAGCTGTGAATGATACCTAAAAATTTTAAAATCCTATTTGTCTCAACATTCTCCCCAAAGAGTTATTGCCATTAAAATTTCCGTGGCATTTACAATAACTAAAAATAACATAGGAGTTCACCTATATATATTATATATTAGTGTGTGGCCAGTGGGAATCAGCTAAGCAGATTCTGTTGCACAAGTGTAATAATATGAACAAAAGTTTTTAATTTCCACTTCAGGACCATGTGGATGTAGATGGAGGCTGTGTTGATTCTTTGACTTTTTTTGTGTATTTCTGACTCATTGTCACTTCAAGCTGTCTGAAAGAAATGCAGATCTTCGCACCTGTTAAACATAAGCAGTAGCAAACTGGATTTCCATCAAAATAAACAGTCCAATGATTTCTCCTGATAACCTCTGCTGAGACAGACATGGGAATGGTAAGAAGGCTTCTACCAGTTGTACAAGCATCCCATGAGAGGGACAGAGCTCAGGCAAAATTACTGACCTCAGCAACAACAGATCTATTAGTCTCTTGTCATATTGTATGTGAGAGTGAATACCTCCATACCTTAGGGCTGTACTGCTTTTGGTGCCAGAGCAGAGACTGCTGGAAAACCAGGAATGGCTCCTGGGGCTGAAGAGGCTCCTCTTACCAGACTGGTGGCCATCCACTTCAAGCATCTCCACCCTGCAAGATTCAGCAACTAAAACTATGAGTACAGTGTTATTTTAATAGGGGTTATGAAAATGAAAAATTGAATTAAGTTAGTGGCTCTCTTAACTATTGAGATGAAAGGGTTGTGAAATTACTATTGTATACCATTCTGTTTATCTACACTATTAGTGATACTTTTTTTGAAATAGTGATTGGCAAGTTGATTAATTGTCTTTTTAAAGTGGTTTCTGGATAGAGGTTTCAGCCAGTGTTTTAGAAGCAAACAAACTTCTGATTTACCTCCAGACAAATCTCAGTGGAAGGACTGCATGTGGCTGAATAAGAGGAATGCAAACAGAGAAACACATATGAATTTGTAGGGCATTTTGCTGCAAGCAAGTTTTTGTTGCTGATGATGAAATTAAAGAGAAGCAATCCTACTTAATTTTTTAAACTAAGAAAATATAGCCAATAGGGAACTGTGTTTTGCTGGACACTTCCTTTTCCCTTGAACATTGAAACCAAGAACCTCCCCAGCCATTTACAGGAGAATTTCACTGTCCTTCAGGAGACCCAGCTTTGTGAACCAAGCAGTGCTCTAGTGTTGCTCGTGGTCTATTTAGCTGGTTACAAATTCCAGCAGTGAGTTAGTGTGACAGTGGGTCAGCCTGCAGGAAGCAGGTCAGAGATGCTCAGTATGCAGGACCCTGTTTCAGAGAGAAGTGCACAGAAAGCAAGAGGGACGAGAGGTCTTGCTGGGGACCACTGTGTCTCTGGTCCATGTTCTCAGGGTGTGCTTTGGGTGAAATTGGTATTGGGAGAGGCAGGAAGCATCTTCATTTATCCACTATCAATGAAGTTAGAGTGGAGCTCTGAAAATGCAGCAGGCACATATGCAATCTCCTTCATCCCTGCTTGAAGATTATAGATTTACCTTTTTGACAAAGAGTCTTTGTCAAGTTTAAGTATTGATATGAATACAAACACAGGCAGTAATTTAGGATCCTGAATACCCTCTTTAAATGGCAGAAAATTGCTGCAACATTTATTGCACAAACAACAAGGGAGATACAGTAAGATTCAAACTCCAGCCTTTGGTCCAGAACACCCCATATCTTCTTCCAAAAGACTTGTAAGGTGTAGAGAACTGGAGAAAGGGAAAGCATTAGTCTTGACCCAATACCCTTTTTTGAATTTCCACTATTGTCTAATGTCTGTTTTCCCAGAAATGAATCATTGCCTCCTTGAGGCTCTTCCACTCCAGTGAACTTGTAGTATCAGGTCTGATATGATGGAAAGGTCTAGGTAATTGGCACTGAGCCAGGGCAGTTCCTCACAAAAGCTGTCATGATCCTATCTGTTGTCGTGTTGTCACCACTTATTTTCTTTAGATACACTTTTGGGCAAGATGAAGTGTAAGCAGGTATAGCTTTAGATGGTTTAAACTTAAAACTGATTAAAAACCTACTTTCACTTGCTCTGCTGGTAGCCTAAGATATTACTTGTTTTTTCCCTAAGACAAGCTCTGGGCAAAAACTACCTATGATTGTTACTCAAAATCTGGCGACTAAACAATTACTAAACAGTAAAGATTTCAATGTGGTATTTGACACACCACAAATTGCCTGGCATATATAATCCTATTAACTAGAGTGGAGGGATGACATCCTTTTATGCTTAGAATCAACAAACACTGCACACTAAACACTGCTTATCTCAGACACTAAATAGGCACCGAGAACTGAGGCTGGTGGTTGGCTACCTGACTCACCAGAACAAATACAGATAATACCACATGTTCTGAAAATATCAAAATGAAATCATGCTGGCTTCTTTTCCCAAAATATCTCTAAAACCTGTTTGTTTGTTTTTCTTTGCATAACTTTTGGCTTGTTTGCTTTTGCTTAATTCTCACTAAAATTTTCTTTGTGTTTGTCCAGGAGTGGCTTTATGATGCTTGTATCCCCAGTCATCTGTTCTGTTTATGCTGAATAAGTTCTGCTGCTTTAGGACTGGTTCTGAGAGCAAAGGGGGGAAAAGAAGCACACAGTTTGTTTGCAGAAACTGCACTTGCTCCCCTGCATCCTTCTAACAGACTGTATGAGCAGCCCCCTGAGCTGCTCTGCAGCCAGGACACTGGGCAATGCTGCAGTATCAGCAACCTTATGTCACTTGCTAAATTCATGCCAAAACTACTACCTCCA
This sequence comes from Toxostoma redivivum, assembly GCA_013397375.1. Taxonomy (NCBI): domain Eukaryota; kingdom Metazoa; phylum Chordata; class Aves; order Passeriformes; family Mimidae; genus Toxostoma; species Toxostoma redivivum. The sequence goes on along the minus strand of VXBI01000039.1, from coordinate 840,021 downwards.
TGTTTTTCATCTCTTAAATGAAATTGAGACCCTGCTTAGGGATGAGCTCTAACATGCTACAGAAAATAATATTTCTGTAAAAAAAAATGCTGTAGTAAACAAACATCAACACATTTACAACATTAAGCTTACAGAATGCAGGGAATAACAACTGAGAGTGTCCTTTGCAATCCTTCTCCAGTGTCACTGTGCACATTTGCTGTGATGCAGTCTTCAATTAATTGTGTGTTCATGTAGTCCTTTTCTCAAAACATGGTCATATGCATTAAATAAGGATTTTCACGCATTATCTCCTAGGGATTTCAAAATGATAATTTTGTTTAACTGCATGTTTATCTTCCATTTTGTCTAAGGACATAACTAGCACCAGTGTCTATATCTGTCTATATCTGGATAGGCCCTAGAAGGAGATGGCACCACTCTCCTTCAGTTATTGATTCTGATCTCATCTCCCTTCTTCTATACCAATGGCATGCGTTTTTTGCAATTGTTCCCCACCTTCATAAAATTTCTCATCTTGCTGTTTTACAATTGATATTTGCAGGTTTCAGAAGTTGAAATGAACCGCTGGACTCATTTTTATCAATGTGCTCCTGTGAAGAGCAAACACTTGTTCAAGTCAATCAACTAGTGTTGCCTGTTCTACTTGAAAAGAACTCTGAACCCAATAAATCAAAGCAAAGAAAATACTGGAAATAATTTAGATGATACATGTGGTTTTTATATTGGTGGCAAATAGTACCTCCATCATTAGGAAATATACTGAGAAACATAAAATCTTAATTCAGTCTGGAAGGGACCTCCAGAGGTCATCCACTTCAACAGAGGTCTGACTAAATAAGGCTATCTAATGCATCTCACATCCTCTCACTTCAAAAGAGGTCTGACTGGATAAGGCTGTCCAGAGTTATGTCCAATCACCATCCTGAGTGCAGTGAAGCCTGTGGATTGCCCCAGAACATCTGGGACATCCCAGATTTGCTGCAGTGTTGCCAGTGACTCTTTGCTTTAGTGGCAAGAAACAGGATGCCTGAATGAGCTTCTGAATAGAGGAATAAAATTCAGTTAAATGTAAGAAAAACTACACTGCAGTTTGTTCTTGGAGAAAAAGGCAAGAACAAACCCTGAACAAATGAAAATCGTGAGGATGTAAAACAGGGGGTGTTGATAAATGCTCTGAGTTCTCAAGTGCTGAGCTGACAGAATGTGAAAGTTAACTCCATAGATTGCAAATTTTTGCCAAGGAATTTCAAATCCTTCCTGGAAAACTTGCCTTTAAGCTGCTACTGTGAGCTGTGGGCATTTATTCTGGAGAGAACCCACAGTGTTTCTAATGCGTTTTGTTGCATGTGGTGCGCATCTGCCGTGGTGTGATGTAATGTAACATGGCATGTGGTGTTATAAATAGAATGATGAGATCTTGCAAAAACCTGCCTGGCAGGCAAACTCCCTGTCTTTCTTTTTGAAAGGCTTCCTGAGCTCTCCACTACGCCTCCCTCTCTTTTTAAGTACCTTTCACCCCAGCACCCTCCTTCTTGGGTTCCCAGGGAGAAGTTGGGATGGAATGGATTTTTCTCCCAAATTCCTTTGGCTTGCCAGCAACACAGCAAAGACTTCATGGGGGCAGTGTCTTGCTGCTCTCATTTGCTGTCTCTCCTTTCATCTGTGTCTATGCATTTCTAATTTGCTCAGTGCTATGGGCAAGATGCTAATTTTAGCAACCTTGTGTAATTACTCTGAAGTCACTGGGGTTAATGCATGTGTTCAGTATAGCTCCAATCAGAATTTGGCCTTATGTTGTCTTAATATTTTTAGCTTTTTTTTTTTCTCCCTGCTGCCAGTAAATTAAATCTCTGTGGCTTTAGTAGTAAGACTAATGTTAGAATAATATTCAGACATGATTTAAAATAGGCCAGGGAGTGAGAGTTACCAACAGGACAACATGGGAGCAATTCCTTGATCTTTCTGGCAGGGATGCTGGTCTGCAATTTTATGATCCCCAGCTTGCTCTCAGGAAGAATGATGTGTTACTATATTTATACCAATCTGTTAAGAATATTGCTTTACCAGCATTTATTTCTAGAATTGTTTGGGTTTCCAGGCAGGCTTTTCCTCTGACTGCCTAAGCAAGAATAGTTTGTTTTAGTAGCATCTTGTATAAGAGTTGAAGGTCATATCAGTTGCCTGATAATAGTCATTAGTCTAAAACTTCAGCAGAAAAACTGAACTTATCAGGACTCCCTCTTATATATTTCTTTTTCCAGTGTATGACAAAATACACAGAAAGGGATTTAAATGTATTTTTCACTAGCAATTTTCAGGTTTTTTGTCTTTAATTTTTGTACAGACTGAAATGATAGTTGTGAAACTCTGTTGACAGACATATTAGATATTAGGAAATTTTTTTTCACAAACGGGATTGTCAAGAATGGAACAGGCAGCCCATGGAAGTGGTGGAGTCACCATTCCTGGAAGTGTTCACAGGAAGTGTGGATTTGACACTTGAGCCATGGTTTTTAGCCAATTGTGACCATGGTGGTGATGCTGGGTTGGCAGTTGGACTTGCTTTTCTTAAGGGTCTTTTCCAGCTTTAATGATTTATATTCAGGCATATAAATACTTTGACATGGTGTGATTTTCTTTTGCAAAGATTGTTGCTTCTGTTGAGTAAAACCCAAACATATTGTGATACCACTTCCTGAAGTCTTAAATGGGTTTGAGACACCAGTTGTCAAGTCCATACATGAAGACAGAAGTTTGGTGGCATTCACTCTCCTTTGGCTGAGCCACACAGGAGAAGTGTGCATGCAGCAATGATGGAGATATTTCACAAGGGAGATGTTGCATCAAACTTGGTGTATTTCCTGAAGGGTGAGGAGAAGCAGTCAAATGTACAGATAAATAATTTGTTTGTTTAATCACTTCCCACTGATTGTCCATCCATACATAAGAAAACATTAACCAGGGAAAATGTTAGCACATGAATGCTGCATTGAGTTGAAACTCATTGTGTTTGGCTCAGTAATCTAGGCAAAAACATAACAGATTCAGCCTAAAGCGTGATAGCTCTTGTTAAATTTCACAACTCAGGAAACATTTAAAATGCTATAGTGTTACAAATTAAAAGCATGTTTATATACATGATTGGAGGCATTATCGGGGATAGTTTTTAGTAAAGTCTTTCTTTCCACTTAATCTTTCCAGCTATGCTGAAACATCCTTTATTAAACTTTGTCTTGTGTGGTATCACCCTACCTCTAGTTTTGTGCATCTTGCATCCCCATTTGCATCTGGAGTGTTATTTGCTTTCTAGTTACTTTGAGGGCTGTTCTTTGCATCCAAATTTATTCTCCTCCAGCTCCAAAGATTTATTTCTATCTGCAGTACAAAAAAGAAATAAGACTAAGCAATGCAAGAAAATGTTGCTCCCCTTTTCATCACAGAATATGTGCACTGCTTGTCAGAAACAAATGGATCTTGTGTTGGCTGCAATCCAAAGCATGTACATCAAATTCCGGACATAAACAATTTCAATTTAATTGATAGACAGGAACTGAGATAACTGCAGGGTCCTTTGATACTACTTAAGGAGCAGAACTAAATGCTCCAGTACAGTGGAATGGACTTGAGACACGTTTGGTCTTGAATATCCCTCATTTGAAATGAAAATATGTGATAAAACACAGAAGTACTGAAAGAAAATGCAGTTGCTTATAAAACCTGTGAAACCTTTTTTAGTCACAGTGGTATCTTGCCTTTAATTGCTGATGGATAAGCATGAAGGGCAGGCTAAATGAGCTAAGTGGATGCTGTGGGATTTTTGAATCCTCAATGTTTATTTAAATTGCATTTTAAATGTGCAGCTGTATTGAAGCCAGGATTCAGCAATGTGACAGAATCTGAAATCAGGCATTGCTTTAATAACCTCCTGGTATTAAGGGATACTTTCTAGAGTAATTTGAATAAATTTTGTGAACTTACTCAAGGCTTATTTTTGTTAAATGCCCTGTAATGGGGCATACAGATCAGCAGAAACTCTTAATAGAAAGGTGAGGAAAAACTAGTTGCCCCTTATATCCTCTTCTCTCCTTGGACTGAATCCACTGGCAGAAGGTGTCTAAAATGTCTTAAGGTGTCTCCAGGTTCTCATATGTTCTTCACTCCACCACCACTTGTTCTTAACCACACAAGACATTGGTACTGGAAAGAAAAGATGAAGCATTTGCAGCTGGTGCAATACTTTTTTATCAGCCAACTGTCAAGTGAAATACTGTTTAAAACAAATTGTAATGGAACATCTTCTATGCTTTTTAAAACAAAACAAATAAACAACAAAAACTAAAAACCAAAACCCACCACACAAACTTTTCCAGTGCATTCACAGATTTGTTCTTCCATGACTCCCATGAGGGCTTCTTTTTTACTGAAAACCTAAGATTAACAACGCAAGGTTTTTTTCTGGTATAGAGCAAGCTGTTCCTTATACTACATTTGCCTACATCTAACAATGTCTGGCTGCAGCATGAGCCCTCCTTTCCTGGAGTGAAGTGTCTCAATAACCCTTTCCTAAGTGCTGAAGAACTGTGGATGAGTATAGGGACGGAATTAAAGCCAAATGGTGTGGCTGTGTTTTCAGACTCTTCAATGCGTTTTTCCTACAGGAAAAACAGTTACATAGTCAAGAAAAGTCAATAAGGAAACTTGAGGACACTAACCTATAGCAGCTATTTTACTGCTTTGGCTCTGATCTGCTGTGATAGTCAAAAGTCCTGATCCACAAATAAATGCATTATGCGATGTGGGATAGTAGACCACAAGGCAAGAAATACATTGTGCTTTGGTCAACACAGTGACAACAACAGTGGTGAGTGCTGCAGGGACTCAATGTAGCCAAGTGTAACCAAGTTTCAGTGATGCTTTCTGAGATGTAAAGCCTGCCTGCCTGTGTCTGACTCTGACTCTGTAGTCTTTGGGTGTGGCTTTTTTTCTTTCTCTATTAGTAAAGCTTACAAAAGGAAAGCAAGGCCGAAAAAAGAGTCCTTATGTGATCATGCATTGAAAGTGAAGGACACATAGCACACCTCACTGCATCAAAGGGGGCCAGCATCCTTAAAGCAAGTGGTGAAACAAAATTTGTTAAAACACAGAGCACATTGCAGTTGTGCAACGAAATTTATTCCTCATGAAGTTTGCTTGACAGCTGCACTCTGGAGTTTGTGTGCAACTCTTTCACAGTTCTTTTTGAGCTTACCAGTCTCCCAGAGCAGCTGAACTAAGTGCCCAGTAGACATTCCTTTGCCCAAGTATACCTTGAATATTGGAATAGCTGAGGTATGAGCTTATGCATTTTCTTGTCTGTAAGCAGCAAGATGAACTGAAGGGGAGTCTGCCTCTATTCCAACCTGTTTTGTACTTGCCAAGCTTTTCCCTGGTGGAAGTCAGTCTCCAAGTATCTTTGCACAACTTCTGTAACCAGAGAAGCTATGTGCAAAATAACCTTAAAGTCAGAATTATCTCAAGATTATTGCATGCAATTGAATAAAACATAAATTGCTTTCTATTTTTAATACTCAGTTGAATTTCTAAAGCTTGTTGCTAGATGAGAAGTTAGTTTATTATCCTACAGATTCCTGATGAAAATAATTAGCTTCTCTCACCACCAAGACTCAATGCAATAAGCTATTCTTGAGAGTTATTCTGCCAAAGATACATGTTTAAAAGCATTCTCTCTGTGAGTAATTGTTTTCCTTGTTATCTGGAGAGAGAAACAGATTTACATACCAGAAACAATTGCTGTCTGCTAAAATTGGCCACTTTCACAAAAGCCAATTACTTTTTCCCCTGTTTTCTACCTAAGAGTTCAATTTTGATATGGAAACTATCCTGCATTACAGTGATATGGGGTCAAACTTATCAGAATGTATTTTCTGGTCATTCATCATTCTGCTGTGTGGGTCTTCACTTCCTGCACTCCTTCTCAATCAGAACATGAGCTGCCTACTTATTTTCTTAGGCTTTGGGTTGGTTTTATTTTGGTTTTGTTAGGCTTTGGGGTTTTATATTTGTTAGAGTTCTACCACCAAATTTGGATGAAAGATCTTTAATCTTCCATGCTTTCCATTTTTGAAGAAGTTTTCCTGTGTCTGGAAATTCCGCTTAGGGCTGGTTGTTCTGGGATGTTGTGTTGCTGGTGGAAGGAAACTGATCCTCTGGATAATTAATGCCTGCTCCTATATTTTTTAAAATCGACCAATTCTTGTGTTCATGAGCAGTAGTGTTGGGACTTTGGTCCCTGTTGTCTCCTCAATTCCTTTGCTGTTTTTAGGTATGGAAGAATGAACACAGATCTCAGCTTCTGAGTGAATATCATACATGTTTTGTTACAAAAAAGATAATTTTAAAATTGGGCTAAATGCAAACTTTCTTTTGTATGCTTGAACCTCCAAGATGTATAGGGCCTTTGTTTTGGTCTGCACAAATGTTGGCTTTGAATAGAGTGGTTAATTCCCTACCACTGTTTGGAATTACAGACCCAAGTACAGTAGAAGCTCAAAGGGCTTCTTAACAAAAATTCATAGAATATCCAGCATTGGAAGGGACCCACAAGAATCATCGAAGTCCAACCCCTGGCCCTTCAGGGGACCCATGAGGAATCATACCATGTGCCTGAGAGCATCGTTTAAACTCTTCTTGAACTCTCTCAGGCTTGGTGCTGTGACCATTGCCCTGGGGAGTCTGCTTCAGTGCTCAACCACCCTCTGGGTGAAGAACCTTTTCCTCATATCCAACCTAAACCTCCCCTGACACAACTTCAGTCCATTCCCTCAGCCCTGTCACTGATCACAAGAGAGAAGAGATCAGTGCCTGCCCCTCCTCTTGCCCTCACAGGAGGTTGTAACTGCAGTGGGGTCTCCCCTCAGTCTCCTCCAGGCTGAACAGACCAAGAGAGCTCAGTTGCTCCTCATGCAGCTTCCTTGTGGCCTCCTTCGGACACTCTCTAACATTTCAATGTCTTTCTTACATTGCAGCACCCAGAACTGTCCCCAGCACTCGAGGTGAGGCTGCCCCAGTGCAGAGCAGAGCAGGACAATCCCTCCCTCGCCTGGCTGGTGATGCTGGGCCTGAAGCATCCCAGGATACGGTTCTTCATCTATTGTGCATGAGTATGACTCCAAACACAAATAAGTTTCCAGGCTTCATTCACAAGAGACCAAGGAGTGGTTAAAAACAGTAGAAAATAAGTACACAGTTCATTTATGTTCTTAAACTCTAGACGAACCCATCTTGACAATCCCAGCAGAGGAAAAATGAAAAATTAACTTCAAAGATGGGGGTAGGTGGGTGAAGCAAGAGATAAAAAAGAGATTTGTAAAAATAGCTTTATTAAGAACAAGCTAGTCTATTAAGGAAGCCTCCTGCCCCTGTACTCCTAGCTATGTGCTATTGACAGATGCTATTCTTAAAAAAAAACCAAAAGACGCACAAGTCCATAAATGCAAGTGCCAGATAATGATTTGCAGTTTTTGTGGTCATCTTTTCTGTTCTCAGTAAATGTTTTTCTCCTGAAATGCTTGTCATGCAGTTAATAATTTAAAGTTATTATATAGCTAAGGGCTTCTCTCAAGGCTGATGTTACATTAAGCAATGCAAAATACAGGACAGACAATGATCTCTACTGAGTCTGCTCTCTTAAAAGCAGAGACAGACTAATAAAAACAGGCATCAAATAGAAAAATGGTACAAATGGATTTCTCTTTGAAGCATAGCCTGTGTCAGGAAAAGAATAAAGTGTTCTCAAGTATTTATTTCCTTCTTCAATAATCGCTAAGGGAATAACCTTCATGCATGCAGCAGCCAGGGGTTTTCTTCTGGCTATAACTCTAGTAAAAATTGCAGGGAGCTTTTCCATGCCTAAGCCACTTTATTTAAGTGTATGTTAAGTGTAGTCAAATGCTGCCCTACATTCCCACTTAGAAATAGTAGCTAGAAACTAAACTTCTTTTAAGAACAATATCCTAGAATATCTATGCCCAAAAAGTGGTGTTCAGAGGTCCTAAGTTAGCTCTACTCTTTGAAAGGGGATACAGCACTGACTGCAGTAGAAAGGGGAACAACCCAAAAGGTTGGATAAATTGGGACAAATGGATACAAAACCAATTCTTGACTTAATTTACCACAGTAGGCCTGCAGCACATGGGGACACTAGCAGAATTAATCTGGCAAGGCAGAATCCAGTTGGTCTATTAATTTTTTTCTACGTTAATATACATGCTGCATCTGCAAAGACAATGATGAATCTAACAATTTAAGTGGCTGAAGAGATATGTTTGCAATCTCATTGCAAAGATGTATAAAAGAACCTTCTGAAGGACCAAGTAGTAGAAAAGGTATATATTAACACTGGTGTGGCTTGTTTTGAATACAACTGAGGAAGAATTCCAGCTTCAGCTGTACAAAGTAGGCAGATTACATCCCACCAATATGTAGTATGGGGTGGGTGGAAATTGAGCTCACTTTCAAATAAATGCAAGTACAGTCAGTATAGAAGAAGTTTTGATGGATCTGTTGTGATGGGATGTGTGTTAATAATAGCTGAGCTATATTGGTAAGCTATATGCTTCTTGCTCAGGCTTGGGCAGAATATTTTTGGTGCCCATTAGAGCCCAGTGAATTAACATATGATATGGACTCCAATGAAGCATGTGGCATTTGAAGTCTAGGAAATTCTGCCAAAACTTTGTCTTAGAAAGGTTCTTCTAGTGTCTAGTGGAATTATTAAATGGTATTCTGGCCAAGTTCTGAGGCATGATGCCATATAATTGGGAAAAAATTGCTGGCATGTCCACACAATCTCCCACTCCCTAAATCTTGAACTCCATGCTTGTGCTTTCCTGGCTGCAAAATACTTTCTTTGATCCATCATATGTTCTTGTAGAAACTTTCCAGGTAAAACCAAACTGCCAGTATCCAGCTGACCTAAGTAAGGAAGGATGGAAGCTGCCAGTTTTTAGCTGGGAAACTCTCACCTGCAAAGTGGAAATATGGACTTAAAAATTGGGCTTGAGAGCATTTTTGTCTACTTCCTGTTCTTACTAAACTACTAATTGCTAAGGTGTGTGTTGGCCCTATTCTTCTTCATTTGTTGTGTCTTGTAATGAGATCTACGCCTTAATTTTGAAGATGTACCAGCTAAATATGTAGGCAAATTCCTAGAAAAATCTTTTGATTTTATTTAGTGACTTAACCTTGATTGCAAAGGTAAATCTTGATCAATACTTCTTTTTAGTCAGATTAATAAAGGGCTATATTCACTGGTTTGGGATATATCAGTGCATGTAGATTGTCCAGGGTTTTACCCACATGTTGAAGGTAACTTCCCTATTATATGAAGTGTTCATATCTGTGGTTAACAAGCAAGACCCTGACAGATACTAGATCCTCATTGAATTTTTCTGTGTTCTTATGCCTATCTGGATGCTAATCAGTGCACTGAGTTTGGTCTGGGATCTGAGATCTGACAAGAGCAAGGTGACTCTTTATCCTTCTTTTCTCATCTCCAGCAGATCTCTGCTTCTAACTTTTGTCTTCTTAGCCCTCTGAGATTTGCTTAGCAATCAAATCTCACATCCAAATTTTTTCACAATTCTTTCTATTTGTTGATGTTCTCTGACAGCTTTTGTAGAGGAAATATGGAAATATTTTAGATTAATTTCTAGATAATATTCTAGATATATCTTTTATACTCCACTTTACTTAAAGGTCTATTGCTACTCAGAGGCCTATTTTTAGTAAGCATGTTGTTATAGTTTATCTTACACTCCTGAATTTTTCACGAAGTACAAATTTTACATCCAAGTCCTTGTTGTAAGAAGAGACCCAGCTAGTCAAATAAATCCAGTCACCTGTTGAATACACCCAGTTCTTGATATGACTATCTTGCTGGTGCTGAGCTTGTCATAGTACAAACATAAGTGGGTGGATTGATATGGTATGTCCGAAATTGCTTTTCTTCTGAAGAATATTGCTCAGGGGCTTTTATGCATGTCTGTTCAGATCAGGTCCAGGGGATATGTAAGTGTCTCAGCTATTATGCCGCTTATGACACTATATGTTGATTTCTAGTAGAAGTAAGTGGAGATCAAGTTTGAATATATCCAGTCTGGGGGAGGATTCTAACTTTAAATCTGTGTTTCAGTGCCCTTCCAAGAATAAATTTATTAGAAAAAAAAGCCATAATTTTTCACCTACCTGGAAATGTTGTAGATTAATAGGTTTTTTTCAAGCATTTTAATGAATACCAATACATGAATCCTGAGAGATTTAGAGGTCAGATAGTTACTTATGTTTAGTCCTAGCGAGTAAAGCATGTGACTTAAAAAACTTTAGATTTAAAATTTTATACTATTGTAGTCCAGGAAGGAATTTTTTTTCCTTAGTGTTGTATTTTATAAAGGGAAAGCACACATATTGTAACTCTTGCTCAGGGTCATAGATGAAGCAACCCCAAGCACTTGAAGTTCTAATTTTTCATTTCTGTGTTTACAGTATGAAGGGATCAACATCAAATAAGCTTTGCATTTGATTACGTTTTCTTTCAGAACCTTATCCAAGCCCCTCTTTCCTATCTCCTGGTAATTTTTTCCCTCATAGATAAGGGGAACCTGTTCTCTGTGTATCTTTCTTTCCTGCTAATAGGGTATAGATAAGATACTGTCTCTGATATCGCCCCTGCTTTCATGTCCTACACTTTCTTCCACACTGACAGCTCAGAACACACATCAGTTAAATAGGACTTCCAGCTCTTGCCTGTTTATCTCTCTGATCAGATTTTGATGGAGAGGTAGTTAGAAAATAGGTTCACAGTCTTCAGATATTTCTGTACTCTTTCTGACCTATGAATCTAAGACATCTCTGAAATAGTTATCTGGGTTCAGTGAGAAATCTTGTATAGATATTGTTCTTTTCATTTATCCTTATTGAAATTCTAAAAAAGTCTAGAAAATATGTGTGATGAGCTATGTAACATTCTCCTACATTACGAACATTTATGCATGAAGGGAAGACTACTAAAAAAAATCTGTGACAAATTCACACATTTTGAGATGTGTTGAACATTCTGTATTGACAGTATAGTCCAGTAAGTTTGCGCTTATAAACTAGAATAAGTTAAAGAGGCAGAATGGTTGGTGCTTACACTGACAGTTCTTTTTTCTTTCTCTAATAAATCTTTATGCTTGTCTTGGGGTGACTGTATGATGCCTGTATCCCCAAATTGTCTGTTCTGTTGGTGTTGAATATTAAATTCTGCAACTTTAAGACTGGTTCCAGGANATTGTTCAATTTTGTGCTGGGGGGTGTGTTGCCTGTTGAATAAACAGTCTTGTTTCTTTTTCCACTTCTCTCCAAGGAAATTTTTTTTCCCGAACCGACTGGGGGAGGGATTGCTTGGATTGGTTTTTTTTTTCCCTTTCCCTGGAGGGACCCCATTCAGAGGTTTCCTCCCAAATTTGCTCTAAACCAGGACAACGCTACTCTTAGTTGGATTGCTAAAGGTGTTTTTCTAAGGTGAGAATGTCAGCTGATGAAATTGGAATAGGCCAGTTTTGCAAAAGTGATGCCTGCTCTAAATTTTCCCAGAGTACTAACAGGGGTTTAACTTACATATATGGTGTGATATCAGACTCAACTCTTATGTGAGAGAGTGGTGATACTGGGTTCAGGGAACTTGGAAAATTCTGAAGTTGGAGCAGGAATTTCAGAGATATTTTCCTTAGGATTTTGTACTTTCCCTAGATTCCATCATACCATTTGCCAAACCTGAATGCTGGAGTGCTTCCTGCCAGGAAGCACAATGGTGTATCTGTTAATCTGTTAATCTGTATCTGTTAATCAATCAGTGGAAACCTGGTGATGGTCAGGCATGGAGTAGTGAATCATGGTGAAAGCCAGACAGGTACACAATGTGAAAAAAAAACTGAAAAGTTTTAAAATAATAATTTGATTTATTACATTTTAAGTTGTAAAACTGCAAATGCTTTTGAAGGGAATTAAAGAAATCAGAAAGGGGAAAAATATCAAATTGCCAGTATGAAGAATGATTATGTTGATACTTTGCTGAGCTTCCTGATACCCTGAGGGAGCTAGATGTTTACAGGATCCTGAGCAAGGCTCTTTCAGCTAGGTGCTTATGTAGAAGTACACACAATCCCCCCAAAATAAAAAGTCAACACAAGCATCTTCCCTGAGTCAAAACTCCTCAGCTCTTGCTGAACAGCACATATGGAGAAGTTTCCAAGGGAACTTAAACTGAGAAGCCTGAAGGGTAGAGGACAGAAGTAGGAAGGTCTCAAGTGCTTGAGAAATTCAATGCAATATTTTTCTTTTGATTGAAGGTGAGTAAAAGTTCCTACCTCCGTTATCTTCAAAATTTCTGTTAATTTTACCCCATTAGTTTTGTCTGCTTTGGTGAATCTTTCCTTATATTCAGATGCATGTATTACAAGCTATTACTTATTTGGTCACCCCAAGCTTTCTGCAGAGTCCATGGAAACAGACACACACCTGCTTCATATGCCTGCCCTCAGGTGGGATGCTCTGTGTTCTAGCACTGCCTGTTTCCCATCCTTGGCTGTTCAGGGAGTCCACATCTGTCATCCCTGTCCCACTCAGAAGATTTTCAGCCTTTATTTAGATAGCCTTTTACTTGGATTCAGTTTAGTAATTTGGCCCAATTAAAGTAATCCTTTTAAGCAGGTGTTTATCTATATTAAAACAATGTCATAGGCTAAAGTTGTGCCACATTTCCTTTAATTCCTCTTAATTTCCATGTCTAATCTAGGTATAGATTCCTATTTTTACTATCCAAATATCACAAAGACCTTGTGGGGTGTTAATAAATAGCTCTAATAGCCAGGCACAAACTTATTTTTTCCAGTCAGCTTTAAAGTCACTGTTGGAGGCATGACAAAGAGTGGTGTGTCATATTGCCAATTTTTTACATCAAATACCTCCACTTTTTTAGGCAAAAGGCCACATATTGAATACTTACAGGATCTTTGCCAGTGTTAGAAGTGACCCTGAGCAGCTGGTGAGAGAGATTTCAGCAGAAGCTTTGCTCAACCTTTGCAGCTTTGGGCTGGGGATGCTCAGTCCAGATGGAATCTGCAAACCATTCAGCTGCCAAACTCAAATAAGCCTTTAGTGGTCATGTGTAAAACAGGATTTTTCTCTGTTCTGAGATTGTGTAAACTTTGGCATATTTTCCTGGAATCAAGAAAATTCAACACCCTTCCAAAACCAAACCAAGCTCCTTCTTAATTTATTTATTTTTTTAGAGAGCAAATCTTATGATTGTGTCACCATGAAAGAGTTTGAGGTTTTGGCTCTTTGGTTGTTTTTTTTATGATGTTGTTGTTGTTTTAATTTTTTTACTTTTGTGTTTGTTTGTGTATTTTGTTAGTTTTTATTTTGTTGTTTTTTGGTGTTTTGTTTCTTTCTTTTTTTTTATGGACAATAAAAAAAGTTGTATGAATTTGTTGGGAATTTTCCAAAATTCACCCTGAGGCGGATGTCCATCAGGAAATTTCGATGGCCCAAATAGATTCACAAAGCAGGTTCCACAAAAGGACATTTGGGATATAGGCAGCACAACAAGCACTCTTTATACTATGGTGATATTGTCTCTGGAGATGCATGGATCATCTACTGCTAAGTTTTCCTAGAGAACCATGAGAGCCATGCTTGAGTTTCATTCTGCAAGATGCAGGTTCACACCCAGGAAATAGGGCTTTGAGGACTTTCTGCTATATACACAGCCATTGCTGCATGCCAGTATGCCCTCCATAAATACTAGGCTCTCCTGCTGGCATCTTCCAAACCAGCCCTGATCTTTTAACAATGTACAAGTTGTAAATTCAGACACACAGGAACACCCATAAAAGAACAATCTTTAGCAGATCTTGAGGCAGCTGGTGTTTATAAATGTTTTATGTATCTCAGTGCACTGACACAGACTAGACCTTGGTGTGCCACCTGGACCTGAAAGGGACAGCTACTTGTGAGATGCAGTTTTGTTGCCACCCTGGGTGAGACAGATGGGGATCCCCGTGCCATGCTGGCAGTCTGGATTGCACCCACGGGTGTGCAGGGCTTAACAAGGAGCTGCCCTGGGCTTGCCATGGGATCTGGGCAGCCAGAGGGTAAACCTGACTGTGCTGCTGAGCTGCTTTCTCTTTGTGCATGTGTGGGAATGTGGCTTGTGGATCCAGGGTTACCCTGCAGGCAGCTGGGCCAGTGTGTGAGGATCTGAGTGCCAGTGGTCCTAACAGGGCTCTGGAAATAAGAGGAAACCCTCTCGTTAGGCTGGAGCAGGAGTCTTCCTGTTGGGATATTGCTTCAAGGACAAGATAAATGTTTGGTCTGATCCTGCAGTGCTGAATTCCATGTAGTCAATCCCTGAGCTTTCTCAGGGTCTGTTTAAGAGCATGTGCTTACAAGTAAGGAATAGGGAGACATTGTCTCTAGGGCCTGTCTCCTACCCCTTCTCTTCCATAAAACACATTTCTTCAAGCAAAATATATGCATTATAAATGTCTTCTGGCTGTGTTGCTATGCTTTTTTTATCTTTTTCTTCTTTGTGTACAGTTATAGCAGTTTCCTGCACTCAGGGGACAATGATCTGCCTGAAAATTATTTGACTGCTCAGGAGAGACAGTCAGACTGTCTGGTGGGGAAATGATGACAGATCTAGAAGGAAGGGTATGTTTTTCTATCTATACAATTACCAAATCTGTTTTTTACGAGAAATAGGAAGCAAAAGCACTAAGTGCAAGTTCGAGCACTGTGTACACCCTTGGGCACAGTCTGGCCCTGCTGGCAGGCACCTGCTGTGAGCTGACTTAGAAACTCTGGGCATTTCTGGTGGTGCTCGCTATGTCTGGGAGCTCTGCTCCTGCAGTACCCAAGCTGTGCTGATCACAGATCTGGGGTATCCAATCTCAAAGAACATATCAAGGGTCTCCCTTGGCACTCAGCATAGAGACTCAATGTGTCCAGTTCCTACTAACTTCAAGAGAAGTGCTCCAAAATCATTTATTCTTCACCGTCTCAGTGATTAGTTTTAAATTTTGTCAGAATTTTTTTTTTATTTTCTTTAGAAAATCAATCTTTATCTACATTTGATTGCTACCAGGGTGGCATTGGCACCTGAATATAAACAATCTCACATCCCAGAGGCAGTTTTGTGGTATATGTCACCCCATTAAACAGTCTACAACAAGAGTAGAAATTGTAAAAAGGCAATTGTAACTCGAAGCAAATATCAGCCTAATTATTTGTGATAACTTCTGTCATGTATTTAAGGCAAGCCCCTGGAATAAGATAACTTTCTTTCTTTCTCCTCATACTGTTCTTTTGATATTCTTGATCCCTGTGGTCAGAATCAAGGCACTGAAATCCCATGATAAACATGGAAAGAAACATAAACTTAACATTTCATTCTATCACCAAGAATCTCCTGCAGATTAGCTTCTAAAGATGTTTTCCTTTAGGTTGATAACACCTAAAAATAGTTCAGGTTTTATAGTAAATCTCCCCTCTATGGGTTTATACCCATTGCCTCACTGAAGCTTCAGTCTGAAATGGTAGGGTTTTGAAAGCTTTTTATGATGTAAAGGAGGCTGTGCAGTTTTATTGCCACTACCCAGTGAAGCGTGGTTCCATCAGAGCCTTTTATCAGGAGTTTACAAGTGCAGCCTTACAAATGAGTTTGCTGGCAGGGAGCTGACCCCTCACTGTGGAAGGCAGAGACCGGTTGTATAGTTCAAAACATCAACGTCTGGCCTTCTGGGATTTTCACCTGAAAAAAGACTTTGTATGAAAGGGCTCCAGGCAGATAAGGGTGGTGCACGCCAAGCAGCGAGCCCTGCCCCAGCAAGCAAAGCTCAGTCAGCACTCGCTTCATCAGAGCCACCAGACCTCTGCACCATGCTGGAAAGTTTTGCCTTAATAAGCTGTGATTTTGAGTCATCACAGAGCAGTTGCCCTGCAGGGGTGGGAAATGGCACAGCCACAGCTGCACCAGGGTCTGCCTGTGCTGTAAGCCTTGCTCCAACCAGGGCTCAGCCATGAGGCTGTGGTGGACAGATCCCTGCTGGCTCAGGACCAGCTCCCCTGGCACTGCTGCACCCTGCCTGCCTTCAGCACACCTTCTTCGTTAGACACATGTTGTATTAGTGTGATGGTGCCAAGTCCTGCACAGGGTTAGGGGCAGAGTAATTGATTTCTCAGTTCACTGGGAGTTGCGAGAAAGCGTTTGTGTGTGTGTATGTACGTGTATGAGGATGGAACATTCAGATTTGAATGGGAACATTGGAAAAGGGGTTTTAGTGTGTTCAAAATGGAAGGACATGCTGAAATGAGCAGTAGCTGTAGCAAGGATGTTTGAAAACACCAAAATAAACTGTGTTTGAAATCTCAGTAATTTATTTTTATGGAGTGTAAGGAGACAACTTGAATTTAAAGGTCTTAGGAATGTTACTAAATTTATGCTTTTGGTGGGGAAAATATGGACGTGAAAATATCATCCAGTTCTGTTTGGAAATGTAAAGAGAAAGAAAAATATAGGCACTACAAAGGACTGTCATTACAAACAAATGTCTTTCTGGTACATGATACAGATATAGGAAAGGGAAAAATTAAGACCAGGCAGCCTGAGTAAAATACAATAGTGTCAGGTGTGGGCTAACTGCTAATAGTGAAAAAAGCACATCAAGGGAAACAGTTGTTATTTTTTCTTTTTCATCCACTTTGTACTGATGTAAAGGACTACAATTAACTAAAGATTTAGAATCAGATCCTTAAGGGTAGAAGAGCCAACATATCTGTTTGTAAGGCAAATATGAGTAATGTACAAGGATTTGGAGGATAAATGGTTTATCCTAGAGAAAGTCTTCTAATGCCCTCACAAAGCAGCCTTCTGTGTTTCAAGGTTTCATCAAAAGAATTAAAACTGTATGAAAACCTCAGCCAGGAATTATCTAGTAGCTTCCATGTGGCTTCCTGTGAGCTTGGGAGCAGCTTGTGGAGGAAGGTTTTGCTGTGCCTTCGTGATGTGTGGCTTTTGGGCTCCAGTGCAGCAGCCAGACACCGAGGGCATCAGAGTTCGATCTGCCACTGCTTTCTCATTAATAAAGACCTTGTGGGTCTGGAGAAAATATAGTAGCATCAAGTGATAATAGCTTCTTTCCAACATGAAGTTGGAACATTCTAACATTTTAGTTCATTCTAACACCAATTTTCTTTTCAAGTAACTTGCCATTTTATATTTTTTTTCTCAAAATCTACCCTGAGCTGTGTCTTTCTTGAACTTTTAAAGTCAGTATGGGTATCCTAGAAGAGCAGAAACAAAATGATTTGGCAGGGCCACATGGATGTTAAAGAATATAAAGCTTGGTTTAAATTTTTTATTTATTTTTAAAGTCTTGTAATGACCTTTTATTTTTAACTTTCAGAGATCCCTGGGTACAATGTCTTTGTGTTTCTCTACATTTCTATGAGTTGAACAGTATGTGTGAAGCTATCCTGAGTGTGGCACACACTGACTGAACATCAATTTCTGTACAATTCTCCCTGTGCATGAAGCGGGGATTTCTCATTTCATACATCACTAGAAACTTGCTGCTGCAAATCTGTGAATACAGATAACTATATCCTGCCTTTAATGCTCATTAACACCTGGAATTTACAAAGTTCCTTCCCAGATGAGACTGTATAGGGAGCAAAGTGTTTCTAGACTTTGCATTCCTGATGGGAACAGCTTTGGATATAACTGAAGTTTTTGGTCAAACCAGCTTTCTTCACATTATTGTTTGCAGACAGACAACAGCCCAAAGAGCCTCTGTGGCAGTTCCACCTTCAACAAGGATCCTGGGTTGGGATTTGAGCAAGGAATTTAGTTTTTGCTATTTGCATACACTAGATCCTCAGTAGCATCCCCTTGAGATTTACAGAATCTAACGTTGCAGAAAGCAAAAGCAGCTTTCATTCACCGTCCATTTTAGACCACAGCACCTGTGGCCAGCACTGCTCATCTGCTCCTTCCCCAGCTCCTGGAGCCTGGAGTTGCTTTACACCATTGTAGTTGCACTGATCTGCATGTATCTGCCCCAGCCCTGGCATGTGTTATCCACAGGGGGCATTTGGCAGATTTTCTGTTTCTTGCACTAACTCTCTGTTACGTGCACTAACTCTCTGTTACGTGCCTTTTGGTGTTGCCAGCTAAGCTGTCCCTGGGCAGGCATTTTGTCTGTTTCTTGAGAAAGGTCCCCAAGATATTTTGCTGTTTGCTACTATGTGGGTCAGAAGCAATCTGATCTTCTAGATTATCTCAGTTCAAATGAAGTTTTATTTTTGCACAGTGAAAATGTTTGTTTTTGTTTTTGTTTTTGCTTTTTTTCAATATTTTTGAGTTAAGTGATCAGACCTAATACTCCATTCTTTCAGTTGAGTTCTTCTCTATCAGACTGTCCTCTGCCTCTCCCAATTGCAAGCAAGGCCTTCCTTCATTTTTTTCTTGGTTTCTCTGACTTGAGTGTCAGCTGGTCCTGTGACAGTCCAGTTTCGTAATTCCCTTGGAGCAGTAACATTTTCCAAAACATGGTATTATAGCCAGGCATTTTTTGTAAGCATCCTTTAACTATTTCTCCCTCCTCTGGCAATGGCTTCTGCTCTGTGTTCTAGTTCTGAATGAATTAATTTACCATGCTGGTTTGACTTATTTGAGCTGTCCTCTGAAACATCAGCTTGTTTCCCTCCTAACAATCCTGTTCTGCATTGGTCACTTCATCTCACACTAACCAAGATTTCAATTCAGATGTTTCTGGATTATGATAAACAGGGATTAGGGGAGGAGTAAGAAATGGTATGATGTGTGGTTTCCAGTTGGCCCTTTCTGGGACTAGTTTAGCAGGAATGCTGGTTGCTGTCTGCCTACTGTGCAGGGCGATCACTCACCTCAAGGGGTGGAGAAGCCTCCTTTGAATGGGTCAGCCCTGTAAACCCCTCAGGAAGGAGCAGGGGAGGGGATGCAGGACCTTCCAGTGGGAACCAGTAAATAGGATTATGCCCTAAGAACTGCACTGCTTTGCTTTTGTGTTTGTTCCTGGGATTTTTTGGCTGCTTTGGAGAACTAATATAATTTCTATTTATCCAGCCATACATAATTTTGTGCTATGCTTTTCCTTACTGTATCTTTATGTGGGAGTACATTGATATTTTTGTCCCAGCTGTACAACCATAAGATTAAATGATAACTTGATCTTGGAGCTTTTTGAATTTTTAAGGGTCATATAAAAATCCTTAAGAAACAAGTACTAATGCTACATTTAATTTCCAGTCAAAATGGATTGACATTGAATGAATGAAAATTGATGTTTTAAAACATTTCTTCCCTGCAAAACTATGAAAGCACTTCCATTATTTTTTAAGTGCCTTTGGAATTTAAAGTCCAAATTTTTCTCTTACCTCATGAAAATGCATGCTAGGAATCCTTAATCCAATATTTTAAAAAGACTTATTTTCTTAATTTAAAAGGGAAGATGCCACAAAGGAGAGATGTGCAAAGAGAAGTCTGGAGAATTACATTTTTCTAGGGCTTGCATTGATTATGTCATTTCAGATGAGGTATCTTGTGCTTCAGTCCTCCCCATCTATGATCAGAGTTAATATTTACTTTATTAAGAAACCTTGATTTAACTTCAGCATCTCATATCCCTATTATGTTATTGCTTATTATAAATCAAGTTAATGCACTTAAAAGGACTCATATGCATGCAAGAGATTACAAAAGTGCTGCTCACATGGTCCAAATGAAACACATTAGCAATATATATACTTTTCCCAGTAGTGTGGCAGAATGTGGAGGCATTTGCAGGATCACTACTTTATAATAGAAAGTACAGAACTTTATATTCTGTCAGGAAAATTTTTACTCTGCTGTACCTGACATGGCTCAGAAGGACACCAGACACTTTAAAACTCTGTTAAATTTAAATGGCTAAAGAGAATGGAAAGAGAATGCATTATTATTACTTGGAAAAGAGTCACCAGCTCACATGATGCCTTGCAATTAGCCAAAAAAGCCAAACTCCTGCCCTTGAGAGAATGTGAGATGGGACATCAGTTCATAGTGAAGAGAGATGGCTTCTGTTTGGAAGATGGACAGAGAACTGCTTCACAATAGGAATGAGCTTTAGAGATTTCAGAAGGTTTTGTGTATGAGGAACAAAAAAAAAAATGAATAGGTTTTGATGATGAGATAAAATGAGATATTTAAGGTCCTTCTAAGTTTGCCTTCTAACGCAGGGATGTGAAGTAGGTGGCTGATTACAGCAGAATCTCCATCTCTGGAGAACCTTAGGTACAAGGTAAACAAACTTCTGTTTATTTTAATATAATTGATAGTTTATATCCCATCCTTGTGCAGGCTTAGGAAACTCTTGAGGTCTTTGCCTGCCAGCTTTTTTACGATTTTATGAAAGGTGAATGCCCACTTCATGCATTCTTCTTTGGGCTATAATTGCCTCTGATTCAGTGAAGACTTTGTGCTGCCTCACACTGCCGGAGACAACTTTCAGATTTGTATACTTGCTAAAATTTCAGTTTACTTAGTGAAGTGTTAAACACACTATTTGGCCACCAAAAAAACTCATTTCAGTAAAATGAAGAATATTCTACTTTAAATATGGAACATAGGGCTGGTTTAGTGAAGTTTCACTGTTTTATACCATGAAAAAATATCTTGCTGTGTGGTGCTATTTGCCATGTGAGTGATGGATGCAAGAGAACACAAACTCTACCCTAGTACAAGCTATTCTTTACTGTCAAACTTTGTTCTATTACAAAGGAGAGTTTTCTGTGCAACAACAGACACAGAAGAATTTCTTTTAAACCTGTTAGCAAGTAAAAAACATTGCTTGCATCAGCTGCATTCCTGCCTCCCCAGAGATTCAACCATTCAACATTTCGCCCCAGCTCCCATCTCCACTGAACTTCATTAGAGAAAACTTGAAGTTCTTAAGTAAATGACAAGAACAGTAAAGCAACAACAAAAAAAATCCTTCCATTTGACTCTGCCTTGGGTACAAATTTCCATCCTAAGACTGTTTCTGTACATAGCGCACCACTGCCGATCTCCAAATACCAATTTTGAAGTTGTTCAATAAATCTTTATTTTCTTTTTTTTCTGTGGTCCCCACTGCAGCAAGGAATAGAACAGGAATAATTTAACCCTCTGCTTATTATACACATGAGTGTATTGGAGGGCTCAGTTCAGGCTGATGTGCTGGCTTTTGCTGCCTGGTGTTAATTGATGGTTTAATCTTTCATTCCTTTGCCTTAGCTTTTGTCCTCTTATGATGTTGGAAAAATATATATTTTTTTTTGGAAATGCATTTTCCTAATAGTAATGTCACTTTGGGTCTTATGACTCAATAACACCCATTTGGTGTTATATTTAGATAAGAACTCCTGCAGAATATTGAGAGGTCATTTTGGAAGAAGCTGCTATAAACAGTTGTGATGGGAAAGCTGACATTAATGTGAATTCGCTAAATAAAGTGACTGGAGAAGTCATCTAATATTTCCATGAAGTTGTGATGAACTTTTTTTTGTTACAGCTATGCTAGGTTTTCTAGGTTTGCTATTTAAAAGTATTATCTTGTATTGTATTACCCAGTTGCTTCCATTTGACTACAGATTCTTCCTATTCATATCCTGCTTTATGCAAGGAAAAGACTAAAGCTTCTCTTCCTTACAAATGAGGGTAAAATAGTGATTTTATAGATTTGACTAAATCAAACCCATAATTACATTTTAGTTATATGAAATTTACGTCTTGATGCTTTTGTGGGGTGTTCTTTGCTTTCTAAGGAAGTTTTTTTTAGAGACCATGTCTGTACCTAAGATTCCATATATTCTGAAATACTCCTGGGTATTCTGGAATGAGACAAGGGTATGGAATAGCAAATATTCTTAGTTCATTGTTTTCAATCAAGAACAGAAACAATGTTCAAGTTCTGTTCACACAGCTTGATAATTTCTTGCTTTAGAAGTTTGTCTGTACCATGTGATTAACTGTAAAAGTAGTTGCAGTATAAATGTATTGAGTCATGACTGTTCTAGAACAGCTCCCCTGTCTGCTCTTTCTGTCTCCATGTGGGAGGGATCTACTGGTTGTCCCCTTTTATTCTCCCTTAATCTGGATTAGATGTCTTTTACACATGAGTCAAAAGTGCAGTTTGTATATTCAGGCTGAATTTTCTTGGTTTCATTGACTTCAGTGCCAGCTTATGACCACTGAGAAACTTTTAAATTTTTTCTCATAGTGTTTAATGCAGAAGGTATAAAAAGGTATAGAAGTAAGGCAAAATCCTCAACTGGATAGCTGAGGTCTTCATATATCTGATTTCTGAAATATAACTCAGAAACCACATTTCACAGGTGCTGTTATATTCCTTATGGGTTGAAGCAGAACTCCCAAAGGGCTTTTGCTGTGACCTAGAAAGCTAAATTTTAGTGTTGTGTTTTGGACTTTCTCCCAAAACTCCTGTGACAACAAACTACTTTGGGGATTCTATAATGAAATAGCCTGAAATAATGAAAGAAGAAAGAGGACTAATCCTGTACGTTTGCCTTCTCTGTCCAGCTAGTAGCTATTTGCTACAGATAACTCCTAGGCTCTTTTAGCCACTTTGCTTTCAACTCTGCCACAGAATAGACACAATGATACATAAACATAGTTATGCAAAGACTCGTACATCTTCACTTTTTGTTATGACTTTGTTCTGATGCAACATCTTCCCTCTCTCTCGGGGCCCTTCCCCCCCCCCCTCCCCCCCCAAAATTCAAGCTCAAAAATGTTTCATAGAATAATTGTAGAATTATTTGGGTTGAAAAGGACTGTAAAGATCATTTCATTCAGATTCTCCTGCCATAGGCAGGGACACATTCCACTAGATCAGGCTGCTCAGAGCCTCATGCAGCCTGGCCTTGAATAATTGAAGGGATGGGGTATCCACAACTTCACTGGGAAATCTGTTCCAGACAGGTTGTTCACTACCCTCACTGTAAAGAATTTCTTCCTAATATCCTATCTAAATCTAACCTCTTTCATCATAAAGCTATTTCCCATTGTCCTACCACTGCTTGCCCTTGCAAGAGCAAACATTTGGCTTTCCCAGTACAAGAGAAGGGGAAAAAAATTCACCCCATCAAACTGTAAATGTCCCAAATCCTGAGTAAAGGACAAAAGATTGTGATATGTATTAGAGAAACAAAGCTTCAAATACTGTCTGGTTAATGCATGAAGGTGTATAGGGTTTAAGTCAAATTCAACATTATTGACAAGAACGCCAAAGACAGCCGGATTTCAAAACTGACATCTTGATTTAAAGTCAACTTAAGCATGCTTAAAGCCCTTCTTGATAGTGCTGCCAGGAGGGAGGCAAATCCTGGAGCTATTCTAAATGTCACCCTTGTATACTTGGGTTGCTTCAGCTGACAAAAACTTGATGGCCACTTGGAAAATTGACATGATAGAAAACACAGAAAAGGATACAACTGCAGCTCAATTAAAGCCACCAAATCTTTCCTGACATGATTGCTGTCTTCCTTTGTGCTAAAAGAAGAGGAGGAACCAAAAAAATAGTCCTGGTTTTTGTGTTCACTAAGCTGTGGCTTCATGTGTAATTCTGGAAATAATCCAAGGAGGCATGGCAGCAGGGCTTTTGTGTTCTCAAAAACAAGTTATCCATTAAAAACTTCCGGACTACCTCTCTGCCTGTCCTCCTGCCTGCCTTGCTCCATTTCCCCCTTCAAAACTGCTAAGTTTTTATGATATCTCAACTGTCATTGTGTGGAGGTCATTTTAGTTTTGTTTTTTTGAGTCTCTTTTCTGTGTTCCCTTCAATTTAGAAAGTTCCTCTGGTACAATTTGTACCTCTCAATTGCTTTCAGTCAGAATTAAACACACGGCTTTGTACTTCTAATTTGTGTAGCACAAACATCTCATGCACTTGTCAGAGGGGATTCACTCCTTTGTTAGCTGCATTTATAAAAGCAGACTTGACTCATGCTGGAAGGTTTTGCTGGTCCTTTACCCTTCAGTAGGAAACGATATGAAGTCCTGTTAGAAGCATTTTATCTTGAACCACAGAGTTATGCTTATATGTGCTTGCTGGAAAACTAGAGTGGTTTCAAATCCTCATCAACAGAAAATTAAAACCCTGTAAAAATAGGGCAGAATGTGTTTCTGAGAATGCTTCTCCCAGTGCTCCTCACTTCCTCCTACAATGGCCCAGTTTTTGCTGAGGGTTTGGATCTGTGCTTAGACTACACTGTTCCCAAAGCCTCTCTGAGGCACGAAGTGAGACAAACTCAAGGCAAATCAACTATAAACCAAGACTATGTTTAACTTACAAATGTAGTTTTCAGGGAAAATCTGAAACTTGCTATAGAAATATTGGGGGGAAATGCTGCCACATTAAAGTTTAAGCTCTTGTAGCTCTATAATTTCACAGATGGAAATATTTTTTCTGTCCTGTTATATACTCTCTTGACCACCATTTTGCTCTATTTTTCCTCTCTAATAGTTACGGTGTCTTAGTCTAGTTTATAAACAGTTAACAGCTTTTATGTCTCTCTGTTTGTCTTTCCTTGTTTGACTACCTGCAGAGTAATTTTAGAAACAGTATTTTGAAGAACCTTTCTTGAATGATCCAAACAAGTTGAGAGGCCTTTACTGGGAAGGATACCTCCAGCTGCATTCTTCTCTTTGCAAGTGAGCAGCTCCCTAACCTCAGCTTTATGTAATTCTAGGGTTAATATTTTCCCATGGGGAAAATTCAGTGGTTCAGATCCCATAATATATGCACATAGTAAATCACTGTTCCTGGAAAGTTGATATTTTTTTCACTCACTCAATATTCCTGCAGTATACAGAAGATGTAAGATGACCCGGTAAGTACAGCAATGAGATTACAAACAGCTGAAGTCAACCACCAGTTCTTATTGCTGTTATGGTAGTTTTTGTGGTAGGATTCTTCCCAAAATGCTTAGTGGGAGATGTTAATTCTAGAATGAAATTAATTACTTATGTAGCCACTTGCTGTGCTTTGTCTTGGGGGAACAAAAAGTAGCACCATCTCCCTGTTTTCAAAAGCCCTTGGAACAAGTCTGACTAGAATAGAATAAGTTTTTGAGCTGACAGATTCTCACAATTCTAACATATTCTTGTTTTGATGCAATCTGATACTAGTATGATTATAACCTGTGATTGCTCTATTGCAATCTGCACTGCTGCATTGCTTGAAGAGGCATTTCAACCTCTCTGAATTCCTTAGCAGATGTGGCCAATATTTACTTTCTACTTTTGCAGAAATTAAGCACAAAATATTCAGAAAGTCAGACACACTTTCAGGTCTGTTTGATCATCTGATGGTGATTTGGTGGTAGTACCGCAGATATTCCTTTTAAGCCACACCCACACCCCAGTTTTCCAGAAACATTGTCTTACACAAAGTCATCACTGGAAAATAATAATCTGTCACCAATGTCCATTGCCCATATAAAGTCATAAAATGAGATAATCTTGGCAAGAGAACCAAGATGGAAAAGGGAATATTTTCATCTCAGCAATAGGAATGTTCCTTTGTATCTCCAGCTATGATGGCTGCAGAGACCTAGACCATGCAAGCTGAATATTAAACCAAGAAATTTGAAAAAGGATCTTTTCTGTTGAAGCAGGTTTCAGATTCAACCATGTCTATTAGGGAATTGAAAACTGTTGCAATCTGCTTGGCCATCCAGAACAGATTGAGTTAGGCTGTTTCAGGCACTTCAAATAAATCCGTCCATGTAAGTAAGCCATTGCTACAGAGAACTACTTATCTCTGCCATTTATCAATTAGACTAAATAGTCTTCTGGCAAGCTCAGGGACCTGTGATACAAGGATGTGATTCAAGTTATTTGTAACTGAACTGAAATATTCCTCAACCTCTCTACTTGCACCAAGGGGTGTTTGGGAATTATTTTCTGAGAAGGTAGGAATAGGGAAAGCTCTTTTGGCTGTCAGAAAATTAGGTATAGGGCACACGCCTAAAATGGCTTAAGAACTGGTGTCAATCAGTCTTAAAATGTATTTGCTAGTGTGTGTTAAGGCAAATTCACAATTGCAAAAGATGAAGTACATGTTGATGAAAGACCTTGCAAAGAGTTTATTTTAAAGAGGTAGATGTGCTCCTGTAAGCCATGCAGATGAAAAGTTATGTTTACAGTCTCTAAAGGATTAACAATCATAGTAAAAAGCACATAAAAGAATAATGTAACCTTTTGTAACAATGATGTGCAAGCTTTAGGGGAACACCTGGTTATACTATATGTAGCCCATCTTCTGCACTTATGGTCTGCTGTCCCCATTGTGTTGTACCTTCCTATGAATTATTGCTTCACCAAGAATATTAATCTATTCTTGCAGTATACAGAAACACTGTACAATATATATACTCTTATTTACTATATGATGGTTGTAAGATTGTTGGATGGCCTGACTCAAAATTTGCAGAATTGTGAGGCCAGTCATATATAAAAGAAACATTTATGACAGTTTAGTTACCAAGAACCACATTTACAACTGGGAACATTGTCTGCAATATTTTCTATGCATATGTGGTTAACATGCCAATTACATTAGCATGAAGAATGAAAAATAATAATTTGTTCAGCTTAATTCCTGACTCATCAGTGACTTCATTAGCATTATTATATAGGCTAATTTATCCCATCCAGTCTCACTGCATCCTCAGATAATATGGTTGTGCCTCTTCCTCATTGTTTCGCCACAGAACAATAGATGGAGATAGATCATTTAGTATTGTAAAATAAGTTACAAAGAGTCTTACCTGTGGGATCAAACCCTATTACTTATTTGCTCTAAACCATTTTTTGAGATTATCCTGAGGCAGCCTTCTCTCAGTACAACGACCAGTGCCCTCTAGCTGCATAAGCTGTCTTCTGTGTTCTTTAGGAAGACTAGTGGGGCAACAAAAAATCAGAGGGCAGTGAAAAGACACTGCTTTTCTTCCCCATAGAAGCCAGGAAAGTCCTTTCAGTTCAATGTTAACAACAGAAGATGATTAATTCGAAAGTCTTTCATCTCTCAATCAAGAAGATTCTTTCATTGTTTCCTGTCTTCCACTTCTTCAATGCTGCTGCTGAAATCCCCCCTGGCAGGGTTGTCTCTTCAAATAAGAATCAACCTGTAAAATCTCCTTTTCCAAATGAAATGGGATTAAGCATAAAAGTTTTCAGTAAGGACACTGTTACTGACAGTCTCTTAAACTACAACTGGTGCTTCATTCTGGTTTGCCATAAAAGTTGTTACAATTAGTCTTGGAAACCTGATGGCTTCAATATGCAGCTGGTGTCCTTATGGCTGGACCGAGGCGTGGCACCCAGTCAGGTTTGTGCAGCAAACTCACTCATTCTCACCCACCAGAGACTGCTGCCTTTTTGAGGATGTAATTTGAAATGCATGACTGATCTGGTCTCCCACATGTTGCAGAGGATGGTAAATATTTGAGTCCCTAGGGCAGTGTAAGTAAATTGTGGAGTAACATGTGATCGGGTCTGAACACAACTACTTTTGACTGCATTAGTGAGGTGCCTTGGGTGTGGTACTCATGGTCACTCTGCTTTTGGTCAGGCAGAGTATGGACAGGACAAGGTCATCTTTACTGCAGTGCAAAAGGAGGCAGATCCTTATCTGTGCAATACTTAGTTCTTCCAGTGCAGAGCCATCTGTGAAAAATGGAAAAGTACATCCCTATGTCACAGTCTTTCAGATGTGCAGGATCTTTAAAGTGCTTAGAAACTCGTGCAGGTTCACAAAAGAACAAATGAGATTAATTGCAAACTTAAATGAAATAGAATGCAAAAAGTTAAACACAATCTTATTTTCGTAATTTTTCATCTCTCCAGCCCTGACAAAGCCAATACATTTTTATGTATACAAATGTGGTGCATATTTCAAAGGTAAGCATCAGCACGAGATCCTAGAGCTATTTATTTCCAAACTCCTTAGCCATTCAATTGAAACGTCCAATACTCTAACTTACAGTGCACCTTAATAACCTTCATAATGAAGAAGAATTAAAGTAATAATGCATCAATTACACTACTTATTAAGTTAAAGTGACAGAGCATCAATTACGCTGACATATAACCAGTGACACCATTAAAGCAACAATGTTAAACAGCAGGTGTTTTTTATCAGGGTTATTTCAGGCCGCTCAAAAGTTGATGGTCATTAATTGTCTTGTAAGTGTAATTTAAGACTTCCTTCCTGAAAGAAGATTTCCAACGGCCTGGAAAGAGTTGCTAAGTTAGATCATGCTGGTGGAGCCTGTCTCTGTGTCTCCTTGCCTGGGAAGTCAAGTTCATGATGCTAAACCTGGCTTTTGTAATGTCCATGGATGTAAATTCAGGTTGTGTCCCAAAGTCTGAGGCTGTCTTTTCTCCTTGACTAACTGTAGTTTGTCTTTTATCATTGATTTGCCATCTATTTCTGTGGAAATACAATTTGATACATTTACCCAAAATTTTTTCAGAGATTTTCTATGAAATAGAATCTCAGCTTTTTAAAACCAGCCTTGCTTTTACTTTCTTAATCCCTTAAACCCAGGAAAGAAAATGTCATGCTTAGTTGTGGATTTTAGTCCTCTGCTGTTCTAAAGTGCTACTATTTCTATTGTCCATTCACATATGACTTTGTTGAAGCACATGCTAATAAAGCGTTGCCTTGTTTTTTGTATTTATTTTTCACCCAAAGCCTCATGATAATGAATAGCTTTTTGCTAATCACTGTTCTTGAATGAAAATTCAAGCATCTCAGTGTTCTTACAATGAAGAGCATGACTTCAGTATGTAGCGTTTAAGGGAAAAAAAGCGAAAATATTTTAAGAGGATTTGGAAAAAAACCCCAAAACCTAAACAAATCCAGGAGGCAAGTAGGAAAACTCAGAACTTTTTTGGCAATCTTTTATTTTGAGACTGATCCATGAAATTTCAAACAGTAAAGTATATCACCATTGATCCTCAGTCTGCAACCCTGATCAGCAAGGGCAGTGGCTTCTTTCTATACCAAAATAAACTTGCACTTATTAAAAATTTGGTTGTGATGCAGATATCAAACAGTATCCTGCTCAGTCATTCCTTTTGTTATTGCTGCTCTTATGAACTTTTGCTGAGCTTTCAAGGAAAATAGAATATTACTGTCACAAGGACTACCTTTTAAAAGTCAATTCAGAAATATGAAACAAATTGTCAGCAGCTTTTGGAAATGTTCTGTAGGAACTCAGCTCTCATCTTCTTTCTGTAAAAGCCTGAGGTAAAGTTAGGTGTTTCACAAAATAATAAATATCTCTTAATTCTCATATCTTTGAGCTTGCCAACAGTGTGGAAAAGACCTGAAAATCAGTTCAGGGAACAGGACATAAAACTGCAAGGTATTCTTTGAAATGCAACAGCAAGCACAAAGTCACTCCAAGCCTCAGCAAAGTGTAGTAAACATGATGACTCTGGTTTTCTTGTACAGCATTTTTGGAGCTAATTTGAAGCTGTGCATTCCCAATGCAACCAAAGGCTACAAGATCTTAGCCAGCGTATTTTAAATGAAGGCTTTCCAATTGGGATAGTTGTTGTGTTGCATTGAACTGCAATGCATTTGCATCATTAGCTTGAAGAGAGATCAGATAACCAACATAATAAATATAGTAATTGAAAAAAATAATTCTTGCTACTGGTCTGATCGCACTGTCCCACTGGGATCATTCCTTATTACTTTAGTTTGCTTAACATGAGTTAGATCAGTGTGTGTCCAAAGAACAGAATGGTGTCAGCTCTGGAGATCTTTTTGGTCTAGTGTTTTTCTGGTAATTTTCCTCCAGCTATGCCAATGGTTCAATAAAAAGACAGAGTTGATTTTTATTTTTTTTTTTGGCTTTGTTTGCCCCTGCATGTGGTCTTTCACATGCAAAGTATTTCACACTCCCTCATGACGTCCTTGTCTCTAAATTTGAGACGCGTGGCTTTGGTGGATGGACTGCTCAGTAGAGAAGGAGCTGGCTGGATGGTCACAGGCAAAGAGCTGTGGTCAATGGGTCGTTGTCTACATAAAGACCAGTGATGAGTAGTGTCCCTCCGGGATTGGTACTGGGGCAAAACTATCCAACATCTTCACTGGGGACATGGACAGTGGGATCAAGTGCACCCTCAGCAAGTTCACTGATGACACCAGGCTGTGTGGTGCAGCCAACACACTGGAGGGACAGGATGCCATCCAGAGAGACCTGGAAAGGTGGGTCAATGAAAACCTCTTGAAGTTCAGGAGAGTGACTGCAAAGTCCTGTGGCTGGGTTGTGGCAATCCCAGGCACACTCACAGCTGGGCAGAGAAGTGACTGAGAGCAACCCTGAGGAGAAAGACTTGGGGGTGGTGGTTGATGAAAAACTCCACATGAGCTGGAAAATGTGCTCACAGCCCAGAAAGCCAAACGTGTCCCGGGTTGCAGCCAAAGGAGTGTGGGCAGCAGGTCGAAGGAGGGGATTTTGCCCCTCTCCCCTGCTCTTGTGAGACCCCCACCTGGAGTGCTGTGTACAGTTCTGGTGTCCCCAGTATAAGAAGGGCATGGAACTGATGGAGCAAGTCCAGAGGAGGCCATGAGGTTGATAAGAGGACTGGAGAACCTCCCTGAGAAAATTTGGGCTGGTCAGCCTGGAGAAGGTTGCAAGGAGAACTCACAGAAACTTTCCAGTACCTGAAGGGGGCCTACAGGGAAGCCAAAGAGGGGTTCTTTGTCAGAAACTGTAGTGATAGGACAAAGAGCAGTGGGTACAAACTGAAAGAGAGGAAGTCTGGGTTAGGAATTAGGAAGAATTTCTTTACCAAGAGGGTGGTGAGACACTGGGACAGCTTGCACAGGGAATGCCCTAATCCTGGCAGTAGTCAAGGGCAGGTTGGATAAATCCTTGAACAACCTGATCTAATGGAAGGTCTGCCTGCCCATGGCAGGGGAGGTTGAATGATCTTTAAGGTCCCTTCCAATCCATAACATTCTATGAATCTATATGAAATCTGGATCAAGAGCTTGTGGGAGACACTAGGGTGTAATCATAACCATCCCTTTCCAAGAATTGTCATACCACAAGAATATAAGGTAATCAATGGTAACTAGAAAATTCCGTTTATCAGAAAAAAAAAAGTCCTAAAAAACACCTTCTCATAAAGACCTATTAGGAGCTGCTGCGAAAGCAAAAGATCTGAAGCTTCAGTGTCGAAGAACAGCTTTTATAAGTGTGCCATTTGTTCAATGTGGGGAGAAAAATTTGCCCATGATACAGAGAGGAATGGGCATCTGCTGTGCAGTGAGTCTGTTGTTGCTGTTGTGAGACTTGAAGAATGGGTTAATGAAGACATCTTTCAGAAATCATGGGAGAGCTGAGTCTCTGTTGTGTTGAGCACTGTGCAAGAATAATGCACACAGTCTGCATCCCCCTGCTGTTCCCAGTAATATAAACACACACTTAAAAATATCTTTTCACATGCATATTTGACAACTAGAGAGGAGGTGTTGGGGGTGAATGGCACCTGATGCTGTATGTTCACTATGAATAGCTGCAGTTCCTTCCACAGCAGTTTTCTTTATGTTCCTTGTTGTTCCAAAATGTCTTTTTTTTTTGAGTGAAGATGGAAGGAAGGGTGTTGGAGGTAATTTTTCTGCAGCTCCTCAAATACTCCAAGAAGTTTCGCAGTGTGCCAGAGGCATGTTCCTATAGTTTTAAGACCAAAGTGTATGTTGCCTGCCCTTGGAGGTGGCAGGAAAGTACAGGGGATTCAAAGCCTGGTGGGAAATGACTGAATGACTCTTTGGGATGGAGGGACCTCAGCTGGGCACAGTCCTGCTCCTCTTGACTGAAGCAACCAGTCCCGGGAGTAAAATAGTCTCCAAATTGTACTCTAGTTTTGTCTTGGATGGAATTAGTTGGTTCACTTCAAAAGAAAGTCCTGGAGTAAATTAATAAAATTGCAGCAAGGTGATCAGGCAGAGGCTTGGGCCTGAAGACTGAACGTTTTTTCTATGAGAAAGTAGATGCTGTTTAGCAGCATTTCTCTCTACCCCCCTCTAACTTTCCAGCAGTAGGAACTATGATGAAATGTGAAATACAAGGAGTTATAATTTCTTGACCAATAACTGGAAATTATACCAGGCTATGAGAAATAGCTCAAAAGATGAATGTTTTGTGAATGTTCTGATTGTTTGGAATAGGATTCTATGAATGATATTTTAAATTGTTTTTTGCTTTTTCTGGCCTAGCATTACAACACAATTTGCTTAATAGATTCTTTGTATTTGCATACTTAGATTTTTTTTTAGCTTTACATTCCAACAGATATAAAACAACAACCATTGACTCTTGCTTCAACTTGATCTCCACAAATCTCAAAGGAGACTTTATGAATGATTGGTTCTGGTGTCCTGATGCATTAGCAAGAGTAAGATGTCAAATTTAGCATATCACTGCTACTTCAGCATGTCAGTTTTACTATCACTCTATCTGTGTTTGCCAGATGCATTCAAAAATGCAGTTACATCTATATTGCTATGAAGCACAAGAAAATTTATCTCTGAAGGAAGTCAGTGGGGCTTATTTATTTTCATATCCATCCTCCATTAAAAAAAAAGTAATAAAAAATAACCACTTTTTCTAGTGAGCAAAATGTTCTTCTGTGTGCTGCAGGTACCACATAGTGCATATTTTTCATTAATAGAGCCCTTAGCTTTAGGGCATGTGGTGCCATTTCACTGTTAGGTATGAAAACGGGCAGTCTGGTGTTTCAGCCAGTAGTGGAGATGGAAAACCCTAAAGTATGGGGGATGCATGTCAGGACATAGCACGCTGCATCATGCTTTGTTTTCTAACAGAGGATATTGCACATGAACAGCAGCAATTCTGAGTAGGGAAGTCACCTTAAAAGACCCCTCCCCACAAACAGTGACCTTAAGGTCGGTTTCTCCTCAGATTATTTGCAGAGAAGCAGAAGTGCAGGGAAGGGGAGTGTGAAGAATATGGCTGCAAAAGATGAAGAGCATCAGAAAGAGAAAGACAAGTGAAAACAAAATGGAAAGAACAGCTGGGAGGTGGCTTCTCTGTTAAGCTAAACGAATCTGGGGGCTTTGACAGACACAAGTTTGTGAGGCTATAGTTCTGTCCCTGACAGCAAGAGATTGCTCCACATTACTGATGTAAAGAGATACTGGAACAATGTTTATTTAATTGCACAGCCTCAGTAGGTAAGCATTTTTTGGCCGAGGTAATTTATGCAGAGTGGAATCCCAGTCCTCTATTAATGCAGGTGCTGGTCTCTGTTCCTATGGTTACAGTTGCAAAGAACAGCCCTCTGCTTTAAGTTGTTTGTAAATATATAAAACTGTCATCTTGGGAACAGAAATTTCCTGAGCTTGGTACCTTCCCTGAGGTAATACTTTCCTTTAGAAACTGTTTTAAAAGCAAGGTAGAGAAAGACAATTCTGCTGTTTAGACAGGAATGGAGGAAAGTATGATTTTCTTACGAGGTGAGGCTTGTGCAGAGACCTGGTGCAGACAACCAGGAGCATGTAACAGGATGCTTGCTCATTTGCTGCATACTCAGTATGTCTCCCTTCCCAGAAGTATTTCTCAGTCATAGTCCTCTGGCCTCACTCTTGTTTACTGTTATTCCCTTCCATAACA
The DNA here is from genome assembly GCA_013397375.1 of Toxostoma redivivum. NCBI lineage: Eukaryota > Metazoa > Chordata > Aves > Passeriformes > Mimidae > Toxostoma > Toxostoma redivivum. Next base: position 806,178 of record VXBI01000039.1, on the reverse strand, counting down.
AAATGAGGTGCCATGGCCAATCTGTGCTGTTCCCTTCCATCCAATGGATGATATAGAAACCTGCTTTGTTTACAAGTCTGAAAAATGTTGTTCTCAGATTTTGGTAGAAAAGGAATGGTAAAACATACACATTAATCAAATCAGCGACAAAGAGATGAAAGGCTCAGTGAACTTGTAGCATGGTTATACAATGTTCTGAGAACTACGCTCTTTTTTTTTTCTTAAAATAATTAGTGCCCTTTAATTTAGATTAATAGGCTTTCCTGTCCTATAACTTTTTCTAAATCAAATTTGTTTCCAAAAGAAAATCTAATTATTTTGAAAGCCCGTTTCTGAATGTTGACTTAGAAGTCAGTCACTGAATTTCTAGCTTTTGGAATAGGCAATTTGCGAACAAGAACACGAGCTGAAACAATATTTTCTGTCTAAACTAAATTTGAGTCGAAAATAGAAAATACTAGCACACTAAGGCAACTCAGTAGTGGGTTCTATGGGGAAAACTTTTGATGGATAAATATATCCTGATATGCCTCTTCTAGTTTCAGAGGTTGTCTCTGCATCGAATCACAGTAATATATTTTTCTGACATTGTCTTTTGTATAGATGCCCTGGCTTCATCTACATAAAAATGGACTTTCATACTGAGGTAGTTATATTTCTGGGAAATTAGAAAAATTATGATAGGACTTATCTACTGTTACTTTCTTTTCAAATCTAAAGAAGGAATGTGGAATCTAAATGGAATTTGCCACTAGTAAAATCAGATTTCTATTGCTCCCTTAACAAGAGTTGTATAGGATATTTACAAATGCTGTAACCTTCTAATTTTTAAATTTAATGCACACACATATACATGCACAATGCCTTCTTAGATGTTTACTGAATAGTTTCTCTCTTTGTAATATATAACTTAATATTAAATGGCATGTAGAAGAATTTGCTTGAACTCAGACAAAAAGGTCAAAGAAGTCTCAGTCAAAAAAGAAGCGGGGGAAATCATAAGACATGAAATAGGGTGCAGAAAAGCTGAGCAGTGCAGGTAGGGGAAAGAGAGAAGGATGAACAAGGATCCAAAAGGAGCAATACTTCATAAAGAATAAGATAACTGCCTAATTGTCAACCCACATTTAAACAACGTATTTTTGGAACTTATCATCTAGAGTCCTGCTCTCCCTCAGTAATTCCAGAGGCAATGAGGAACATCTAAAATTTTAGATGTAGAGAGAGATCATAAGTTCTATGAGTGAACCTATCAGAAATCTGTCTGCATAGGAGAGCAGGAGCTTTTGATCCTTACCTGTACAATCAAGCTCTCTGATGATTCTTCATTTCTGTGCATGGTAAGTGAAGCAATAAGAATGTAATCTGGGAGCATAACTCCACTATGCTTTGTAAAGAGAAGACTGGAACCCAGTAATTTAAGAAAAAGCCTTCCTAAGAAAAACTTTTTGTTAAACCCACTGAAAAGAATTACAAAGCATTTTAGTGCATGTGGCATTTGCAGCTGAGTTCAGTGAAATTGTAGGAGATTAATTCTGGCTGCCAGAGAGAGTCTTTGGGACTCTGATGATGTTTCTTATCATCCAAATTTCTTTTTCTGTTTCGCGTCATCAAATAGGAAAACAAAACTCAACTTTTTTTCTTGTCCTTTGCCTGTTTTTTAATATATTTTGAAAACTCTTTGCCTGCTGTTTTCTTGTACCAATGTCCGTATAGAATACATTGCATGCTATGACTATCATTTATGCACATCTGGAAGTATTTCTGTGAATATAGATTTAGTATCAAGTTCAATAATACAAAATTGCTATTGCTAACAAATGTCACCTACACTTGACTTCTGTTTTCTAAACACTTTCAAAGTTTATTGTAAATAAGCTCCAATGAAAACAAACTGAATGATTACAGTCTGGATTCCCTTCAGAGTGGTTTCTGGCATGTAGGAAATAAATTATACTGTATTCAAAAAACCAGCTGCTTCCATTTGAGTAGAATATGTTATGATTTAATGAAGACAACCATCTGCTCCTGAGTAAAATCCTAATTAAACAATATATGACTCAAAACAAAATTAGCAATAAAGCAGTTAATATTTTCCAAATGTTGTCAGCAACGTATAGCAACTAGTGTGTTAAAAGCTTCTTTAAATATGGCTGGCTTTCATAACATTTTAATAGATATAGAGAACATGCTTGCTATATCTGTGGCTGGTACCAACTCATCTCCATGGTAGAATTTAGATTTCATAGCACAAGCTAAAGCATTTTGTTGAAAACTAATATGTCCATCATGTTTTAAATTTTTTAGGATTTTTTTTTTCTGTTTGCTTCTTAACATCACATTTAATGAATTATTCTGCAAAACAGATGCAAAAGCTTCTGAAAAAAGCTGTGGACAAATGGAACAGCCTGCCTGAACACATAATTTCTGTGCCAAAGTCAGATTTGTGAATGGAAACCTCCTCATTTAACTTGTATGGCATGTCTCAGACCTGCTTATGCAACTGTGCAAAAGGACACAAAAAGCTGGTTAAAGAGATCTTAAAAGTGGAGTTGAGATCAGTGCAATATATGGACCCCCATTCTTTGAGGAAACAAATGTCATACTTCACACAGCCTAGATGCTGGTGCTTAAACTACAGGCAAGCTTAGAGAGAAATGATAACTGGTCCTGTATGGTTAATATACCTTAAGGGAAAACTACTTTTTTTCTGGTCAAATGTGAAGAATGCGGACCCAGAGACTGCAGCTGAGGTCATGTGCAACCCCAGATGTATTGCTGGTGTGGGCTGAACCTTGTTTGGATTTCTGTACCATGGCTTTACTTCCAGAAGCATGAGACTTGATGGGAAACAAAGGCAAAGTGAAGTGATAGAACAGGCAGGCAACATTTGTGTGCTTTGACTCATTGAGATATAAGAGGTCCTTGTGCATTGTTCAATGAAAACAAAAAACAGCATAAACAGCACTACTGTGCATAAGAACTACTCCATCCTGTTCATGGCATATTGCCTCCTTCCACATATATGACTATTTTTTTAAAGTGCTTTCAAGAACTAGTAAAAGATATAAGGAAAACCAGAAACTACAGCTTGCTTGACATGGATATAAAATTTAACAACCCTGAGAACACTCTCTGTCTCTTTTTTAAGCTGAAGTAACTGCCTGGGTCAAACAAAAATGGAGAATTATTATATTGTTATATGAGTGAAATTAGGTAGTCTGTTCACAAATCAGGTTCTTGCCTTTTTTTTCAGAGCCTTCAAAGTTGATGTAGCTAGAACTAAAAACATGAAACTCACACTTCTGCTGTTTCCCAGTGTCTGCTGAATGGAAGAGAGATTTTTCTTTGAGATTCAGAGCATTGTTGAAGGCTTTTATCTTGCTCTGATCCATACAGCCTCTGACTTGCTGTGGCACAGCTATCTGTACTTGGGTGACCCTGGGACAGCCTCAGGCTGTCACAAACCAGCTGTAGGAGTAGGGCTCCCATCAGCTACCAGCCAAGACTGGGTGTGATAAGGGATCAGGACACACACACCCCACACATCAGTCTTTGTTATCAAAAGTATTTCATATATGACTCAAACCAAAAGGACTTCAAAATTTTTGTTGTTGTTGTTCCTTGCTTATCTCCAGAAACTCTTCAGTTTTTTTTCCCCGGACAAGAAATCAGCTTCTTAAGTTTAGTCCCTGAATAAAATGTTCCAGTGCTGTGCTGAACCGGGCTACATTGTGGGGGAATGTTTTTCAAGTCAGACATAAAGCTGTTCTCCTTTCCCCTTATACTCTTCAAATTAAACTTCAGAGAACACTGTGGGTTTTTCTCATTTTACACCTAGAATTTAAAGCAGCAAATCTTTAAGGTAAAATCCTCTGAAATAAAAATGGAATAATTGTCTCTTGAAGACGCTATTCTGCTGTCTCTAGGATGAGCAGCAGTTGCAAGATATCTAAAAGTTCCTTAGTAACTTGGCTAGGGTGGCCCCAGTGGATTGACACTCATCCTCTGCGATCTGCAAGAATCTGTTCAGCACTGTATGGAAATATTACACTGCTTTTATTAGGCATTAAACTGCAGTGCAGTTTTGAAGACCAGAGTTAGCCACATCATGTTTTCCATATAGGTGCTGAAGGGAAGCAGCTGCATGTGGGGGAAGCAGTTTGTAAGGCTAGAGACAAAGTTCTGAGATGGTTATGCATGTTGCTTCTTTCCCATTAATGACTTTGTTATTTTATTGCTTTTACTCAAATGTCTTGTTCTGGTCTGCAGACATCCAAAATTTCTGTAGGAATATTTATTTTTCCTTTTTTCTCATATTCTTTCTCCTTTAAAGTACTTAGAATTACCATTGTAAATCACTTGCTGGATGTAGCCAATACAGAAGCAGTCTTCACTCATGCAGTTTAAAGCCCCTGGCTACACCAAAGCTAATCTTAGCCTCGAGATCATCTAGTTTCACCCTCCTGCCGTGGACATGGATACCTTCCACTAGACCAGGTTGCTCCAAGCCTCATCCAACCTGGCCTTGAACACTTACAGAAACGGGGTAGCCCCAGCTTCTCTGGTCAACCTGTGCCAGTGTCTCACCACCCTCACAGTAATGAGTTTCCTCCTGTCTGATCTAAACCTGCTCCTTTTCAGGGTCAAGCCATAAGACTTGCTCTAACAGGTCTCTATCAGGCTCCCAGCCCTGGATGTAGCACTCCAGGTGGGGTCTTGCAAAAACAAGAGTAGAGGGGCAGAATCACCTCCCTCTACCTGCTGGTCTCACATCTTTTGATGCAGCCCAGGATACATTTGATTTTTCTGGGGTGAAGAGGAAGGTTGTTGGGTCACATTGGGCTTTTCAGCCAGCATTCCTTCCCTTTCCTGATGTATTAGATACCTGTCAGTCACTAGCAATGCAGAAGGTGTCTCTTTAGGCCTGGGTATGATTAACTCCACAATAAAGCAGGTTGCAGCATTTGTCTCAACCTCAGTGAAAATTAAAGGCAAATCTTATAAACCTGTTTGAGTCATGTGGGTACAACAAGGATGTACTTGTCATGAGTTTGCAGATGATTTTTGACACATACCTACAGATATGTAGGAAAACATAAAAGCAAAGTGTAGATAGCTACGTTTATCCTGCTCTTGCAGCTGTAGCTTCTGACCTTTGTGACATTCCCAAACACCTCTACTCCTGTCCTTGGGGATCTCACCATTTACTTGCTTGTATAGTCTTCATTACTGATTTTAGCACAGTCTTGGCAGCTCTGGATAAACTCCTTTGTAATAATTGCCCCATGTTAACAGTTACAGAGAAATTGGGTGAATTTCAGATAGCACTTTGCAGAAGTGCAGTATGTGGCTTTCATTTTATTTTTATTCTCATAACTTGGTAATGAGAATAGTGTCTTTCTGCCCTCCTGCCACAAAGGTCTGACTCTGAGCAGCTGACTGCCACTCCATTTGTTCTCCTGTCTGAAAACAAAGGTGTTCTGAGGTGAGGGTTTTTTTCAGCACCCAAGGTATTTTTATATGAATGGGTTCAGTTATATCCACAGTAGAGTGCCAGAAGTATGGAAGCACCTGATTTGAACAGAACCTTTTTTCTGCCTCAGTGAGTGGGCCGGTGCCCAACAAGCCATCAGGGCATCCTCCCTGACAGGAAGCACCACTGGAGCTTCAGAGGCTGCCCAGGGTTGCACCTGCCTCCTCCCAGTGCCTGAAAACACTGCCAGGAAGGATCTGCTGCCTCTCCAGCAGTCTCCACAGCCTTTCTCCTCCGGTCCAGTTTGAATCTGGACAAGAACCTCATGAATGCTTTCACTCTGGCTCTTTCTCCTCAGGAGAGGTGCTGGGGCCATACCTGTGGGGGAGGCCACTGCCTGGTCCCTATCTCCTTGCTGTCTGTTCTGCCAGGCCTCCCTCTGCCCTCCCTCTGCTTCCCCCTGCACCTGCCTCCCTCCTTCCTCTGTGTGAATGGCCACCATATTGTACTGGCCACCTGCAGTGCTATACTGGCCACCTGGTCTGGTGGCCAAACTTTGCTACAGGGACATCTGTCTTGGTAGGTCTCTACATGGAGGGGATAGGGTTTGGATCAGGACAGACCTAGAGGACAGTACAGTTGAGTCCTCACAGCTCACTGCTGACAAATGCATTTTTATCTCTTTCTCAGGTATTGTGGAGGACTTTGTGTCTTGAGGAGTTTCTCATGTCAGCAGGCCGAGGGTTTTGCATTGTGGTGAGTCCTCTCCCCAGACTCACATTGAGCTGCTCTGCCGTGGTACTGAGACACAAGAAGGGGTCAAAATGATGTTTCTGTTATTGCAGTCGTGGGCTTTCTTGTGTTAACAGTGCAATTGGAACAAAAGCAGAGCTCCTAATTTGGACAGCCTGCATGGGCATGAGAGGAGAGCCAAGCAGTGTCCTGGGCAGAACACTGACTGGTACCTGGTGCTGTGTTCTGCTGAACCAAACTCGAGCTCAGCTCATGCAGCTGGTGCTGAGGCTGGTCCAGGGGGAATGATGTGAGGATTCAGGATGGGTGCTGATACTGGATAGGAGCAAAAGCTTGGGTCTTTGGTTCTGGTGAAGAGAAGTGGCATTGCTAACAAGGGCATAAGGTGCTGGCACATGTGGTGGGAATTGGGGCAGCAGTCAGGGCTATCTGTGAAAGGCATGATGAGAATTTTAAACTGGATGCTTTAAAGTTCAAGCTTTTCTTCCCCCTCCCCGTCATTCCCCCTAATAGCATTTCACTGAGTATGCTCTGTTTTCACTGGGACTACTGGCAGGTATTGCTTCAGGCAAAACCTAACCCTCACAGTTGAGTTTTTGCATCATGAATTTCTGCATTTGAATTTGTACAGATTAGTGGTTATTCCAGGTCTTAAATGTGTTGTGGTTACATTACTTCTGCTATGAAGATTATTTAAAAATAACAGGATTTTAAATTGGATCTCATAGCTACTTTCAGTATGCTTCTTTTGAAGGATATATCTGTGTATGTGCATGTCTTCTCTTCTTTGCAACTGATTAAAAGGTTTTTGAGGTGTGAAAACCAGTTTAAGATTTTTTTTTTTTTTTGCAATGCAAAATATGAGCGAATGTATATTTATTGGTCAATCTTACCTGCCTTCTGCTGGACTGTGCTTGATAATTTCTGGATGATGTCAATAGAAAAAGCTTGTAATTATAGTGTCAGTTTGCCTTTGAAAGCAGGTCTGGCTTCAGCACTCATGGCAGAAAGTCTGTGCACATATCACTCCTGACATTTTCTCAGAGGTATTGCTGCCTTGCTAGTTCACCTATCAAGCATGGTGAATTGTGTTTCTACTCATTGATTACTAGCTTTCCTGGGCAACTGAAAGCGTTGCTAGCTATTGCCTGACATGATGTAAAATCAGTTGAATACTTTGGCATGTACATTGTGTTAAGAAACTGTATTTTAAAATTGTCCTTAAGAGGATTTAATTTATGTCAGTTTGCTTTTATCTTATCCTTGTACTGGTAATATCTGTATTTTAGTATGTATGTATGCATCAATGTGTCTCTACACCAACCTTCTTCCATATTGTTATGATATGCTATTTTGAACAGAGCATTCATAAATTATATTGGAAAGGGTTGATTAAAAGAGTGATTTTATTTATCATAGTCATAAATCTTTAAAGTCCATAGGGAAGGCTTCTCAGACAATGACGCTATAATTTTAATGCCTTTCCTGACCAACTTTTGGAGATTACACCTTGTCCCTGAATACCCTAAGGATTACGTATCCCCTTGTCAAAAACAGCAAGGTTATTATTCACTCATACAGTGCCAGTAATGTTCAGGGGCTGTAATCATCTTGTAGTGATCCATGTTATTAGATTTCAGTGGTCTGACAACGATTTATCAAATGCCACTTACTATATCAAGAAGGGCAAGCAAATAAACCTGTCCTGTCCTGTCAGCCTCAGCACCAGCACACACGCTTGCTTCCCCGAGCACCTGGGGCATGAAATCCACAGGAATGCATCCCGGTTTTAAATAAAAACAGCTCTTTCTGGAGAAAGTGTGCCCGTTCATCCGAGCATGGGACCCAGTTCATGAGGACCAGCTGTGCAGCCAGGCCAGAAATTCCCTTTTCCCGCAGCTTCGGGGATCCTGGCGGGTCAGGGCAGCGCGGCTCTCTGGGCCGGGCCCGCGGGGGCAGCGGAGTAGCCAAGGGCCGGGTGCCCTCTCTTGGCCACCTCCACAGCAGCAGCCAAAAACAGGGCTGCAGACAGCGGCTGGCGCTGCAGCGGCGTGACCGCGTCAGAAACCCAGAGAGGCTTCATCTCGTGTCTGCCAATTAAGAGAAATGTATGTTTAAATGCAGGCCCAGGAGGTGAAGTGCTTATCTAAACCCACAGGGCCTCTCCAGCTTAGGGTGCGACAAGGGACTCCTTGGGCTCTGTTAGTCCATCCCAACAGCAGGGCTAAGGCACTCTGCACTGCTCCTTGGGCTCTGATAACAGATACAAATCAAAGAGTCACAGCTCCTTAGCCTGGTCCCGTGCAGACTTTCCTCTTTGGCTTCTGTCATTTTTCACAGCAGTCCTTTGCCGTGGAATTTACATTTTGATGAAACTCCACAGCTATCATTATTTCAGCAAGATTGCCTTTGAGTGATGGCTATGGGGTTAAGGCACACTTGATAATGTGATGATAATACTAGAACTTTAGCTAGGCTTGGTGGGGAATACCATCACATTTCTAAGGTTATTCATTTTATCAAACCTGCCAGTTCAGGAAGTATGGTAGATCAGTCTTCTAGAAAAGCTTGTTCTGACACTAAATAATGGTTTCTCTGTGTGTAAAATAGGACCAGGAGTTGGACTTGGATGATCCATGTGAGTCCCTTCCAGCTCCAAATATTCTGTGATTCTGAAAATAAACGATTATTGAAACAGTATTTAACATATGCATAAAAATTGCATGGCAATTGAAAAAAATGCAAGTGAAAAAAAAATTGATCAACCTTTTCACAGTCAGATAAGTATGCATGTTGATTAATAAACTGAGAGTTTAGTGGGACTTCATCTACATAGACCCCTTATCATCCTACTAAAAGAGAGCATTTTACAGAGGATCTAAATTATGTTTATATTATATGAGCTTGATAGAAAAACTTAATAATAATCTTTTACTTATGATGAAGACCAAGCTAGCTACTGTTTGTAATGGAGCTCAGGTGGCTTATCTCTGCTGAGAATCTAGCCTCATCTTTTTTTTTTTTAAGCTAGATTTCTCAGCAATTTATTTGTAAGTAAAAGGGAACATGGAATATAGCAAAACTGGTCTGTGCACTGAAATTGCATCCTGCCACTGTTCCAGTCACATTCTGTGTGTAAGACAAGATGGTTAAGTAGCAAACACCATGCTAGGAGTTGAATGTATGCACTCTATTTCCAGCTTTCTTGCTTTGTAACTTTAAATACCTCACTAAACCTCTTAACTCATAGAATTGTCTGTAAATTGATAACTATCGCATGCATATCTTTGCATCTGTGTAAGCTGTGGCCCATTAAATGCCTAGTAGAAAGACACTCTTTGAAGACTTGTTACTGGTTTGTTGTGTGACTGATATAAATAGAGCAGTTGCCATTACAGGACAGACAGCCCTTACTGCTGGGATGATGCTGGCATGGGTACATCCCATGTTAAATCTTTCACCCTAGGCAAAACTATTTGATGCTCAGAGTTTGGAATAGAGGTAAGCATTTTGCATCTTTTAAAGAGCTGTGTGAATTTCCTTAGAATCAGAGAGCAGAATGATACAGAACAAGCTTCAAGGCCAACAGAATGTATATGGATGTAGAAAGGAGAAAGGCCACAGTGATAAAAGAGAAGCTCACAGATGAAATATCTGAAGTGCCCACTGAAGAGTGGACAGCCATGAATCAGAATCAGTTGCAATGTGCCACTTTTAATATAAGAACCCTTGATATCCTTTGAGCTGCAACAGGCATTTAGATCTTGTTGCAACCAATTCTTGTTCCTCCTAATTAAAACCAGAATGCATTCAATACTCTAATGTAAAATGCTTATATAAATTACTTGCATTATTCTACTTGAATTAATAAGTCAAAACAACCCCACGTGAGAAGGGACTGCAATATGCTCTGACAGCCTATGCACAGTGCTCATTGATAAGACAAACATTTCCTGAGATGCATGATAAAAAACTGATTCTAAAAACCTTAATAGGCAGGACAGACTGTGCAGGCTTCCTGCTCAAGCTACCTATTCATCTTGTATGGAGCTTATAAACTGTGGGTGACACGGTGCTATATTTTCATGTGGTTTTATTATTAGTTAACAAAACCAGGAACAATATTTGAATAGCAATTCTATGTTTGGAAAGGTAGGCACTTTTAAGGCACATAGAGCTGACACACCCCAAGGCTATACCTCATTAGTTTGCTTATGTTACCTAGCTATATATCTCTGGGAATGGAGAAGGTACTTTACATACAAATAAAAGATGTGGGCGGAGGAGGAAAGGGGGCTGAATTATTCACTTTTCTGCCCTGCAGCTTGTGTAATCATGCATGCTATGGCAAAGTGAATGTAAAATACCACAAGCAAGGTTTGAATCTGGTGTAAGTTAGTACAGCCCTGTTGAAGTTGACGAATATCATGGGCAGCTTCTGTGAAGACTTAGACCTGCATTATATTCACTGCTATGAATGACTGTAAGGAATCAGGTCTGTGGTCCCAGGCCTTGTTTATACATACTAAATAAGCATAGGAAATCAAGCAGGAATAATCTGAAAGCAAAGTATTATTTTGAGTTGTACAGGTTTCTAGACATGTGAGCAGGTAACTGGACTCCACTTAGGCAGATAGATGTCAGCTGGCTGCTCTTGAAAAGTAGGAAAAATAGGTAGGTGTCAGAGAAGAATTCCTGTTCCAAGCCAATAAGTGACTCTTTTTTTTTCTTTTTTTTCATATTTCATGGGCAATCTAGATTGGGAATAAAACTCTTAGTCAGTGTGACAGTGACATGGGTTAGTACACAATACAAATGCCAGGAAAATGCATAAAAAACCAGATGTGGTTTCTGAGTTAATTAATTGCTCAGCACTGGTAAAGCAATGTAACCATTTATTAAAATAGACAAGGTTTTGTGTGCAAGTCACCGCTGAATTGCCTGCTAATTAAGAAAGAGCTAATACTCATTTAGATAATAGTCTTGTCAATAATTGTGGACAATAAGAAGAAAAATTTTATTAACTGGAAAGAAAATGGAATTGATGACTTCTGGATATTGAAATCTGAAAAAAATTAATGAGCTTGAGAGATATTGATACTAAATGGTACTAGACACTTCCTGTTGAGTGACTATGTTCTATTAGACACCTGCCAGGACACTTTTCTCTCATCACTCATCATTATGATTGGCTAAGGTTTTGTTGTGTATTTGATAATGCACTTGAGGGAATATTTAAATATACTGTGTAGGAGTAAAGAGCATGGGAATAAAGATGTGATTGTAATAATTTCTTTGTTTACCTACTGATAGAAATTCTGAACCTCATAATATGTATAAAGATGCAATTTTGAAAAATCTATTGACATCTTATTTCCAAAACTCTGTAGAGGAATGGGCCAAGCCACAGATGGGTGTTTGGGCTACATCCACAAAAGGTCTCGGATCTCACAGAACATACCTGGTGAAGTGAATGGCTTGCAGAAAAGGATTCATAGTGGCTTTCCTGGGGAGGCATGGCAGTCCAAAACAAAATACAGAAAGAGCAGGTCCCAGTAGTAATAGTAAGTGCAGGGACATTCTGAAAACTATCATTTCAGTGCTGATGGCACCATCCTAGTATGTTTCATACACTCAAGAGCCAGGACATTGCTTTTTTTTCTAAAAATCTTGGCACTTTCCATTTACTTGATGAAGAGTGCTGTCCCTGTCATGACCACCTTAAAGGATTATTTAGAGGTTGTGACTCATCTGGAAAGTGAGATTCGCCCTTCTCAGCCTTCCAAAAATTTATTTCTCAGATTTATGCCTTACAGGCCAAATACCTGGGCTTTGCAAGAAGTAGATCTGTGTTCTTCAGGTCAAACAGGCAAATTGCACAACGTGAGCCAGATGTCACCTTGATTGCAGGCATCAAACAGAAAACTTCATAGTTCTTTTTCTGACACACTTCTGACATCTCCTCTGGCAAAGATTTCACTTTCCTCTATACCAGACAAGTTTGTATGCTTTTCTGTAGACCCTAGGGGTAAGCCTTGGCATATCTAATCTTAGAGATCTCTAGTGTAAACTTCAGCTTCTGAGTGAATCATTGAGATTCCTTTTATAGACAATAAGGAACAGGACTGTCTTGAGCAAAGTCTTATTGTATTACAAAGCAGATGTGCAAAGTAGGTTGGATGAATCCTGCCTAAAAATACATATTTCTTTCCTCTAGAGAGCTTCAGGTAACTAGCTCAAGAAACACTTCTAGAGAGAAGCATCCATATCAGTGACGTCCATATAAGATAAATCCCTCTCTAAATTTCAAGGTCTCTCACATCTAAAAGTCATTGAAGGAGGTAATAGAGGGTGAGAAATAGACACTGCTGCCTGTCTCCTTCAACTTGTCTGTCTCAGGCTTCTCCTTAAAAATTTAGAGAAATTATAATCAATTGTTATCAGTTGTCCTATTGAGATAGCCAGAAAATGAATTATGTTTTGTTAGTGACCGTTTTGTAAGGATCAGTCTGGAAGCCTGCATGTCTTCTATTTTGCTTTTCTGAAAGGGGTCAATGAAGAGAATGAATCATTCTAAGTCAGTTGGAGTTAGATCAGCTTTTTGGGAAGATTTTTATGTGTTTTACCTATTTCCCTACTCTGAAGTTCATTCTCATATTGTTTGTGTTTGGAACAGTTTCCCCCTTGTAAAACCTGACCATGATATAATCACAGAGAAACTGATGTTCATGTAATTTTTTTTTTTTTTTTTTTTTTTTTTCTTCTCCCTATCTACTGTTCATGTGTATTCTGAATGTTCTGGGTTTCAGGACTTGTTCCTTGGATCTAGTGAACTCACAGTTAATTGACCTTGACATTGATCAGTGAGATGTGACCAGTTAATTTGACTCTAAAGCATATTTGAGCTGGCAGTTTTATTTTTCAGCATTCTTAATGGAAAAATGCAATGATACGTTGCAAGATGCTGGATGTCTTGGAAACCCATAACATTTGCAAAATAAACATCAAATGTAAAGAAATAAACTAGTTGTTGACAAGTTGTGGCAAAGAGGAGACTTGATCAAGCTTTACTTCAAATGCTGGAAGATGCTGACTGTATCATCAAAAAGTTATGATTGTGAATGCTGATAGAGGGATTTCAGCCCTGCATGCCTATTGCTACATAGCTTTAGATTGCTTTTCTTCAGCTCTAGGCCAATTTTCAAGAAACTGAAACTGTTCTGTATGCAGATAGTTCTGCCAAAACCCCCTCAAACAAAACCAAAATAACTCATGTGCCTAATTCAATCTTTACAATTTGGACTTTTTTGGAAAATGAAAATATCCGTCACAGTTTTAATTTTCAAGTCTTTTCCGATGCAAACCCATGTCATCAACTGTCAACAATCTCCTCGTAACAAAATATATTATTATGGAGATAATAATCTGTCACAGATAGCAATCTGTAGATATATCATGGGTAGCCTGTTGGTGGGAAGTCATTATTTGTCAAGCTCATTCTAATAAACACTCATTTACTTGGGTTTTGTTTGTGGTGCTCAAGCTGAGAAATACAATTTAGTGGGATTGTTTGTTTTGCAACTTAATGCTAAATCAGGAGGGAGAGACCTTTTTTGGCAAGGATTGCAAACACTTCTGAATCCAGAGATTAAGTCTGCTTGTCTCTGGCTGTACTTGATGATTTTTGATTACTAGTGCTGATAAATATAAGAGCTTAACTAATGGCCATAGAGTGAGGATAAAAGTGATAATTTGCTCAAGGGGCTTAACACTGACATCTTGGAAAGACAATCCTGGGAATTAATTCAGCCATATACTCATGTCAGGGCCATCTATTGCTATTTATTATAACTTCAAAACCCCACGTCTTTAAATCACAGAATCATCAGTGTTGAAAGAGACCTTCAAAACTATCTTGCCCAGCTGTTGACCCAGCACCACCATAACTACCCCTAAACAATATCCCCAAGTGCCACATCCAGATGCCTCTTTGAACACTTCCAGAGACACTGACTCCACAACCTCCCTGTGCAACTAATTTCAATGCCTAAGCCCTTTCAGTGGAAAAAAAAAAATCTAGTATCTAATCTGGGCACAATTTTAGGCTATTTCCTCTTGTCCCTTCACTTGATACCTGCCAGAAGAGACTGACCCCCACCTTGCTACAGTGTCTTTTCAGGTGTCTGTAGAGAGAATTTAAAATAATCCCCTACGCCTCCCAGCTCCCTCAGCTGCTCCTCATCAGAGCTGTGCTCCAGACCCTTCCCCAACTCTGTTGCCTTTCTCTGGACTCATTCCAGCCCCTCAATGTCTTCTTTGTCATGAGGAAGCCAGAACTGAACACAGGATTCGAGGTGTGACCTCACCAGTGCTGAGTACAGGGAGACAATCTCTGCCCTGGTCCAGCTGGCCACACTATTGCTGACACAGGCCAGGATGCCATTGGGCTTCTTGGCCACCTGGGCACAGCTGGCTCATGTTCAGCTGCTGTTGACCAGCACCCCCAGGTCCTTTTTGGCTCGGCAATTTTCCAGTCACTCTGCCCCCAGTCTGTCGAGTTGCAGAGGGTTGCTGTTACCAACTATTTTAATAAGTTTTGTCTTGAACAGTATAGCCGATCTATGTAAGCATTGTTGTTCATATTTATATAAAGACATCCGAGGCATTGCTAGGAGGAATGTATTATTCAAAGATGGGAAGAATTGAATTGATGATGATATTATTGCTCATAATTGTAAAGATTATCAGGCATAGGTTTACTAAAACTGCGGGGACATAGTCCAAAGTCATGGATTGTCCATTGGTTTAGAAATCCTAATATTCAGGGTTATTTTGCTTTCCTATATTTGACCACATTTATGTTAAATATAGAAGATCTTTCAGTCTTGATAGGTAATTTTATACCTAACTAGAAAGTGTGCATGCAATAAAGTCTAGTAAAACTAATGGCCCCATAAAGTCTGTGACCAAGCATTCTGAAATTTTCTTTGATTTAGAGACATGAACAAGCATCAAACTTACTACAAACTTCAGCGCAATTCTCTCACAATTTATTCAGTGTGAGAACAAAACTTTACTAAGTGCTTGAGATTCACTTGGTCTCTGTCTCAACCTTTGTCTCATGTTCATCAAAGCTTTTAGGAGATACAGAAGCTTTTTGATGAAAAGAAGATGAGGACTGCAGGGTGATACTGAATTTTGATTTGATTTTTTTTTGCAATCCTGAAGTTTTTTAGAGAAAAGTGGCTTTTAACAGAAAAAAAGTGATTGTAGACAGTTTAAAGTAGAGCATCTAGACAGGAAAAATAATATTTCTTTTCTTTCTTTTCATTCCTCCAAGCTCTTAAAAGTATCTGGTGGCTGATGAACCTTTCAGTCTAGCAGGGAAGTAGAAGTTCAGCATTAAACTGGAAACGTCATACAAATGTCAGATTCATTATCTTTTGAGGTGTCTCACAGCTTTTACCTACACTCTAGTCTACCCCTTTTCATGAGATGATGTTGGCTCTGAAAGGCATTAATGTTTTTATTTTTGTTATCAAGAAACTTTTCCTGCCTTTCACTGTCAAGTTAAAAATCAAGACAAGGAAAACTAGCCAAGAAGTCTCTCTCTGTTCCTAAATCACCTTGACGTTTGTTGTTCCAAACAGGCTTATTTTCCAGCTTTGCCTTGTCGTTTGGTAGGCTGGTAAAGAGATGGAGGATGTTTTAAAAAAATTACTTCTGCAGAATGAGACTCAAGGAGAAAACACAGAAAATTTCTTTTAGGCTGTTTCCTCTTGGATTACTGAACTTCTTTCTTTGCAGTGCAGGTATTTGGACAGCTCTTTCTTAGAGGCCATTTGACAACAGTTTTGGGATGTGTCTGCCAGGGTCACCTCACTCCATTTTCACATTTGTCCTAACAGCTTACCATCCCCCTGTATCCTATTGTGGCTCATATCTCCAAGTGGACTCCCCATAACTACCTGTCTCTCACCTTTATCCTTTTGGTTTTTAGGTCTGTTCAACAAAGCTCCTCTCTGCTATTTTACTCCTGACTCTTCATCTTTTATCTTCTCGTTGTCCGAATCCATAGACAGTGAATCACAGAGTCCTAAAGGGGAAATGAAATGCAAAAATAGGGTGCCTGGATAGCTGATGCTTTTGGGAATGGCTCCAGCACCCTCAGACACTGTTTTTGTGCAGTCTCACCATGGAAAGTAGGCAGGAGTTGGGTGCTTCATGTCAGTCCAGTACATTTAATCCAGGTCTGATCAAACCAGAACCTGGCTGGCACTCAATCACTTCTCTGACCTCCTCCTCCTCTTGCTGCCAAATGCAGTCTTTTTCTTTCTTGAAAGCTACTGATCATCCTCCTTCAGTCCAATGGCCTCCAGGAAAATAGTGAATTTCAGGCATGTGGTCTGAGAAACTCCTTCATTTTCTCATCAGTTTCTGCACTGACTGAAGGAGGGTAACAACTGCACTTTTCTTTTTCAAACAAGGCACCTAGCTGGCAGTGCCCTCAAACACAACCTTTTAGAGAAAGATGCCCAAAGCATAATAAACAGGCTAAAATTATAAATCCATTTCTGTCACAGAGCTTACAAGTTCTTATTTGACTTGCCCATGCATAGCTGGTTGTTTTCTCTCTGCATAGCAGCATGTAATTAAAATATTCATATGCAGATTGCAGCCCATTTAAGGATGAATGCTGCTAGATGCTGAGCAAAATTTGAATAGAGCTGGGAGATTTCAGCTGCCAATGAAGAGAAGATGCTCAAAGCAGTCTGAGTTGACCAGCATCTGGCAGACTGCCTTAACATTGATTTGTTCTTATGTTAGGATAAAACTGGCAAGGAACAGGAAAGCAGTTTAGGGCTCAATTAACAAACAGCCTTTAAAAATGTATTTCACTTTCTGCCTTAGGCTTTGCCTTAGGGCTAGCCCTGTTCACAGAGCTAAGGCTAAAAGACAAAAGCTGCTTACATACATAATATCCTGTAAACAGTTATCCTCTCTATAATGAGGGCAATTCAAAACATCTCAATGTCACAGACACTCTGGTCTGGGAATCAATCAGACTTGTATTAGATCAAATTATTTAGAAGAATAGATAAGATTGATTTGGAAAAAGTTTGTTTGTTTGTTTAAAGTTTTCATGGTGTTTGAACGAGAAGAAATAAAATAGTATCTTTTGAATTTGGGCGTAAAGTAGGCTGGGCTGAAGAAGTTATATGGCACAAGGATGTATTACTTTGTCCTGGTCACAAAGAATACTGTGATGAAAAAAGTGAAGTTGGGACATATTACATTAGATAAATATATTAATTACAGCAGTGGCTACTTCTTTCCTGTTGTACTTCACAAAGATGCAGAGGGCCTATGCTGAAACTGGGGGGAGTTTTGATTAAGTCACTTGTGTGCTCTTACAAAAGCATATGTTATGGCAAATAAGAATTTTTTTTGGAGAATTGTTTTTGGAAAAGCAGTGGAAATCATTTCTGCAGAATGACTCTGGCTGGGGCCATGGAACTGTAATCCACTTTCTAGGACCTACTGCCTGGGGAGAAGATGTCCCACTGCTGCTCTCCCTATCTTCAAATCATATAGGAGACTGGAGGTTTGAAATTCTTCAATGCATTACAATCCTTTTGCTCCTCTGATTGGGTCAACAACCATACCATCCTTGGCTGAATTTTCTGAGGTTTTGCAGAGGTCTTCATGCAGAAGTTAAAAGCTAAATCAATAAAATGGCAAGACAAATATCCATCTGCTTTATCTTGTTAAGTTTATTTCTGATTATCTGACTTCATAGGACCTTTTTTCCTCTCCTTCCAATCAAGGCAAATTCAGGTGGTATCAAAAGAGAATAATTCCTTCTAGAGCAAAGTGATTCACTGTTAGTCTACATTCTGTTTGTCTATACAGTTTCCCTAAGTTGCTATGGCAGTGCTGATAAAGGAAATCTATTTCACCCTTCTATGTATTTGTTTTTCATTTTGGACAGTAGAGAAAGAGTATGTCTGGTCACACACTTCCTGTGTTCCCTTTGGAGAAAGGTGCAGAGTAATGTTTCTAAATTAAGCTAATTCAAGGTTTATTAGCACTGTAAAAAACCTGATTTTCTGCCCAAAAGATTGACCTTTAGGCTAGCTTATGTTATGGGGAAGAAGGAGATAGCAGAATATGGGAGAAGATGTTGCACAGTGAGTTAATGAGCTTAGGAGAGCCAGGCTTGCTGGTTTTGCTTCTGCAGGGGGAATAGGATGACCGACCTTTGGGAAGGAGACACACCACCTCTTTCCTTTAGCAAGAGAAGCCACAAGAACCAGCCCTCAGGGGTTTATGCACACTACCATAATTCTGAGCAACTCAGCCAATTGGCCTCAAAGAAACACAACACTGAATTCTCTCTTTCTTAACGAGAACTTCTCTGCTGGACTTACATGAAAAGCACAGCATGGGATGTAGGCTGAGGAATGACAGATGCTACACTACTGTTCTCTGTTCACTGTTCATGTTCAAATCTGTAGCAAGGAGATGATCCAATGGTGATGGTAAGAGAAAAAAAACATTCAACTAGTCTGTTATAAAGGTTAGACAAAATATCATATTGGAATGTTTGGGTTTGGGGTTTTTTTGTGTTTTGTTTTAATTTCATATCGGCTGCAAAAGTTGAGGCTTGAAAATAAGGATGATATGTTATTTTTGTAAGTCTGAAGAATCCATTTGAAAGTTAATTTATCATAAGCTTTTCAATTACATGCCTTTTTCTTGAAAAGTTGAATAATGGCCATAAACAAATACAGGATCTCCTAATTGTATCCAAGTAATAGTAACTGATATAGGTATATAAAATGCTTTAATAAATAACATTACTAACTAGTTCTTAAACAAACTTTTTTTGCAATCAGACAGTGCTTTTTTATATTCATTCTTGCTAGGGGATTGAAACTACAATTGTTATCTGCATTATGTAAATTCAGTTTTGCAATGGAAGTTTATTTTTTGAAGATGTCTGACATGAAAAAATACCAGAGTATTTAAAATATCCCCTTGAAAAGCAATTTAGATTTTAAGAGCAGCCACTATTAAATATTACACTTGGTAAAAGATGGATAGTAGTTTTTCATCTTTGCTGAGGCTGGATTTTTTCCTGCAGTCCAGGACACTTGACTGCTTTGTCTTCTGTGGGGCTGAAGTCCTTTATTTTCTGACTGATATATTTTAATGTGGCACCTGCTGCTGTTCTTGGAAGTTTTGGGAGACTTATTCCCAATCTAGTTTTAAACATAGATCAAATAACAGGGGTATTGTCCAATTTTTTTTTCTCAGATTTGTTTCATTGTCTACCCATATCATTTAATATCTTAAGATGACAGGGCATTAAAATGTCTACCAATTTGTTTGTGTGGTACCTGGTAGACCTGAATTCAAGGAATCCCTCAGTATTATATTCAGCATAATTAGCCATTCATGTTGCATCAGCAGAAACAAGTCTTCTGAACAATTTGCAAACACTCCAGTTTCTTGCAGCCCTTTTAGTCATAGACTGACTACCTTATTTTTTGTTAATCAGGTAGAGATGTTGCATATCTTTATCTGTAATGCCTTTTCCAGCTCTATTTGTACAACTCATTCCTTTCATTTATATTCTTTTTTTCTGCCTTTCTATTCTGCTCTGCATGTCTATTTATCCCTTCTAAATAGTTTGCAGCTTTTTGTGGTATATTCAACAGAGTCCCACTGACAGTCTGTGTTTGGCATAAATGAGTGGACCTTGAGCAATTGGAAAAAAAAGCTCTGACTGGGTTTAGATGGAGTTGCTTATACTATAGATAAAGACCAAACTGGTTTGTTAAGTGCGTAAAGTCTCCAAAATTCAGTGCAGGATAAAGAAAGGAGTGGATAAAAAGGAGATCTTCTTGGTATTTTGAAAAACTGCCAGCTAGTTATTTGGTACCTTGATATTTCCAAATACTGTCTCATTTATAAACCAGAACTGCCAAGATGCTTGCAATGAGTGAGGCTTATAAGGAAAAGAATCATTATGACATTTCAGCTCCTCAAAAAATGATGCCTGCCAAGTGTGTGTGTAAGGATGAACTCATGGTTAGAAAGAAAGCACAGTCTGTAATCATAACGTGATTCTTTTCTACCTGTACCCCAAATTGCTTGTAATTAACTTAATTTCTCCCTTTCTCAGTGGCTAGAGCAATACAACTTCTTCAATTTGAAAATTATAAAGCAAAATTTTGTTGCTGTTGAAAAGTGGTGTAGTATCCATTTGTTGAGAATCAGTTTGGGATTCATAGACTGAAACTACTTTTTTTCCCTCTTCCATTCTTTTTCTCCTTCCCATAAAAAATATTTACACTCCTGACCCCTCTTCCATCCTCCTCATGTTCTAGCTACTTGTCAGTATATAAATTCTTGGATATGGCAATATTTCATGCACTATCTTTAGCTTCTCTGCAATTAATATTCTCTCCCATCATTTAAGTCCAGTCCTGTGTTCCTAATGTCAGACTGGTTTTGTTCAGTATGACAAGGTAGCATATGTTTCCATGTTTTGAGACTCAACAATTCTGCCAATTCTGGAGGTATCTCCCATTAATCAAGAAGGCTACTTTGTCATAGTGCAGCTAAAGTTATCACCGAACTTTAAGTACAAAGTTTGAATAATAATGACTCCTCTTTTGTTAAATAGAGTTAACACAGCTGAATAGCTTCCCCAATGGTTTCTTATATTAGTCTTTCAGAACATTGACTGATTTGTTTTTATTACCATGAAAGCTTTTGTCTTATGAAAATTACTTGGGACCGCAGGTCAGTGTTTTTCATGTCACATCTCTATAAGAAGTACATTGCTTTATTATACTTTGTATTCTGCCACTGCAACCTGTATGTCACTTAAATTTATTTGCCGTGATACCACTGCCAGGCTGCCATTAAATTGTTAAAGGATATTCAGGAAATGTTGTTGCAGCAACCTTTAGAGGGAGACATATGGAAATGGACTAAATCTGTTAATTAACATTTCGAACCGCAAACCTTCCAAAGTATAAGGACTGGTATGAATCACTACACATGAGCAGAATACTTAGAGGGGTGATGATCATGTTTTTCCTGAGACAACAGATCCTTCCACTTCAAATTGCCTATCTATTTAAACTAGGAGATTAACTGTTAAAGAACAAAAATGAAGTTCAAAGATCAAAATATATGTCTCTTTTCTGTCCATCCACACCAGTATCAAAAATAAAATGGCCTGTGATTCTTGTCTGTCTCAACAATATTTAAAAATTGCAGCTCACAGAAGGAGAACAGAGCATAAGGGATGCATAAGAAAGAAGAGAACCCATGGGAGAAGCTCCTAAGGTGTTTCAAGTTAAGCTGACCCAGGGATCCCAAGTCTTGGATACATCACACTCCCCACTGGCAAAGGCACTGACAGAGAAGATGTTGCTATCTCTGGGCTAACATGCTTTAATGCTTCCCAGACATGTCCTGGGTAAAAAATTAGACTGCATGCAGATAAGCTGAAGCTGTGGAGGATTAAGCTTTCCTGCTTCAGACACTTTGATCTCTAACAAGATTGGTATGTTAAAGGATATTTATTAGTTGTTCATACTTCAGAACTGGTCAGAATTCCTGAAGCTAGAGCTCTTAATGCTGATCCCATAGTAAAATAAGTACCTAAGATGACATAATCCAGCACTGTTGAAGAAAGAGGCTCACTGCTTTTCTGCTTGTTAAACTTCCATCTACATTGATTCCCTGACATGGTTTGGTGTGGGGCTGCATAAATCCCTGTGGCAGCATAAAGTAGCATAGGGGCATGCTGGATTTTTGAAGGTGGCAGAGACAGGGAGCTGTGTGCACCAAAACAGGTTTGGAGTTACAGTGGGAGCAGTAATCCCAACAGGCAGCCACTTACAATTATGAAATAGGGATAAAAATAGTGAGGTTGAAGACATGTTTGTAGCCCATACAAGTATTCTTACATGAAAATATACATGGATAAGCATGATAGGTGTGAAAAGCAAAATTATAGCCAATGAAAGGAAATCCACAGGCTAGAGAAGATAGAATTGTTTGCTCTGAAAGCAATGATGCTGTCCATAAAATTTGGCAGAAACCCCCAATTTTGCCAGGTTTTACCTACCTGATCCCACTGCATGTAAGCTAAGAAGCTGCACAACAATCTGAGCCTAAAAAATGAAAGGGGTCAATTGAATACAAGCTTTTTTTTCCTGTGGACATTAAGGTAACTGGAGGAAATTGAAAATTTCTGCTGAACTCAGACAAAAGACAGATGACTAAATCAGTTGTTTTGTACTTTCCCAAGCATTAGATTTTATAGATGGCACTGTGAATTCTGTTAGGTACATGTGGCTAGTCTATGTGGCATGTGAGCTATGCTCACAGCACCTCTCCAAGTATTAGCTTGTTTTTGTTCTTTTGGGTTATTGCCTGGCACAAACAGCATGAAACAAGTTGCAGGAACTCTATAATCAGGTTTAAAATATTAGAGAATGCAGCTGTGGAATTACAAATTTGAGAGGAAATACTATTAAAAGACCAGAAATATAGGATGTCAATATAATTATTTTTCTGTTGTTCCATTGTTCACTGTTGTCTCACTAGGTGAAAACAGAAACACAGGCTTTAGAAAGAACTGCACTGTATCTTTCATGCAGGTTGCTCCTCACTACAGTGTTTTTCAGCATCCAAAATTACTTCTGGAAATATTCTTCTTGCTTTCATTAGAGTTATTCTTTTTCATTATTGCTTATAAGCTTAGGGCTAACCAGCAAGTCTCACTATTTCTTGCTTTTCTGAAAGCAGTTTCTCTATGAAACAAATGTGGATGACCACAAGATTTTCTTGAATTTTGGGATAACTTGTTTAAGTATTTGAAGTTTCTACTTGGCTTGGTTGAAATAAAATGCAGTGTAACATAGACATAGAAAAAGAGAAATTGCTTTAAGGAATATTCCAATGCAGTTCACTAACCATTAAGTATTGTTCTACTTTTCTGAGCTTAAATCTCTACTGACATGAATCTTTTATATCCTGCAGTGCAAGTTGTACTACTTGGGTAACTAATACAGTTAAAGCAGTGGTTTCATTAGACCTGAGAAAGTTTGGAATTGGTTGTGGTTGTTGAGCAATTGAGTCTCCACTTTGTGGAGCAGTGGAAAGTTTTTATGTTTTAATAAGCAAATATTCTTGAATGTATTCCTGAACTTGATTTTAGCAATCCCCAGTAA
>VXBI01000039.1:671302-782656 GCA_013397375.1 Toxostoma redivivum | reverse complement strand
AAAAAAAAAAAAAAAGTAATTTGAAATGTGTTTTTGAGACAGCAATTTGAAGGTATATTTTCTGTGTAGTAGTACATGTTGGTTCCTCTTTTTATCTGTGGCTTTTTATTTGAGTTTATTAGCATGGAAATTAGAATGAATGATGTTAAATAGGATGAGCAGACAATGAAAGAATAAAGGGGAACTGTGATGGTCACAGAGGCAGTTCTAACAGAACTATGACAAAACTATGTTTTCTATGTATATATATAATACTATCTATATATAATTCTACATATGTATAATACTCTGTCAAATTCAGCAACTGTTTATGGAAATTATATATACTGAAATATGATGTAGTTTACCTGGAGTAGGACAAACCAAAACTGTTGAATTTTTTATTTGTTAAAAAAACATACTTCATCCTATCCTAAATAAAATAACATTTTTATCCCAAAATGGGCCCAAAAGATAAGCTTTTATTTTGCTTAGAACTCCAAGTTGATACTTTGATGAACTTCCTGAGTTTATTAAGGTCCGTATGCACTGGATTGTGGCTTGTTATCAGCTATAGCCTCATTCCCCTAAAGTGGACAGATGTTAGCCATGGTTCTACTCATTAAGGCCCTCCTCTGAGTGCTGCAGCTCCTCCCAGGTGATAGTCAGTAACCCCACAGTCATGTTGGACACTTCTATGGACAACCAGAGCCCCTCACACTGAGTATGTCCAGCCTGTGGACAGTTCCTGGGCTCCTGATCTCCTGCTCATGATTGCCTCTCTTCTTTGCAGAAACACAAAGATCCAGAAGCAGGTTTTGCCTGTGAATAAAAAGGCAAAAAAAGCATTCAACCTTTTCACTGCTAGCTCTTCCCTTCAGCACACCCATTTTTTCACTGATTGTCCTTTTGAAGGCTCATGGACTTGTAGAATACCTCTTTGTGAAATCTGCGAGCATCAGATGGTTTTGTCTTTTTTGATTTTGACCCAAAATATAAAGTTGTAATTGTTTTGTTCCCTTTTCTTGATTAAATTCCTGTACATTCACATTTTGCATTTTAGCCATCATCAGTGACATCAGGTTTCCTAAGCCATCTTTTTCTCATAAATAGATAGATTGGAAAAGTGAAAACCGTCTGAAAAAGAAAATTTTGTTGTAAACAATCCGTTTGACAAGTCATAATAAAATGCAAAAGTTATTAACAGAAATTGTAGGGCTACAGTTTTTAGCAAAAAATGTTTTACTACTGTTGATAAACGGAAGTATTTTTTCTTGGTCAGTTTGTTTGTTACTAATCTCTTCTGTCCTCACTGTCCATAGGGAATGAATACTGTATACCCAGACAGCAATAAATCTTCAGCTGCAGGCCACTGACAGAAATCTATAGACCACCAGTTTGGGAAACCTCAGCGTTAAACTCGCAAATGATTCAACATTTGTGTAAGTCAGACACGTTCTGCTATTATGTAACTAAATAATTTTATATCCATGGTCATTGTAATGCTAACAGGTTCAGACAGTGTATGAGCTGTTTACTCTTGCAAATCGTCTCTCTAATAATTAGGTGGTAAAATTGAAAGTGTTTGTGCTAGATATGTCCTTAAAATGTGCAGAAAAAGCTGTGTGCTGTATGCAGGCTGTTAAAGAAATCCTTGCTACAGTGACACATTTTGTAGTGCTTACATGGTTTAGGTTGAGTTTTTTGATATGAAACTTCAGCTTAAAACAATATTGCTAAACAACTAAGGTCCTATTATATTGGTATTTAGGCAAGGCTCAGATATTGTTATTTAATAATGCAAATGACATGTAGAAAGTACAGAGCTGACAAACACTCAGAGAATGTTTTTTTCCCTAACCAAATTGACTATTTCAGGCAGAGAAAATACTGGTCTTTAAATTTTTACTTCCTCTATTGTTCTGCCTTTTTTTACTTTACAATGGGAGATACTATGGAAATGCAAAAGTATTACAAGGGGGGACAATTTTGACTAATAGAGGTTGAAGTGTTTTATGAATGGAAATTGAAACACAAGCAGTAGAGAAATCACTTAAGTCACTGCTAAGATGCATTCATCTCTGGTAGTGCATAAAAGTTAATTAACAGTGCAGTGAACTGGAGGCAATTCAGAAAGAAACATTATTAGATGAGGATGTACAAAGAAAGTGAACTGTCTTTCAGTTTACTGGCTAAGGATAGATGAATATCTACTAATGTCTGTAAGTGACCTTGACAGCAAGGAAGAGCAGTCTGACTGGAGATGTTCCTTGGGGTGCTCTCTCTGTGGGTGTAATAACATAAAAGAACAGATGATCAGGCTGTGAGGTAAAAGACTAAGGCCTTTTCCATCCTAATGTCTGGCAGCTATTGAGGCTGCATCCATATTACCCCTATATGCAGAAAATATTTTTACTGATTGAGCACACTCATATAGGGCCACCTAATGTAAATTGCAGTTTTCTGTTGTATATATAGCAACTGAAAGTGGAGAACAGCAAAAGCCACTGAGGATTGCATACTGAATTTGAAACTTGGATAGATTTCAAGACAAGGAAGAACAAAGCCATTGCCTTGTGTATTTAAAACAGAAACTTAAATACTTGTGTATTTAAACTAGAAACTAATGCTTAGGGTATTTTTGAGTTCAGTTCTGCTCTCATGAGGAAGTGGACTTAAAACTCTAAATCCATATTTTTAGGCTGTATTTCTTGTTATGGGATGATAGAGTTTCCTAGTGCCAGCCCTGGACAGACTCACAAGAGTTATTAACCTCAAACATCTATTTTCATGGACTTCCCTGGTTTTATTCTGGTTACTCCTTTGTTGGGACAATCGTGCATGGAACACTTGGTGGAAAATAGCTGATTAAACTATGCCTGCTCCTGAAAGCTGAATTTTCCTATCCTTAGTTTTCTTATAATTTTCTAAATAGATTTGGGATATGAAGTTTGTGAACAGCAACAGGTTACTACTGATGTGATCATGGACAACTGGGATTGAAGAGAAACCTCAGATTTCTCTTGATTGCATGTCTTCTGCTGTTCCTTTCTTCTCTGCTTGATTTTTCAGGATTTTCCACTGCTGTAGGTTCTCCGTGTGTGTTATACGAGTTCCTACATCACCGTCAGAATTATGGGACTTTAAAATTTTAGCCCTATTACTTCTATTCAAATGGTAAAATGAAATGGATTTATCTGCATCTTTATTTAGGTTAAGAATAATTCATAATCTAAAAAATAATTTCCATTTCATCCATAACCAGCTAGCATCCAGAAGCTCTCGTTCTCTTTTGATATCCAGAATGAAGATTTAAAAGTACTGAATCTTATTTTGAATATAACAAAGTTGTAAAGTAATGAGCTTGCTCCTTGCTTGTTCGAACTGAACCCTTGTTGTATGCCTCATTGGCTAACCAGGCATCCAAAGAGTTCACATACAACTTGCTGATGTTTTAATGAGTGACTGAGCTCTGCAGATGAAGGTCCAGGAGAATTTCTGGGAAAATGAGCTCTGCCGCAACTGGAAACAAAGCTGTGGTAGCTGGATATTTCCACTTACCCATTGTTCTAGACACTGTGAGCTGGCAGTCAGTTGGCAAAAGGAGACAGAAATATATTCTTGAAAATATTTCTGTTCAAATGAGTAAAAGGATAGAGTAAAAATAAAACAAGAGTGAGAGACAGGAAGATAGCATGAAAATAGCAATTTGAGTTATTGTCACAAGGGAGCATTACACATGGCATCACATAATGCATGAGTTAATCATCACAACATTCTTTGGAAGCGAAGCAGAAAAGTACAGAACATGACAAGAATTATATCCAAATTCAATAAAATCTTACTTGAAAGTTGTTTACATTTTAAAAAGTAGATCAGTAAATTAAGGATAGATGAAACTGGTTTGTGAAAATTCCAGAAACTTGGCAGAATTCATCCATACAGGGAAATTAATTCGAGGTTGATATATTTTCTTTCATAAGGTTGATTGCAGCAGGCTCCCCCTCCCTGGAGGCTGAGTCCTGTGCAGCATTCCTTAAGAAAGCAATGCTGGCAAACCAGGCTCCGACATAGTGAGTGAACTTAGCTGTCTTTGCACCTTACATGATTCCTTCATGGGTGTAATTTTAGAGAGGTGCTGCCAGAGCACAGTGGCTTCACTGTCACCTGGACTGCAGTAGTGTGACAGATTATCACCAACCTGTGACACCCAAAGCAGACCCTCCCACCAATGCTCCCCATTGCTTCTGATAAGAATGTCTTCACTTTGCCAAGACTGGCTGTTGTACTTGGCAGAAAGGGGCCAAGTGGGGCTCCCCATGGGACTTCCATCCTGGTGCTAATATGGAAGTAACCAGGAAAGAGAGAAATACAGGGAAAGACAAGATCAATAAAGGAAAATGTTTGAGGAAGAAAATCATGAAAGCAACAGAGGCAAACCAATTAAAACAAAACAAAAGGAAGGACAGGAAGGTTAAATCCACTCCCTGAGCCAGATGCATCCGTGGAACCTCAGCAATGCAGCCCTGAGCATAGTGGATATCCTGGAGGAGCTAAGGAATTTCCTGAAACGTTACTTTTATCATGATGCATGGTGACATCTTCTAAAAAGCACTTGTGAGATGTTTGCTATTTAGCCTTCCCTGAAAACTGGGACCTTCCAGTTGATATGGGTCATAATATGGTTATGGGACTTCAGTGCTAAGAGTTAAATATACCCCTGAAATTAATTTGACTGCTGTGTACCAAAATCTAATTTATTTCCTTATCATCTTCCAACCATTAAATTGCTAGAGCTGAGTTGTGTAAATGTTTTAAAGAAAGGCTGCTTCTAGTCACTAAGGAATATTGCAGAAAATTTGCCTTCCAAGCATGGTTATATAATGCCCACTTATTTTAATTAGACTTTAGTTCTCAAAGTCCCACTTTACCTAAGTGGAATGATAACTGAAACACAGTAGAGATCTATGATAGCAAATGCAATCTATCTGCTCCTTTCAGCAGTGACTTCTTCTTTAATATTATGTCTCTAAGGCATGTGAGCCCTAAGCAGCTACTTGCAGTGTTGTCTATTATTAGTGCTTACTCAGAATGGGTCTTGTTCTCCAGCAGAAGTGCAAGAAATGTCTGTGTAAGCATTGCATAGCTTTAATTTTCCTACAGAAGAGTGGTCCTCAGGGAGGAAAGTCAAATAAACAGCAGCCTAAACTGTACTCCAGGTAGCTGAACACCAGGAACAGGACCAAACCAAATTACTCACAAAGTGATGCTGATGTTAGTCTTTTCTCAAGAAGATACATTAAGCAGAGACAAGGTTTCTTTTTAAATAAGTAAATTCCAACTAATTAAAGGGTTCCCTTCCTTCCATTCTTACTTGAAATTTTTGCTGCAATAAAGTCTTTGGCAAGCATGAAAAAGGTATTGTGATTACATCCATTAACTCCTCAAACCCTGCAGCAAACTGCCTCTTCTTCCTAAGAAGAGGCAGTTTTTGGTGCTATGTCTTGTTGCAGAACGTGGAGACCATTTGACCAGGCACTGAATGAATACTGTTTCAGTGTACAAACCCAAAAAGAAAGCCAAATTGTACATTTGTCATATCCTAAAAGAATAATTTGTATATATAGTGGCAACAATCCCTTTGTGGTTTTTGGTTCAGTATTCTTGCACTTCTAACTGAGCAGACGAAACAATTTGTTTCCATGTAATCATGGCAAGTCTACAGGAAATTCCTGATAATTGTGCTATGCTTTGTTATGATGATGAATTACTGCACATGTTTCTGCCATACTCATTAGTCTTACTTCGCAGTCTTCACCCTGCATATGCTCTGAGATAAATTGGACATTGAGACTAAAAGGCAGCATCATCATGAACCAGATTGTTTTAAGGTCACCCTTTTTTATCTTGCTTTCTGACATCAGCTGCTCTTTCAAATCTGAAAATGGAAGACATCACATTTTTTTCTCTCACTTTCTGATTTAGAGACTGAATATTTTATAGAACATTCCATCCTTTAGGAAAAAAGCAGGAACTAATTCCAAGACTAAGTACCTCAAAAAACCAAACCAAAAATCCAATCCTACATATAGATAAAACAGTCTTGGAGCAAAAAGGAAGTGTGAGCTCTGCCTGAAGGGAAGAGATATAGCTGATAAAAATTCAGGAGTATATAGATTGGTAGGGGAATTTGAATAAACCTGTTTAGGAAAAGAGAATAAGCAAGGTAATAATCAGATGATGCAACCCATAGTGAGCATGTGCAGCAGTTTGTTTTACCGAGTGGATTGTTTACTTCTCAGAGCAGTCACTGCAGTCAAGCAGGAAAAGAAATGCAATCGAGCATCTGCTACTTGTCTTCTTTCTCTCAGTGGACACTACAGTTTTTGCCAGACACAATACATACACACAAGAGGCATGTTGGGAAGAAGCTCAAAGAACTTGCTCAGTCATCTGGCAGTATCTAGTCTAAAAGAATAGCTAACCACCAAATGGATAAGTTATATCAGGAACTATACCTGTGTAAATTGCATCCATAATCACATCTATTGTGGTCAATTCCTACAAAAATGCTGCAGTGGAGAAGTTAAAAGGAGACTAAATGCACAGAGATCACATGAGTAATTAGATTATCTGAACTTTTTAAAGGATATTGCTCAGGGAATTGATATTTACAGAACATTAAGCTATTGGAAGAAATGCTATTTTTTGTTTAGATTCTCTTAATAAAAGGCAACTTCTCTTTTGTCAAAAAAGGACTGTCAATTGTTGAATATGTGTTTCTACATAGATATGCTCTCTCAGTGCTTCACGTGTCTTTTGCTGCCTGATTCAATGTACCAGATTCGTGGTGATCTTGCAGTGACAGAGTCAGCACCAAAGTGTCTGAGTATACCTAAATACTCAAAGGTTAGTATCTGATGCCATCTCTGCCCAAGATTCTGCAGCACAGGCCAGTTACAGCTTGGATTGTAGCCCAGTTTGCCATCTACTGAGCCTACATGAGTAAACTGAGAGGTGTGAATTTTTAGTTCAAATGTTATCCTGTAAAAATGTGTCTAAATGCATTGCGAACCTGAGGTGACATGAAATGTGGAGTTAACTTATGACCATCTAAATCTGATCATATAGCTATGCCTTAAAATGACCCTTAAGCCCAAAATCAATCTTCTGTAACTCTTGTGAAAGTAATTGCTGGTTATTTCTGCTTGATTGGTTCTGAAGACAGAATATGCAATGCATCCTTGTACTCCTGAGGAACAGATATGAATGAGCTTGTGCTGTGCTTTCCTCCTGTTAGTCTCTTGAATAGGAGGGAAACCATAATAAGCCACTTCTTATGAGTGCTATATACTGTGGCAGTACCATGGCCTTTCCAGATAAAGTGGTTCAAATTCCTAAATTCCAGAGATTCATCTGACAACTGAGATACCTAAATTTGTTATGCCTTACCTGGAGGAGTCTGTTTGTGGCCTAAAGGCTTGCTTCAGTCACCCCCACACAGGACCTGCTGCCATTTCAGATGCCCTGGAGTATGCAAAGCACCCTGACAGCTCTGCAAGATGTATTGCCAACAGGACAGGCATGTTATGCAGTCCATCTCAAATGGCACTGGCTCCTTCTGTGTGGGCAACGGATTGAGCCCTCAGTATCAAAGCTGTTATTAGAGTCAATAAAGACCAAGGCTGGAGTCACTGGAGCTGAGCAGGTGATTCAGCTCAGCAGCTGCTGGTTCCCTTGGTTGTGGTGAACTGAATTGTGCTCTAGGTTGCATTGGCTGGGTTTCTGCTGACTGCAGCAGGCAGATGAGCAACTAATGAATGTGTGCTTGCCTAGATGCAGATAACTGTGCTTAAATAGCCTAAACTCAAAAATAGTTTGAGTGGTCATGAATTAACTTTTCAAATTTGAAAGGATAGTGGCAGAAGCTTATTTTCAGAACTAACCCAGAGCAATCAGAGTACCTATAAAGTTTAAAGGCCTCATGGGTATTTTTCCTATGGAAGTTTATAAGGGGCAACAGTTTTTGGCTGCTTTGATCCCAATAGCTTTGTGGGGCAAGATTTCCCATTCCTCATTAGTGAAGAGCTAAAAGGGAAAAGGTGTGCTATTTCTTTCAGTAATACATTTTTTAAGAGAGTAAAGGCTGAGCTTTGTGTGCTGTTTCTCTGCTACAGGGCTGGCCTTGTTGTACTGAAGACAGAGGTGCAGTAGCATTCACATGTGCAAAATTTAATTACTCTGATTTATCAAGCAATTATTTTTCCTACTAGTTTTATTTAACTGTGGGAGATCTCCTCCTTTCTTTGAGCGTAATGAGTGCATTTGCTTCGGGAGGCAATTTGCCATTCACAGATGAATTCACTTTAACAGTGACTTTGCCTTTATTTTTCATTTTCAAATGAAATTACATTCTCAATTTGTTAGTAAATTTGAGTAGTAAATTTCTTAGTATATGGGAACAGTGAATTCTTTATTGCATGATGACAGAGCTTCTGCAGGAAAGCAATTCTCATCCAAAGCTTCCTTCTAAAATTGGTAAGCCATGCTATAGAAGACGAAAATTTCGAGTGTGAACCACCAGCCTGGGAAAAGGTCTCACATTCTGTATTACTATTTCCTGCATAAGAGCACTTAACTTCTAATCTATAACATAAATTATAATCACCACTTCCATTTTGCAGTCATTTAAGTGAATTAAGGGATGTTCTGTTTCAAAAGTATTTTGTATAAGTGCCAACATCCAGGACATGGTTTGAGTCTCTAGTTGTCGGGTTTGCACAAGCTTTTATCTCAGTTTCAATTAGGGGACACCGTGTCATCTTGTTACTACTACCTCTGGTTAGCATAGTGCTTGCTGTGTTTATTTGTGATTCTCACTCCCATTTAGAAGCATCTATCTCTTTCTTGCATCATGAGAAGTATTTGTTTTCATTATCTGTGTCTGTGGTTTCTTCTGAGGGATCAGATAAATCAAAGGAGGTGAATCTTATTCTGAAGATATGGGCTTAACAGAGAAGTGGGTTAGTTAGGTTGTCCTGCTTCTGCTGTCCTGGGGATAAAGGTAAACCTTCTTTGTGAGCCTTTAATAAGAGCCATTACTGAAGAACCCTCATTCACAGAATGGTTGGGTTTATATCAGTCAAAGATGTGACTTGCATATGACATAACTCCAGATTTCAATGGTGAAAGCCTGGAATCAGACAGCAGCACTCACTGGGCTGTGGAAGCTGATTCCTCCTGGTTTTGCCTCCATTCCCTGTCTTTTTTTGCACACTGAAAACATCTTCCAGTATTTTGTCTACTTTTCTTTTAAGCATATTCCATTAAAAACTTATCTTTTTCTTATTTGAAATTTCTTATTATCCATTCTAGACTATTGTGCTAAATTGGTCTTTATAATTCCGAATTCATGGGGAGCATCTCATCATGTTCTCCATTCTACCAAACTGCCTTCTACGTTTTTGTATCACTGCTTATCACATACATACAGGGTAGCATCTCACAAAGTCTGCAACTTTCACCAGATTAATTCCCCACACTCATAACAGCAGAAAACAACCTAATTTTCATTAGAAAAGCATTCCAGTTGGAACAAAAATAATTAGAATACATCAGGGAAAAAAAAGCCATGTGGACTATGACAGAAGAGAAAATGCTCTTCACATCGATTTTTCTTCTTTTCATTCTTGAATGCTTCAGAGTTTTCACTTGATTCATGATGATAAGATGAACTTAATGTAGTTGCAAACTAGAAATCACAAGATCTCACAGAATCACAAGAGGTGAAGCTAGAAGGGGCCTCTGGAGACTGTGCAGTCCAAAACAGCGCTCAAAGAAGGGTCAATTACAGCTTATTGCCCATGGCTGAAGATTCTGTAACATCTCTGGGCAATGTGTTGTAGTACTCAACAGTATTCAATTAATCTATTTATAACATCTAGATAGCAAGGCCAGAAGAAAGCATTAGAAACATGTAGTTTAATCTCCTTCAGAAAAAAAAAAAATAAGGAAAGGCCTTGTCAGTCATTTCTGAATAAAGCCATGTATATTTACTGTTGCAAGACAGTATATTTCATAGGAAGGACTTGTATTTTCAAATGCAACTAGAAGTAATTGAGACTCTGCAACATCCATTGGTGATTTGTTCAAGTAGTTATTTGTCTCTGGAAAAACAGAGAGAAAAACAACTAAAAGGACACGGAAAATCAAATGGGAAAAGAGCCAGGATGCCAACTCCCTTAACGTGAGGCTGTGTCATTTATGCCGAAGCATTTTTTTAGGTGTTTGTCTATCTTTTCCTAGATAAACTCCAGTAATGGAGACTGAGCTGTTTTGTGGATAACTTTGGTTGTCCAAAAGCTTTTCCAAGACCTGGCTTGGAATTTTCATTGTTGGTATTTATGTGTGGAACTTCTTGCTTTACCGATAGTGTTCATGGAGAATTGCTTAGTCTCCTCCTTATAGTTACTTTTTCACATCTGAAAACTTTTATAGTTCCTTTCAAATTTCTCTCCTTTAGATTATAGGACTCGTTCAACCCTTCTTGAACAATATCTTATTGAATTCTATCATTCATTCTGCTCTCTTAAGTCCTTTCAGATGACCTAGACTATTCTCAAGTAGCAGTGCTTGTAACTGAAAAACCTACTCCAGTGGATGCTGCACCAGCTCTTACAGCCAGCCTTTCATTTAGGCAGTATGTTTGCTTTTGGCAATGTTATTGGCACATGCTCTGATCTCATCCATTTTAATCCTCAGATCTTTTACAGCACAGCAGTTCTGTCATTCCATATCCTCTATCTGTGTAGTGTAATCTAAATGCATAACTTTTCTTCTTTTCCCTCTAATATGAATTCTGGTTTTGCAGGAATGTTCTCTAACCTTTTAAGATTATTTGGAGTTTTATTCCTAGATCTTTCAGTACTTGAAACTTCTGCAATTTTGGTATGATCTCTGTCTATAACAATTATATTATATTCATAATGTTATGTAAGTGATTTTTGAAAATATATTATAATATCAGATTCGGCAATATTGTATTTAAATACACTTTAATTTTGAATGGAATGTCCCTAAATAGTTGTTGATGCAACTTGCTGTTCTAAAAGTCATTAAGTTGCATATTTGTTGAAACCAGGACAGCCTACCACATAAAAGTTAAATACATTCTTACCATAGTTTTTTAATGTTCTTCCTCGACACCTGCTAGTGGCTGCTATCAGAGAAAGGATACTCAAATCAGTGAAGTTTAATTTTGACTTATACAACCAGAGCATCATTTACAGTTGGAAACACTCCTGATATCATTAAGTCCCATCATCAGCCTAGCACTGCCAAGCTCTCCCCTAAACCATGTCCATAAGTGCTAGTGTCCCTGTCTTTTAAATGCTTCCAGGAATGGTGATTACACCACTTCCCTAGGCAGCCTGTTCCAATGCTTGGCCAACCTTTCAGTGAAGAAGCTTTTCCTAATATCCAATCTAAACCTCCTCTACTGCAACTCGAGGCCATTTCTTCTCATCCTGTTATGTAGGAGAAGACATTAGTCCCCACCTGGCTAGAGACTCTTTTCAGGTGATTGCAGAAGAGACACAAGCTCCCCCAGTCTCCTTTTCTTCAGACTAAACAGCATCAGCTGCTCCTCATCACAGCTGTGCTCCAGACCCTTCTCAGCTCTGTTCCCCTTCTCTGGACTTGCTCCAGCCCTTCAATGTATTTCTTGTCATGAGAGGTCCAGAACTGAACACAGGATTTGAGGTGTGGCCTCCCCAGTGCTGAGTACAGGGGGACAATCCCTGCCTTGGTCCAGCTGGCCACACTATTGCTGACACAGGCCAGGATGCCATTGGCCTTCTTGGCCACCTGGGCACAGCTGGCTCATGTTCAGCCACTGTCACCAGCACCCCCAGGTCCTTTTCCACCAGGCAGCTTTCCAGCCATTCTGCCCCCAGTGTGTGGCACTGCCTGGGGTTCTTGTGACTCCAGTGCAGAACTGGCACTTGGTCTTGTTGAATCTCACACCACTGGCCTTGACCCATGGATCCAGCCTGCCCAAATCCCTCTCCAGAGCCTTCCCCCTTTCAGCAGAACACTCCCACCCAACTTCATGTTGTCTTGTGACCAACAACTCCTCTTGTGACCAGTTATTTTTGTCTTATTTATTTTTCATTGTTACCCCTTAGCAAAGGTGTAACAATGAGAAACACAAAGATATTATACAAAGATCTCATACAAAGAATTAATTTACTATGATTTGATATTGAAAAGTACATGCAGGCAGTCATGACGTTTCTGTCTCTCTGTCTTTTAGGTGTTTGTAATTGTTTGTTTGACTCTTCATTGCAAGATTTTTCTAAAACTGAAAGTAGGCTGAGTTGTTTTCTCTCCTCTAGCCTCTCTCTCTTCTCTTATCTTTTTTTTTTTTTTTTCCTGTAAATTAGATGTAGGACTGGCTTTCCTGAGTTTCGTGGAGCCTAATTTATTTTTGACAGGTTTTCAAAACATAATCATTTATCATTTGTGGGACAAAAGACAAGCTTAAGGAAAATGCCTTCAGGGAATTTCCACTGAGACTATCTTGGAACCTCTCATTTGCCTATTTTCCAATCTGTTTGTCACTGTTCTGGTTTTATTACTCATTTCTATCTCTGCAGCTCCTTTTCTTAGCTGTAAGATCAGAGTTGACATATTTAGTGAAGACAGAAGCAAAGATGACATTAACACTGGGACTTTCTCAAGATTCCTGTTGAGGAACAACCAGCATTTTTCTTAATATTTTAATAACAATAAATTTTCTCCTATATTTTACTTTGTCACAAGTTGTTTCATCTTTATCATTTTATTCGTAGACTTTTGACAATCTAGTTCAGCATACGTTATGCCTATGAATTGTCCTTTTTTTGTTCCTTTTGTTTCTGTTTAACAGCACTAATATCTTTCTCAAATTCCCACTCCCCTTTTTACTGACATTATGTAAAAATCTATCACTTCCACCTCCAAGTGTTTATTGCAGTCTGCTGTCCTGAGCTCCATGATTTATGATGTTTGTGTTCTTCCTTCTAACCATCTGAGGTTTGTTAATTCTGTCATCTATTTCATGGTCACTCTGACAGGTTACTTTGCATCTGCACAATCTCAACCTGTTCTTCCAGGCTGGCCAGAAACACAGTCAGAGGCCTCTTCCTTTACTTGCTTTCTTTAGCTTTTGTAGCAAGAGATATGTCACCATAATACTTTGTTACTGATATGTTCCTGCTTCCCTGTTTTCCAAACAGTCTGGATGATGGAAGAGTCCACCTCAAACCTGTCCTGTGCTCTTCATATTTTTGCCATTGCCTAGAAAATGCATCGTCCACCTTATCTTTGTGACCAGACCCAAAACATGACAATTGCTTTCACCTTCAACATTTCAGCAGGTTTTTATTCCTTTTTTATTCCTTCATCACCTGGGATTCAGAATAATATCAGTTATCAGTTACCCTTGATACACAGACAACATGTCCTTTGATTTATTTTTCAGTGAGAGTTGAACAAATTCTAGACACATATGTCTGCTAAATAATTAAATTAGGCAGTATGGAAGCATTCAAAGTCTGGTACCTTCAAAGTCTCTGTTGGTACAAATCCCATTACTTCAATATGGTTTCTTAAGCAGAAAATGACCCGTATTTTTCCCTTGAAAATGAACAGAAAATAAGTGTATTTTCAAAAAATCCAGAGTTTTGATTTTAACTTAGGAAATCACAAAACACTTGGACAAATTTTCTGACCCATATAATTATTACTTTATATCCAAGGTAGATCATAGACCAGAAATAATATTTTTTGCAGAGAAAAATAAACCAGACTATGAAAGCAAAGATGAAACCTAAGACAAAGAAAATAACTTTTGAGATCTTGTGGATACTACATTATAAGGCAATGAGGATTTCCCTTTTATATGATTAATTCAGATTTTAATAAGTAAATTCTTCTGCAAAACTGCAGTCAATTTTTCATCATTAATGTAGAAGTTTAAAAAAATGTTCTTTCTCAAGATGAATGGAGAAAAGATATAATATTATTGACTTTCTTTTACCTATCTCATATGATGGATTTATGAAATGAAAATAATATAGAAATTCCTTAGACTGTGACAGGAAATACAAATCAAGTGAATGGAATGGCAGTTGCATTGAAATAAAGACATTTCAGAAGATCATGGGTTCACTTGATATGCGGAAAAGACTCTATAACTCGTAGAGAGTTATAAAGTAGGTATGCATTTATTTAGCACTGAGGTTCACAGGGATAATTTTCCTAAAGCATGCACACCAAAACTTCAAACTATTGCTCTATTTATTTTTTAAAAGCTTAGGATTACACAATACTCCTAATACATCTTTATATTTTAGCTTTGCTTACTTTTGCTTCGTATTAAAATGAACTAAAAGTCTTTTTGCGCTTGCACTTTCATAATTTAGGGGTTGTTAGCCTTTTTCCAAACTAGTTGTTTCTTTGTTTCAGTTAGAACATTTAGTAGTAACTGTATATAACTCCAATCAGGGTTGTGCTGTTTTATTATGTATTGTAAACGTTTGGCAGTGTTTATTGGATCACTGTGGTAATTCTTGGCTACCTTTTTCCATGCCTTTAAATCAACAGTTGAGAAGGGTACCTTTACCAGTAATCTCTCCCCTCCGGCCCTATTGCCTGCCTTAGTGGTGCTTGCACTTGCTGTTTGTTTTTTAGTTTTGGATGAGATTGGGCTACTAGGGGTGTGAGTGTTTTAGGGGGTGTTCCTTCCGAGCTCTCATTCTCCTTTTGTCTCTTAGGGGGAGGTTTAAATAGATCTGTTAGATCTTGTTCTTGTGAAGTTGTGCGGTAAACCTTATCAGATTTTGTGCATCTCTGGCTGATACTACAGGAAGAGCAGCAGCATTTTAATTTACCTTTATTAGCCGCCTTGTAAGTTTTTTTAAGGGCTAATACTAGAGGATCAGAGGGGGTTTAATTCCACAGTCTCTCTGCCACTCAGGATGGTTTCTCAGAGTAAGAAGGTATTATAATCTAAAGTTCCATTAGGTGGCCACTTCACCTCATCATTTAATTTATATAGTGGCCACCACTGGCCACAGTACTTCAAGAGCATTTTCTTGTCCTCCATACCTTTTACACCTACTATCTCTCCCCAATGGGCTAAAACACACCCTAGTGCACTAGCCTTAGGTATCTCTTTACTATTTTTTGTCTCCATATTGAGGCAAAATACACACACACACACACACAGAGTGTTTCTCATGCAGCATTCTTTACGCTCTAGCCAATTAGCACTTACTGCCTCATTGCACTCACTCCAGGCACTCACTCTAGACACTCCAGTGAAACGAGCAAAATGGTCAAAATTATTTTACAGCACGAAAACACAGCACATCCAGACCTTGGCAATCACTAGATAGCAGTAATAGAGCAAATATTCACTCGACCCACCCCCAGGGTCGCTGGTGGCTGCTCTATTGATCAGCGAATCTTTCTCCATCCGCCAGCCCCCCTGGCTGGTATCCTTTCACAGCTGGCCGCCTTGCCGGGCCGGCTGCCGCTTGCAAGCTCAAACCTTACTCACACAGAGTCTGTGTCCACGTGCAAAGACGTCTCAATGTGACTTATTGGCTGCCCCCCCCCAACCAAGCGTATACAACTTACAGGCTCCCTAAATTCGATACATACCGTTTATCCGCGGGCCAGCCGGTCTTTGTTTGTCCCCAATAGAGCGAGTTGAGTCACCGAGTCCTATCAGGAAAATCCCAGGGCTTGCTTTAGGGAGTTTGCTCCCCATCCTGCTCTCGCAGCCGGACAGAGGCCTCCTGCCTGGCTCGCCAAAATGATATGCGGAAAGACTCTATAACTTGTAGAGAGTTATAAAGTAGGTATGCATTTAGTCAGCGCTGAGGTGCACGGGGATAATTTTCCTAAAGCATGCACACCAAAACTTCAAACTATTGCTCTATTTATTTTTTAAAAGTTTAGGATTACACAATACACCTAATCCATATTTATATTCTAGCCTCGCCTACCCTCGCTTCATATTCAAATGAACTAAAAGTCCTTTTGCGCTTGCAAAAGGGTTGTTACAGGTCTCTGATGAAGGCTTTCAAACTCTTCATCGCACTTGAACTTTTTACCTTTGTCTTTTGAGCATGCGTCTTAGCCTTTTGGGCACATTTTAGACTTTGAGATTAGTTCTTGCTGGTTTAGGGTTTTGGATTTATCACATATTATTGGTAGCCTTGTACCCCTCACCCTGTTTGCAAGTTTTGGCTCCATTTATTACAAAGCAGTCTGCCTCTCTTTCCGATTTTTGCAAGCATAGTAAATGTCAGGCATTCCTCATTTGTCTTGGTTTTTGATTAATTGTTTTTTACTTTTCAGTTCTTTGTCTCACACTAAAAAAGGGTCTTCTGTTATAATTCTGTTCCTATAATTCTGTTTACAATGGAGCACCTGACAAGAGACAGGCAAAGATGCATATAGATACATCATGGTTTTGTTCACTGGTAGCTGAAGATGCATTAGGGCTGTAGGCAAACCAAATGTAGTGAGGGTTGGAAGGATGAAAAATTCTTTGTCCAACCTGGAGTACTGTCTCCTGGTTAGTACAGAGCCAAAACAAACAAAGAAAAACCTCCATAACTCACTTACTAATGCTTTAGTTCTGATTTAACTGGTTTAGCTAAAGGGGAAAGATTATCCAGCCACAGTGATTAGAGGCATAATACCTACAAAGATCAATCAGTTGTGTTTTCTGGGTCTCAAATGTGGTCAGGAAAGGTCTACTAAGTTGTACAAAGGTGTGTTTAGTTCTATATTACCTTTACACTATTTCAAATCAATTTTCTGGAAAAGAAAGCATGGTTCCAGGGAGAAGGTTTTATGGCTTAAGGTGATCAGTTGACTGGAAGTCTCAGAAACACATGGAAAGGATGACTTGGGAATCAGCCACATCTTACCATTGCTTTGTAAAATATATTTACAATCATTGCTGGTGGCCAGGCTTGTGGGTTTTCACAGTGTCATGGGTTTGTGCAAATTATAGATGAAGATTCTTTTGTAAAATTTAATGCGCTGTTGTCAAAAATTTTTCTCAAGGAATACAAGAGATTATCTTTAATGATGGCAGTAGGCCTGAACACACAATTACTTGTGTTCCCTTGGATTACTCCATGAGGGAATTGCTAAATGTTTCTTCTTGCTGTTAGAAAAGAAAAAAGCCAGCTTTGTTTTCTTGTAAAAGCTTTCCTCACCACCACTTTTTTTTTCTTTTTATTTTAATAAAATTTGGGGCTATAACAGGAAGGAAAAGGGATGGGCAGAGAATTCTGGCAATTCTTTTCTTAGAATTGGGTTTTTTTTTTACTCTTTTACTCTGAGATATAAATTACCAACACCAAAGAATGGAATAATAGGTAAAATTTCTCAAAGGTCATAAAACTGGAGCAAAATTTCCAAAGCCTGAAAAGCATCACCCCAGATAGACAGGAGTATGTCTCAAATAGGCATTCAGTGTTTTTATGTGGAAGTAATTGGTTCATACTATTTAAAACCTGTCCTAACATGAGAAAAATATTAAGTCTCACTTGAATTCATGGAAGTTGATCTCAAAACACATATTCACAGAGCAGCAGATACCAAAACTGAAAACATCTTCAAAATCTATTTCAGAGGACTTGAATAAAGCCCTTCTCTATGTTAGCTCCTCATTCCTGTTCTTTTTAATGAAAGCACATCTTATGCCTCATGTGCACTGGAAATCAAATTCAGGAATTACATAATTTGCGACAAGAGAAATGAGTGGCTGCCTTAAGGGGTCATCTCCCGTTCTGCTACTTCACAATAAATCTGAATGAAATCCTATCTCAATGAAAGTAGTCACTAGAGGGAAACAGAACAGAATTTCATCTCTGAATTTTAATGCTGAAACAGGAAAACTAAAAGTTACCATTCTAAAAGTGCTTTTGGTGCATCTGCCCTACTTTACAATAATATAGAAGCTGATATATTTCCCTAAATTGAGCAACTATAATTTCTTTTTTTTTTTTAATGCAAAAATCTAAAAACCCTTTATAATAGTTTTTGAGAGCATGGGAAATACCAGAGTAGAGGAAAAATATTATTTACTGTCTATAATTTTCTTCCAGCATACGCCAACAAAATTGCTAAGATGAAATTTGTTGTTGCCTTATTCCTTGTAACATAC
Source organism: Toxostoma redivivum (assembly GCA_013397375.1). NCBI lineage: Eukaryota > Metazoa > Chordata > Aves > Passeriformes > Mimidae > Toxostoma > Toxostoma redivivum. Next base: position 764,442 of record VXBI01000039.1, on the reverse strand, counting down.
CCTTTTGCTGGAAAACCATACAGCTTTCCAGTTGTTAAGCTGAGGGACCCATTTCTGAGCAGAAAATAAACAGATGATGGGGATACTAGAGCATACAGTCACCCCAGGACAATGGGCAAGGCATCTCTGCTGTGTGTTGAATTAGACTATGCATAATATGGGCTCTAAAATTGTTTAACTGGTAGAGGGGATTTTTAGGAGCTTTTTTTTTTTTTTGTTATAGGAAAAATAGCATATCATAATTTTTAACTTTTTTTATTCTTATCTAATAGGTATTCATTTACAATTTATTAAGAGGTATAGAACATGTATTCTGTTAAAACTGTAGAGAAATCAAGTACTGTAACAATGAAATATTGTATGAAGGGATAGAGAAATATTTATGCAGAATCTTGTGGAATTTTTATGTGTTTGCTGCATATAAATGATCCTTATATCTTCACCAAGGAGAGAAAAGAATAAATAAGTTCTTTGGGAAGAAAATTTGAAGTTTTAAATAACTAGCTGATGAACAAAGCAGAAATTAAAAAAAAAAAGATAAAAAATAAAAATAAGAAAAATATCTATTTTCTTTGGTTTAGTTATGAATACCACTGTTCTTTCTGATATTTATGCACTTGAAAGTGTAAGCTCTATGAGATGAACAGCATTCTAAGAAATGGACATATTGGAGGAAACATTTCTGTAAATTTGATATGAATGAGGATTCTCTCTTTGCTCTGGATTTCATCACAAAATCTTTGTGAAATTCCAATAAACAATAACTTATTAAGAAAATTTTGCATAACAATAAAAATGAGAGAACAATTTGCTTCATTTTGTTCAGCTTGAAACAGTTTAAATCAGAGCTATAACTTAATAATGATCACCCATGCAATGATGTTGGACTTTATGAGAACTGGTTCAGAAAAATTTGTACAGTAGATGTTTAGAAAGAGAAATACAATATCAGGGATGAAATAAATTACTGAACTAGGTATTTGTTCTTAATATGTGTTCATACCTGTTAAAATATTCTTCACTCCATAAAACAAAATATATTTTTGTGAAAATATTCCTAGTTGGTTCTCTTCATCCCTGTGAGTATGTGTATAATACATTAAATTACAAAACAACACAAAATGGTAATTTCTTCTCATTATTAATGGTGAAGAAAAAAAAGAACCCTAAAGTTGGATATAGAAGATTATGGAATGAATGTGTAAACATCCAGAATATTACACTTCCTGATAGCCTCAAAGAGGACTGTTGGGCATGCAACTTACTGTGTATCATATGAGGGTTGCAATTATGGGCTGATGTTTTCTCCTAAGGGGCACCTTCCTCATAGATTATCAATCCTCTAAAATATGGTGATTATCCCATGACCCTTCCAGTTCTCCCTTCCTCCCCACACCCCAAACTCACTTGCACATATCAGAAGCTGTAATGTATTAAAGATACGGGATTTCAAAACACGTGGACAAACATTTTTCCATTTCCTGTAATTTATCTGTGAAAATACTACCTGACCTTTATTTTCTGCTGAATTTCACATATATTTTTAAGATCATAAGAAGATCCTATGTTGAGGAAGTAGTATTTGCAAATGGAAGTCAAAACTGCTACAGCCGTGGCTGTATTAAGATTGTATATGCAAGTATAATTCTGTGACTGACTGACTTTGAGGATTTTAATCTTCCATTTTAAGACTGTTTGGAGGCAGCTGTTTGATAAAATAAGTACTTCATATATCATTTGGAAAACTTAGCAGAGAATAATATGATTATCTAAAGTTGACTGCAGAAAAAATATATACAGCTAGAAGAAAATAAGCCTATGTAGATGAGAAGAACTTTACAGGCTATGTCCTCATAGGAGATAATTTTTCTGCACAGAATATAAATATATTTTCCATCCCGTATTGTGTGTTATAATACAGAAGAAAACTCACAAGTGAAGTGTGGGAATTGTTTTTATAAAAGGCGTAGCCTTTAAGCATACATCTTCTAGAATAGTCATTCAACCTTTATGGAACTGTTCGAGCTTTCCAGCAGGTCTAGGCATGTGTCTGCAAAACAAAATCTGTTAAAAGTGATTTAGTGTGACACTTCTTGTGCACCAAGACAGCCAACCCCCCTTCACTGACTATAAACCTCACCCTGTTCAAGCTGCTGGAACAGGGCTGGCTAAGATCCAGGGCCTCCTCAGAAGGGTCGCTGCCCAGGGGCTGCTCTTGGAGAGAAGCAGATAATGTTCAGCTGGAAAATACTCTGGGACAGCAAGCCTGGATTATGCTCTCTGGCATCTTTGCTGAGTTAAGTTTTTCCAAAACCTTCAATCATAATATTCACAGAACCTTAGTCCTAATATTTTCCATAAATTTCAGGCTCATAATGGCATTACAAGCTAATTCAGGGACTCTGCTTGCATTTTCAAGCAGCTGAAAGTATCCAGCTTTTGACCATTGTCTTTCTCTAACTAATTCAGCTTTATGGTAAACAACTGAAAACATATTGTCCATTAGATCTAACATGCTAAAAGCAAAAAAACAAGTCTTCTTTCCATATGCTGAGAATTCCCAATCAGATTCTAACAGGATATGTTATAAAAGAAGTTCTTTTCCAACATATTTAGGAGAAAAATAAATAAAATAATCAGAAATTACCAACTGTGAAGTTAAATACAGAGTTTTTTAAATACAGGAAAATGCTGTGTTAGCACAAGAAGTTAATTCTTCAACATAAAATGGCAATAGAAAAGCTTGAGCTTTTATGGCTTCTTCGAAATTAGTTGCTAAAATATTTGATGAAATTTAACTATTTAGGAGTATTTAGAATTCAAAACAACTCTTGTGTAAAATGTTCATATTACTGAAGGCTGCCCAAGAACAGGAGCTTAAGATGAAGTGTGGAGAAAAATACATTACTCAGTTGAAACTGTAGAAATTATTTTATGTAGTTAGAAGGCAATTTCCTGAGCTGGATTTTGTCCAAGGTTCTGAATTCGTCACCTGAAGCTTATGGGAAAGAGCACACAATCTTTCATGAGCACAAGTTACTATGACCTTTGCTTTAATGCCTCAGGACAGAAGATTCAGAATAGCTGCTCCTGACAAAGTGCTGGTACAGTACAGGTATGGGTAACAGAACTATTTATTCCTTGCTTAAATCCCTATTTTTTTTTCTTGGATAAATGTAAGAAATATTAAGAAAATAGAATAACTATTAAAAAATCTGGTAGAGACGAGTAGTGTTACTTTTCAGTGAAGATTGTGAGTTTGCAGACCTAAAACCTCCTATTTTGTAATATATATGGTACAAACATTTCCAAAACTGAAATTTTGCTTCCTGACTTCATAAAATGGTGGGGCTCCTTAAAATTCAGTATGACAAACGTGCAAAGCATTGTGCTGGAACCTAGTGTTATCTGATTGCAAAGATGAGGATAAAATTACAAACCAAAGACCAAACAACAGAATATTCTCTAGAAAAAGAAAGGGCAAAACAAATCAGTGGATCAGTGGCTGGCTGTGGACTGAAAAGCAAAAACTTTCTTATGAATAGAACTGTTTGACTTTAGAGTGTTTTCCATCTGTGGATTGCAAGGCATTTTATTAAAGATAATGAGAACATCACAGTGTCTTTTTGTGGGAAGTAAATGTTCTGTCTGTTTTGCATATGAGTAATGATGATACTGGCCCTCATCTTGCAATACTGCTCTTGACTTCTCCCTTCAAAAGCTGCAAGTTGAAATGAAATTGAGTTGTGATGATGGGAAAAATAATCAGTTTTTTGGACAGAAATCCTTTGAACTTTCCAGATTATTTTTTGTATGACTGTCACAGGAGTGTACTTACACTGTGACATTGCTCATTGTGTCTAGTTAAGCCATGTTAATTAGAAATAGGACTACAGACTCATTGTGCTATTATAGCCCTCTTTACATGTAGCTCAATTGATATAATATGGCTCTGTCAAGTTAATGAGTCACATGAGATGCAAGCATTCTTTTTGTTCAAAGTTAAAAAAAATATCACTTCATGTACTCTTTGAAGTGCTCAGGAGAAAGATCTGGTCGCAGGTGCTCTATAATGTAAATGTTGTATGAATGGATGACTGGGCTGAATCTTCCATATGTGATCTTTTCTTTACAACCCCAAAAATCCTCCTCATGCAATGCATGAATCAAGACAGAAACTGATATAAGTTATCTGTGGTTCATTTATTTTTGTTTTATGAACTTTACAGTCTAACATGAGGTCAGAGAAAAAATTGAAAAGAAAAAACAAAGTCTTTTCCATCTGTTCAAGATGTGCAAAAGTAAAAATCTTCTCTTACAGCTAAGCTTGGGAGCAAGCAGGTGAAACTGAATCAAACATTCACTAGATGACCTCCTGAGGTTCCTTCCTACCTGAATTACCCTATAAGCTTATATTTGTAAAATATAGAAGTCCCACACTTGTTACCGTTATACCATGCTTGTGATCCGTTTGGGATTCTGGTTGGACTTCCCTTACACTCACTGAATGAGTAGCACCTAGTGCAAAACAATGCATGCTATTAGAACTGAAGGAAGGAAAAATATAAACTGGTGTGGTTTGGGGAGTCAAAAGAAGTTAAAAAGCTACCACTCTCAACTTTTGCGTACTTTCAAGCTGGAAATTGCCATTCTGGTCAGATGAACAGTGTAACCATCCATAAGATCATAGCTCATATATATCAGTGCTGTTCAAAACTACGTAGCTTAAACAGCTCCTTTGGCAGTTTGTTGGTGGGGACTGTTAATTTGCAAATGGCATGGAAAAGATGAGGAAGTATTTTCTGAAATTGCTCCAGGTCAGATTTCAAGAACTTGACACAGTCCTTGGTGAGAAAGTAGATTGTTTCTAGATATCCAGATCCCAGGCACCTCTATGTCATGTAGTAAACGCAGAACTGAAAGAATTGCCCTCAGTAAGAAATCTTAGTAAAATCTTAGTGTAGAAAAAACAGGCTAGAACTGTTTAAAAAGGTGAACAATCCAATTAAAACAATTCTCACTTTCCTTTCCCCACACCCCCAATTTTTGCCAGGGATTGGATCAGAAGAGAGTTTGACCTAGGCAGTTAATTCCATGACATGATCAAATCGCAGTTTGGGGTATCTTCTGCCTTCTTACCTGAATTCAGGATCCCAGACTGTTTGCTTCACACCTTTGTCCATTTTACATGAGTTTCAATGCTGTCATACATTTGTCTCCTCGACCTACACCTCTAACTCTCTTCCCATAGATCTTTTTTACCCCGACATGTCTATTTTTTAGCCCTGCCCTTAGCCTTTCCACCACTAGTTTTATCCTTGATTCAGCCTTCAATCATCCTCTTTCTGTTTCACCTCCATTTTGTAATTTATCTTTTGTTTTTAGGGTTCTGAGGGGTAATCGAACAGTTCAGAACTTTTTTTTCAAGAGCTAATGGACCCGGCTCATTTCAGAGTGGACCCTGTAGCGTTCATGAAAGTCTGAGGGAAAAAATGGCATTATATCGATATATCCTAGCAGCTTATTACAGTATTCCCCCATTCATCACATGTATGATGTCTGAAAGGAATGTGTTGTAACCTTCTCTTAAAGCAGATAAAATACCAGAATAGTTTTCCTTTGATAAAGGGTTTATGTCTCTGAACCATGAAAACAATTCTGCATCTTTCTCAAGCTTGGCTTAGCTATTTGGACACTTATACTGAGCACAGGACAATAAATAAAAAGTTGTTTTGTCAGTTTAGATTCATGTTGACACATGTGTTGGCATGATATGTATATGTTTAAATACAGGTTCTACTCTTTTACAGGGAAAATCGGATAGCCCAATGGTAGCCTGTCCAGCTCTGCAGTGTTAGAACTGATTTTACATCTGACATAAAAGAACTGTTTGATCAAAATTAAACACAGTTTTTAAATTTCTTGCTGCTGCTACTACAATTAGAAGTGATCACAAATTTTTATTTTAAAATATGGCTGAACTTAAGCCACTGCTGAATCCTGAGCTGCAGACTCAGCTTCCTCAATCTCATGTACTGGGACTTTTTCTTTAAGCACAAATAAATGTATTCCAGATACGAATATAGATATGCACAGAGTGCCTCAGGATTTATTTTTCTGGCTGGAAATAAAAGTAATGTTATTGTTAAAGATACCGGTTTCCACCTCTTTTTATCTTTGTGGGTTTTTTGTTTATTGTTCCTTCTCACAAGGCTTTGCACCCTGGACAGTGTTAACTTTTAGGAGTTATGTTTTTTGGTATTTTCTTTCTGGTCATGGGACTGTTTTACCATTTGATTATATTTCACCAAGGAAATAATGCAGGATATACTATTTAATGAAAACAACTTGCCAAGATACACAGAGAGAATTGCTTTGATAAAGATTCTCTGAGCAGGATACAAAGAAAAAGAATATTTGGAGGTCTTTGGTAAAAATATTTGGAAGGGAGATGCATGTATTTCATAAAATTAATTTATCCCAGTCTGTCAAAGGCTTTTTTCATGCTGGAAGAGTATGTAAAAAAATCCAGACAACACAATACTGCATTATATTATGCTTGTTAGGATCCTGGCTCCTTGAGGATCTTGTATACCTTACTCACTTACCCTTACTTTCTGACCTTCAAAAAGCACTGAAGATGCTCAGAGTCCTTCCTGGGACAGTCAGATCTCCCAGGATGAGAGGGGAATACCCATAAGTCCTCTGCAAGGGTAGTGTCACCTTCCTATGCAAAAACAACCCTTGGAACAAATTCAATTTTTTACAGTCAGTAGCTGAAATGCCACGTCTCATGGAAAACTATAGATCTTCCAGTGTTATTAATATCCTACCTTTGGGACATACACACGTTGACCTCTATTCCCAAAATATATCTTTGAGTGCTGGAAGTATTTTGTACAGAATATAAGGCAAATATTTTTGCACAAAGATGATTGTATCTGATGGAAGAGGGATAATTCAGACATTCAAAAGAAATTTCCAGAGGCAGGTGCACTTTATAGTGTCAAAACATTGAAGTTCTTGATGCTTAACAAGATAGTGACAAATTTCATGGCCACTGACCTCTGTTTCTGAAAAAAGCTACTGATATCTTGTATCTGTCTTTCTAATTTTTTTTCTTCTCCTACTGCCCAATGTTAAAATGCACCAGTCTTTCAAAGGTTCATTCAACATCAGACCTCAAGATTTCTCAGGCTGGTAACCCAAAATAGGAACCCTGGGAGTGCTAAAAATACACAATGCATTGCAAGCATCTTTAGAAGTCAAATGTGAGTTGAAAACAGGATGTGCATTGAGATTTCTGCCATATACCACCAGAGACTTTATTGCAGTGGCAGTGCTGGAGTAGCCCCTCATCTGTAGTTTCAGTCAGTGTATGTTGGTGTGCAAAAAGCACAGTGTGCTGCACCAGTGGCAGTTTCTCTGTGGGTGGAAGTGCAGTTTGCTTGCATGTGCTATGTTAGATGACGCAATTGCACTTCACTGCCTTTTCATCGCAGAGGTGCTGCATGAGATGTCTGGAAAGCAGCCCTGTGCCAGTGGGAAGGCTCAAACACCCAACCAAATTGCAAAGCTGACAAGGAAGAGGTGAATTTTCTTAGGGACTCAGTAGAGTCTGAATGGATTTGATAAAACTCAAGATGTCACTGAAAGTTGCTGGACTAGGCCATGGGCTGGGATTTTCTCTTCAGTGCTCAAATAACTGTGTTCTCACCTTCCTATCTGTGGCTATTCCATAGTCAGTGGGATTGCTGTGCATCTAGAAAGGGAATTGGCCTTCCACCTGGGCATCAGATATAGGAAGAGGGGATATAAGAGCAAATGTTTCCCCTACAGGATCAGCCCCCAAAGCTCCCTCAAATGGAAGGCAGTTTTCCACAATCATGTAAGCCTAGAATACTCAGAGTGCAGCAAAATGCAGAATTGTGACTTTGGAAAAGAAAGGAATATACAAACTAAGTGGTACTGCATTTAGAGGCAAAGCCCTGAGCTATCAGTGATTTGCTCTGTGCCAATGATGTGGTATTTGCTGTATCTGGCATGTGCAGTTCCTCAGAGCTTAAATATGAAACATGGCTCTGTTTCTTTTCCCCATTTTTCATATTTTCAGTGTATAACACAGATGCACTTTGAGTCCAATCTCTCTAACAACAAGAGGCAATCAAAATAGGAGTTAATTGTTGTTTTTTTAAATACGGTGGTTTCACTGATTGGAAAGGGCTAGATCAAGCTCTACTAAGGAGAAAAATGACCCAAAGTATGGCAGGGTTAATAACTATAAAGCTTTGAGTCAAGAACACTGTGTTCTGCAAGATTTGGTGGCACTGCAGGTGGGTAGTACGTGTGGAAAGTATGAAAGGTGACAGCTGGACAGTAAATTCATGCAGCTGAGGAGTTTCTTTGTTTTATGCTTGAATAGCATTTGGCTCAGTGGCATTTTGGTCTGTGACTGGGCTCATCATACAAATAAATGGACTGTTTTCTTCTTGGCCCTGAAGGAACAGGCATGTGTTTGTGCTGCATATATTTTGTGAGCAGATTCAGACCCAGCATCACACTGTCACATCCAGGACCACTTCAGGTCAGAGCAGGGTTTCAACCATCTCCTTCCAAGTTGTTTTTGGTGACTTTGTGTTTTGATGCCCAGGGACAAAGGAGCCAGCTGGCAAAGGTCCTCATCCACAGCCTCTCAAAATTTATTTTAATGGGCTTCAGGGAGATTTGAATTAAGGTTTCTAGGCTGAAGTTCCCAGCTCTTGGTGCCAGTAATTGGGTCAGTTACTCCAAAGTGTTCAGTACTTATGAGTCTTGTAGGAGTCTTCATACTCATATTTTCCAGAGAGCCTAAAGACCTGTTATGTTCAAGCTTCAGGAAGACCAGTCACAGATGTGCTGTTTGTATCTAAATGGTGCAGCACTCTTAATTGTTCATCCTCCACATATGCTCCACAAAATATTGATGATAAAATGTTCTGTGTTACTGATAAATACTACTTTCACAATAGATGTCATACATTTCTCAGGAGAGCAAAAACAATTAGAGAAGTTACATGTACTGAATTTCTTTTCCTCCTTCCTACCTGTTTGCTGTTAGTAAACAGAAAGCTACCAATCTCCTTTGCAGTCTAGCATGCTAGAAATTAATGGAGTAAATGCACATGCTTTTTTACTTTGCCAGAGACTGGCTTATACAACAGATTTTTACTCTGTAAGACAGATTTTGCTGTATTTGTGCTTTTTTCAACTCCCCCTGAGGAGTATTAACTCAAAGCAATCACAAGACACCCATCCTTGCCTGCTGCTTCTTGAATTGCTATATCCTCTTCTTTGCTTCTTGCTTTTCTATGTGAAGCTTTTTTTATTCTTTTTTTTTTCTTAATGAGGGAACAGCAGCCACCAAAAACAAAAAGGGTGTCTCCTTTCCTACAATAATAACTATTTGATGGGAGAAAACAAACACACAGAGCAGTTCTGTTCACATAGGATTTACTTCCAACAACTGTGTTCTTTCTACCCAAATGAAGATAGGTCGAGTGCTCTGTGAAGTACAGTACTGGAAAAGGAAGACGTGTACACGCTTGGAAAATGCTGAGCTGCTTGTGAAGCTATAGACACACTGCATGTTTATGACTTGGTTTTCTGAGCAATCTCCAGAGCTTGAACGGATTACAGTGATATTTTAACAAGGCTGCTGGCATCCATCACCAGCTTTCACTTCCTGAGAAAGCTAAAAGATGGAAGAATGTAATTATTTCCACATAAGCTAAGTGCTAGTGCTGATTGTCATGAGAACTTTGATGCTTTAAACTTCTTCATCCTCTGAAGCCAAACAGGTAAGTCTCACAGGCGTCTCTTCCCGTGCTCATTTTGGTGAGGGAGCAGGGGCTTGCAGGGGACTGGTGTCGAAGGGAAACATGTTTGAAGGCAAACTGTTTGTCTCTAGATTTTAAACATGCAGTATAGCACATTGTGATTTTCTGGCTGTCGGGTTACAAATCAATTTCCTAACAATAGCTATTATTTCTTTCCATAGCCAAGATATGAATCTCACTCCAAATGAATCCCTAACTTTTATACATTTAATACTATTGGAAGAGAATGTGTATATCAGCCATCTGTGCATACTGAAATACCCATTTCTAAATCTCTTTCAGTCGTCCTATAATTATTCCTAGATTTATTACTCTGGTAAAAATAATGTTATTTCATATGAAAAATGAAATAATATGTATAGGATCCTACTTCCTAAAGATTTTTGTTGAACAGTTTTCCCCTGAAAACAGGATTTCCTGAACTGAGATCTTTCTGCAGCTTACTTTTCAGACGAGGTCTGCATTATTGTAGAAATACTGCGGTGAACAAGGGGTTTCCTATCTTGCAAGTGGGAATCTAACAGCATCAAAAATAGATATTTCTTTCCCATTCACCCTTGAAAGAACATTTATTCTCTTTGAGTAATGGCACTGCTGTGCCTCTAGAGGTGAGGCTTCCTATCTGAAGACTTAACATAAAAGCCCTTATTACCATTTAAGGGGAAAAAAAGACCCTTTGACCATAAATAGGTTTTGTCTTAATTAACTTTTTTGCATCCTCTGAGAACATTTGCTACTTTATGTATTATTAATATTGAAGGGCAAAAATTTTACATGATTCTCTAAGATTTTTGTTTACAAGAATGACTATCAGAGAAGGAAGTATTTTGAGTTAAAAATAAATATTAATACTTCTTGTTTGCTTGTTTTAAAATATGGTTGTTTACAGAAAGAATTCATTTAAGCTCTGTTTCCAATCTGGCTATGATAATTGAAACAAATCCTGTTGGCAGACAAAATTATAAATAAACTTCTAAGAATAATTAGAAGTGTAATTAAGAGAAGACTGAGTTATTATCACTTTCTCCTCAATATAGTAATTCTGCATAAAAACATGAGAAATGGCTCTCATTAAAATCTCACAGCAGAGAAATCCACAGAAGGGAGCGAGACATTAAAACAAAGCATTCAAGATGTGCAAATACTGTGATTAATTAATTAAACAGAGACCAGCTCCAAGGAAAACCTGAAAGCAATTGAGATGTTTAAAAAAGAGATATATCATAAAGAGTTAACATGTTCAGGTTGGTTTTGATTTGTCTTGTTTTGCTGGTTTTTTTGTTTGTTTGTTTGTTTGTTTGTTTGTTTTTTTAAGAGGACGTAGCTCAGAGTGCCTTGTGGATCTCTATCTGTGTATTTTGCTAGTATCATTTAAGTCTGTGGAATCTTTCTGAATACCTGGACCTTATTAATCAGTAAAGCTTTCAAAATATAAATCAATGACTATTCAGGAAGGACTTAAATGAGCCTGGCAGAGGATTGCTGATGGAGATTTTGCCCCCACCAGCTAAGGGGCATTCTGTGTTAAACTTGAGAGACTTTCTGAGCAGTTCTGGTGAAAGTGACTTTCACCAGAAGGATGCTTACAAAGACACCCCTGCTAGTGATGAAAAGAAAACCAAACTGACTGCTGAGTCTTCTGTGAAATAAAGAATGATCAGGCATTTGAGAGGTTTTACCAGGCAGAATACTGGTAGTCTTGAGATCATCTGTATTCAGAATAGAAATGCCAGCAGCTACTTAAATCTGGCTTCTGTCACATTCCTTAAGGTGTGTTTATTCAAATGTTGTGCAGTATCATGACAAAACCCATACTGTATATTTTGGAGTAGTGAATAATGTTTAGGACTACTTTGGCTGCTATGCAACATTAATTCTAGCAGCATCCTGTGTAGTAATTAAGAGATTTAGATGTGAATCTTATAAATATTCAGGTTATGTTACTTTTCTTAATGCTTGGAAGTTAACCCAAGAAAGGCAACCTCCACCTCTTTTGTTAAAGGGAAAAAAAAAACCCAAAACCAAGCAAACAATAAATAAAAAGAAGAAAGGGAAAAAAGAAGGAAAAAAAAAAGAGGGAGAGAGAGAAAGTTTTGTTCTGTGGTATTAAATAGCAATGTCATGTAATACACACCCAAGAGCTTAACAGAACTGTAGTAGGACTAATTTAGGCCATGTCTGTCTAATCCTTCATTAGCATACTATTATTTTTTTGCCCAGTGGGTATATTGCCTGTTGAGAAATAATGTGAATATTTATTCAGCAGTAATAACTGTTGCTGCTTGAGAGCTTTTTTTGCTACGTGTGAACATGCTTATCTAGAAAAGAATTTCAGGCAGATGATCACCCTTGGGATTCAATGAATTCATGCACTGCATGTCCTTTCTTACAACACGGCTCTACAGCAAGATTAGTGTTTTTCTAATGAGATTTCACTTTGAGCACAGACACTGCAAACACATCATCACCTCTCAGAACATAGTCCTTGTCTTCTGGAGTGGTTCAATGTAAGCACAGAACTGGTCCATTTCAGCAGCTTTAGAGGGGCAAGGCTGCCTCTATTTGGTGCAACAGGCTAAGCAGTTTCTGTCTGAGAACGGAGTAGTCTCCTAAGAGTACAGCTCAGTCATCTTCCCATAGAAATCAGCGGTTTTTTTCCTATTTCAGAGTATTAGGATAAAACTCTCTATTTTGACACCTAACTGTGCAATATCAATTACTTCCCCCCAAAATACAACTGCTGCTGCATATTGCATGTACAAAATGGTAGTCTAGGTCAAGATATCTAATGGGTTGCAATAATTCATTTATATTTCATTGTATGCTAAGAAGTTAATTTCAAAACAGGTTTTCTTCTTCTAAAGAAAAAAAGATGTTTAGTGAATATATCTTCTGTAATGAAAATGGCTGTGCTACTAGCCAAGTAGTCACATTTTTTGTGCATATATTTTTGATACAGCAGTATTGAAATGCTATTTTTAGAGCTAGGGTGATGTAAGGAAGTAGGGTTATATTACTGGTACATAACAAATTTAAACTGAAGGTAACTCTGCAATGAACAAAAACTGCAATTGATTATACTCACTACACTGATGTAAACTAAGAGTGATTTCATTGAAATCAGTGAATGTAAGAGGTTTACTTTTCCATAAATGAAATACAAGTCAGATCCACTAAAATTTGTTTCAGACTAACTTTTGAAAGTATGAACAAACCCAACAATTATTGAACAAAAGCTGTAACCTTTTAACATTCTTTAGTCAGTTGGCAGTTAAGTTGTAGAAAAGCAGCATTTATTTGAAAAGAAAATAACAAATCTTAAATGTTCTTCATTTTTCTAGCTTTACTTACTTTACTTGCCACCTACTATTTTCTTAGTGTTGTAAGTTTTTGACAACTATGTTATCCTAGTCTGATTTGCATTGATGGAAAACAAAAGAAAGAGACCAGTTGCCATATAGAATATGGAAAATAATTATTACATTAATAATGTATTTAAAATATGTTAAAAATAGGGTTTAGGAATGCTAAATACTCTGCAGATAGATGGCACTTTGTGTACATCCTCTGCTACGCTTTGGATATTTTTTTAGAATTAAGGTCTATTTCTCATGGTTAGACTTTTCAATTAATTGCTGATGACCTGGAAATACACTCACTGAAGCTCAGACTCTCCTGCATGTATTATGGCATTTAAACTAAAAAGGCAAGAAATCAATTCAGTTGTTTGTGCTGTAATTGACTGAATAGCAAATGTGACACAAGATATTGAAAGGTCAAAATGAGACCCATGCCCGGAACACATATTTGCAAATAATTTTCACAAGTTTTTAATAAAAATTTGGTTAATAATTGAATTATACCTTTTATTTATTTTGTTAAATAATTTTTATTATCTGGGCACATCTTTGTATTTCTATTAAAATTACTGTATCTTTTACATACAGTACTGCATTTAAAAATCTAATTCACTTCTCGAATCACAAATACTGGAAAAGGTGCAGCTTGCAAGGACTAAAATGATGGTCTTCATAGTATTAAGCTATGATTGTGATGAGGGGTAATGTTTTGGGAAGCAAGCTGTTTCATCTGCTTTCAGTGCCTCGCCACACAGTGGCAGGCAGCTGGGTCAGCTGGGGAGGAGGTTTCCCGTGTCACTTGGTGGCTGTGCACTGTGCTGTGGGAAGGCACCTGCTGCTGACAGGCACTGCAGGATCAGTCTGAGCACACAAAGAACAAGGCTGGTGCACATCTGCTTCCACCTCTCTGGTCTTCCCTGCTCCTGGCATGCAGGGAGATTCCCGAGAGATTTTTCTGCTTCAAATTCTAAAATGTCTGACAGTCTGTGCCCCCAGTCCCAAGTTGCCAGGGGTCTCTGCTGTGCTTCAGGGTAGAGGAGAGTAATTGCCCAGCACAGTAAGGAGCACATCCACCCCGACTGCCCTCTGTCCCTGCAGCACAGGCAGCCATTCACTCCACAGAAAGACAGTGTTTCCCTGGCCCCAGCCACCACTTCGTGCTTGCTGCAGCACTCACCTGCCTTTTTCAATACCATCTTTCCACTTGTCCCTCACCTACACTCTGGACTAGAACATATCGACAGAAGTGTCTTTTTCCTTCCCATTTGTCTCCCTGAGGACTTTCTCTCACTATCAGGTCCTGGCAATAGAGTCTAAGATCAGAAATAGCCTTCTGCCCAACCCTGTGCCATGCCTTGTTTCACATCCCCATTATTTTGGTGCCCAAGGTCCTGTAGTGGGAGTCCTGTCTGGCTCAGTGCTGCCAGGTTTTGATGGGACAACAGCTGTACCATTCCCTCAGGAAATGAGGGCTGACTCAGTCCTAGCTTGCTCTGGTCCTTAGGCTCACAGGACACTTCTTTTCTCAAAGAGGATAATGCTACTATTGAAAGGATATAAAGGTGAGAAAAGATACATAAAAACGGAATAGGAATAGAACATATGCATTAGTCAGCCTTTTCAATGAATAATAAAAAGAATTTATATGAGATTAAATTCAAGTCTTGTGTAAGTGAAAGAGAGATACTGTACTTGCTTTCTGTAAGAGACTGACTTTTACCTAAGCAGCCTTGCATTTTCTAAAAAAATGGTTAGAAGTTGCACAAATGTTGACATCTTCAAACCTACCTCACCTAAATTTTTAATTAATCTGATAGCTCCTTCTTACACACTAGTTTGCTTGCTTTTTGAAATCACCTGTTGTGGACTTGCTTTCTTTCTACAGTTGATTTGTTTTATTGTTTTAGCCTTCAAACTGCCCTTCCTTAAAACTTCTAATGATACTTTCTCCACTACAAAGAACTCCAACATTGTTTGGTATTCTGCGTTGTAAAAATAAAGTACAAAACAAAGCACATTAAAATATTAATACTTTGTTGTCACACTTTTTAAAGATTGTACTGTTGGGGATAAAAACAGGCACCAGCATGAATGTAAAGGAGTAACAGTGGAAAGATAAAACAACAACTTATTATGCTGAAAGGAATCTTTCTTTACCATGTGTTTGGTGAAATACATTCATGTAGACTTAATAATTCCTTTGCAAAAATTCGTGAAATCTCTCCACCTCTCTTTGTTCCTGCAGTCTAAATGTTCCCATATTTCTCTGGATGTTGTACTTGGGGGATAAGGAATTTCCTGTATATCCTCATATCAATAAACATATTGGATGAACTGAATATGTTCTGCAATCTGCTTCATACAGCAGCTCTGCTAACAGGATCTCATGGTTCTTCCTGAGCTCTGAATATATGTGAAGCATCTGGCTTTGTTAAGAAAATGAGGCTAAACTGTAGAACTTTCTTTATGAAGTATGAAAGCAGTGTGGTGCAGCTAAGTTACTATTAGAAAAGTAACTCTCTTCCTTGAGATAACCTGTCCCTTTTCACAAAGACCTGGTGTTTGCCACTTAGATAGGGCTTACTAGATATGGGTTGGAGATTTTCAAGGGGAGAATTAGATAATTCTGTTCTGTGACTGCAAGCTAAAGCAGTTCTTAGGGCCTTGCCCTTTAACTTATCCTATCACTATAACAGAATAAAGAGCTGATCTAGCTCAGATCTTTGACAGTAATCAGGAGTGAGCAGTTTGGCCAAGATCTAGTGTTGTACTCACTGCCAGGTCACAGGGAGAGAAATCTTGAGGTCTTTTCATTTCTTATGTCTTACCTGTGCAACAGAAAGACAGCTTAGTCAGTGCTGAACAAATGCCATGATCTGACTAAGGATTTATACACCACAAGGGAAATGTCCTCTTTCAGAAACTGTTTTGGGGAATTGTTTCAGACTTTAGAGCCACAGAACTCACAAATTGCAGGGGTCAGGCCCTGCTCAGGGTCCATCCCCTTGACATCAGCCTCACAGAAATCCTCTGTGTTGCTCCTATTGGGCCATCAGTCAAGGCACTCTAGGAGAAAACTCCTTTGAGCCAGCTCCAGTTACTCAGTTATCCCGTCTCTTTTGTGGACCAAAACTATATGGCTTCTTTGCTGCTTCACTCTTCCATGGAACTTAAATGTATCAGTTAAAGCAATTATAAGGTTTTGTCAGAGACATCCCTTTTGCAGTATTAAAAACAGTGTCAAAGATGTCTAGGCAATTCCTCTGCATGGTGGTTCTGGTTTAGAGTTGTACCCTTTCAGCCAGACAAGTGTCTGCTCTGTCTGAAGTTCAACATGATAAAAAAGTCAGGAATAAGCAATAGTTACTGTTATTGTAGGGACAGAGCTCAAGTGGCCACATGTTTAACTGAAAACTCACATAAGATTGGAGTAAATGATCTGAAGTTGTGTCAGAGGAGGTTTAGATTGGATATTAGGAAGTTCTTCACCCAGAGGGTGGTTGGGCACTGGAACAGGATCTACAGAGGAGTGATCACAGCATCAGCCTGACAGAGTTCAAGAGGCATTTGGACAAGGTTCTCAGGCACATGGTGTGATTGCTGGGGATGTCCTATTCATGGCTAGGAGTTGGACTTTGATGATTCCTGTGGGTCCCTTTCTATTCAGGATATTCTATGTTTCTGTGATAACCATGGGGCTTTCTTGTCATTTTAACATTGTGCAGATGATCTCTGCTTTTCAGAAGGTGGCTGCACCACCCTGATTCACCTACCTGTCGACATAGCAGGTTGGGTTTCCTGTGGCCACCAGCCCCGCTGGCCCAGGGACCCCAGGCGGGGTGGCAGAAGGACAATCCTGTCAGTCTGAAGTCGGGCTGCTCTCGAGTTCTGCCAGTGCAGCGCAGGCTGGGGGAGCATCCCACCTCCTCCCTGCTGCCCTACTGAGGGCTTCTTCCTTTTCCTTGCAAAGCATCCCTGCAGGGCAGCTGAGGACATGCGGGTAGGGTGACTGATCCCGCGAGGAGGAGATGCAGGAGAGACCATCCCCTACCATCCCCTCTCTGCGCTGCTGCTGCCGAAGCTGTGCTGGAACCGGAGCCGTCGATGTGGCTCCCCAGAGTTAGTTGCTCAGCAACCAGAATCAATTAATATGCTTTGCAGAAAGTGCAGGGAAAGCCCGAGCTGCTGTCAGCGAGCAGGCAGGAGGCTGAGGGTGACTCAGGATCCCACTCCTGCCTGGCACCCATTTGGTCCCACCCCATCTTCTCCAAACACTCCTTAGCCACCGTTCTTTTCCCCCTTCTCCTCCCGTACGGTGCTTAATGCGTGTGTCCCCAAATTCTTCAGGCAAAGCACCTCCTTGCTCAAGAAGCCTCCTGCTTCAAGGCTTTTGCTTTTAGATCTGATTTGTATTTTTTAGTTATTCGTCAGATTTTTTTCAACACTTCTCTAGAAATTCTAATATTCATGTTCTTTGGGAAGGGAAAGGGAGAGCTTATGTTTTTGTCGGATGGTTTTAAAGATGCCTCAGGATGAAAAGGGTTGTTTGGTAGTACACAGTTGAGCAGCAGCAATGAAATTGCATCATGTGTAAATTGGGAAAGTTTTTACCTCTGCCTTTGTTACAAGTATTCAGCACTGCATATATGAGACCAAAGAGGTAGTACTGATTGTTGTGAAACACCTAGATAATAGAGTAAATGAGGGGGTGTTGTGGGATTTTTTTATCTTCTCCTTTTCAGTGTAGTAATTTCAGGGCTTTGGTAAGGTATTATTTTCTTTTTTTCTTTCTTTCTTTTATTTTCTTTGGAGTTCCTCTGATGACACCGTGAATCTGGGAATGAAGAACTTCTTAGAGCTGATTGGAAATGGCATTGCGGAGCTGAAACTTAACTGGAGGAAATATATCTCCTGAAGAAGAAAATATAATGCACTGTAAGGATCTGTCTTCTGGTGAAAAATTCAAGCCTAGAGAAAACTTGTCCGCTTTGTTAGTAAGAATGGGTTGGACAATTTTCTTCAATTCCAAAGGATATCTGAATGCCATGCTGAGCTTAATCTCTGCAGCATGCTCTGTGCTTCTCATCTCTTCCTGATGCACTGCATGGTAAGGCCTTTTTCCTTCCTTTTAATAATAACTATCTTTCTGATGTGATGAGAGGTATAAAATAATAGCAATAGTAAAATGAAAATTGAAAAAAGTACAAACGTAACAAAAGAATGTTTGCTTGCATGGTTGTTTTCAGGAGCAAGTGTCCTGATTACTGCAGCAGCTTTGTAAGATCATTTCTGTCTTTCTCCCTTGCTTTGTGACAGTGTGTATGTGCATGTGTGTGTGCACACCTGTGCTGTCATTTGCACTTGGACTGGAACATCTGCAGCTGTATTGTACATATTCCCATGCTAAAGAGGATATTTAGGAATTTGCTTTAACATTTCTCTTTCTTTTTCCTTCCCTCTCTCCCTCCATTCCCCTCCTCCTACCTCCTCCTTCTCTTGTTCTGTCTGTTTCTCTGGGGTCATGGTTCTATACCTTCCCTGCACCTCAGTCGTGCACTGACCACTAGAAGGCAAAAATGGGAGGTAAAAGAAATCCTATATCAATGCAAGAATGGTCCTGAGTAGTATTATTTTAATAAATGAAAGCTACAGAAAGATTTTGAATGTCTGCCATACTGGCAGGTACAAAAGATTGATTCTGTTTTGTTTCCATGGGAAACAACTATCAAGTGCAGATTTGGATGCTGTGTTTTAGAAACAGTGGGAGACAGATCCTCTTACTTATGTCAGAAAGCCGAAAATGACCGCTGTGAATTATTACCCAGGTCATAAAAATAAACAAGTCCAGTATGGGATGTTCTCACATCAAGTAATTTTTGCTATGTATTAGAGGAGTGTTTAGAGTTATTACAAATATCTTCAGTGGGCATTGCAAGATGTTTTTTGTTAATAGCTGTAATGTGGTTTTGTCTCCCTGGATGGAAGGTTCTGGGGAGTGCAAGGAGTTGCAATTACCTGACTTCAAAATACTTAGGGTCATTGTCAAGAAATTGTCAAGCAGAACAAGAATTGCACAATTAATAAATGAGATGGAAGAACAGATTTCTTTTCCAGGAAGACTGCTTTATTTGGGTTTCTGTTTCAGAAATTAGGGTAGAACTAAAAGGTGATATAGTGGTGATGTGAAACATGTATTTTCTTACAAATCCTGGTTGATCACTGAGTTTGGAAAGTTGAGTGGTTCTTGAATAAACTGTGGTAAAGGCCTGCCTCCTAAGGGCAACCCCTTCAGGGAAATCTGACTGCTTTTGATGGAGCTGGAAACAGATCAGGAGCAGGTTTGTGTGGCAGCTGTCATGGACTGTGCAAGTGGATATGGAGATGACAGGTTCCTGGCAGCGGGTTCTCAGGACAGGAGGGATAAATAAAGGCAAATCACAAAAGTCAGGCCCCAGCAGGACTCATGAACAAGAATCAGAGCTTAAATACTATTCAAAAGATATAATTTTGTGGTAGTTCCCAATAAATCTCTTCCCTGTATGATGGAGGGCTCCATAAGACAGTTTTTAAAGAGCAAATGGTAATGCAATTTCTTCAAATCACTGCAGCAGGAGGAAGTACAGATGAAAAAACACACTGTAGTGTGACAATATTTCAATAGGATTCAGAGGAATCAGCCTTGATTTTAGAAGTAAAGGTTCAAAACACATACACTTCTGCATTGAAGCAGAATTTTTGTGTATTTTGCTATCTAAAATGAGTGACTTGTGTAAGAACCAATAAGCGAAACTGAGGAAGAAAAACACTGACCATAAATGTCATCTTCACTGTCAGAAAGAATCTCTCTATGTGAACAAGGACTACATCCTAAATTAAAATTGCCCATTGCAAACCTCTCCTCCCATCAGCAGTTCTATGTCAGTGGAACTACTTGCATGAATATTATTGTTTAACCCCAGCTGGAAAATAAACTGCAGGGCTGCTTGCTCACCCTTCCCTGGTGGAACAGGAAAGAGAACCAGAAAAGTAAAAGTGAGAAAACTCATGGATGAGGCAAAGACTCTTTAGTAGATAAAGCACACACACTCAAAAAAATGAAAACAAGGAAATAATTCACCACTTCCCTTGGGCAAGCAGGTGTTAACTTATCTCTGGAAGACCCGGGCTCCATTGTGTGTAATGGTTACTTGGGAAGACAAATGTCATAATTTTGAACATTCCTTCTCCCCTTTTCTTTTGTCTTTCCCCTTTTTTAATATGCTGTTTTACATGTTTTATATGACGCCATATGCAGAAGATCACTTGGGTCAGTTGGGGTCATCTGTACCAGCTGTGTTCCCTCCCAATTCCTTGTGCAGCCCCAGCCCAGTCTCTTCTGGGGTGGGATAAGAGGCGCCAAAGGCCTTGGCATTGTGGAAGCTCTGCTCAGCAAGAGCTAAAATATCTCTGTATTGTGAATTTATTTCTAGCAGCACCAAACATAGCCTCATATTAATTATTAGAAAGAAAATTAACTCTCTTCCAGCTAAACCTAGCACATTCTCTATTCCTTATTCTACACCATTTACATCATGCTCAGGTACCACACTATCCAATACATCCTCACTAACCAACCCCCTTGCCATCTTTATATATAACATGCAGATATCACTCCCTTAGTCTATGGACCACCCTTGTAAAATATCCAGAAATGTCCACAAAATCTCTATTGAGTTCATTTAGTCCCTGACTTTGGGCTCCATTTCTTACGGTGGTCACTCAGAATGGGAGAGGTCAAAACTAGCACAGTGAGTAAGAACTATTCATGTGAATAAATTCTAAAATGTTTTATAAGCTCGGGCTCTTTGATTGTCATGGCAACAGATTTATTAGGCTTCAGGCATAATTTGGATTTCCCTTCTAAACAAAATCATTTTTCTTTTTACCTATGTAAATCTTATGCCTTGTAATTAGAGCAAGAAAAATAGGTTAATTACATTCTTAAAGATCATGCAACTGTACAGATACATTGTTAGAGAAAAATTATCAGAATATGCAAAAATTTACTTTTATTAGTGGCCTCCAAATCGAAACAAAGTGTATTCTTATTGGAAACATTCGTTGCCTTATTATTTTTTCTGACAGTATTAACATTGCTACTGGGTATTGTCAATACTTCCAGTAACCCATCCTGGGTTCATTTGAAACATAACTGATATTACAAAATACTATTATTAGGTTCAAGGATACTTACCCAGATTTTTACTACATTAAATATGTTCATTTTTTAGTTAATACATGATGTTTAGCTCTTTAGTTGATCCAGGAACATATATCTTTACAGTATAGAAACAAAGTATGAAATCACAATTAGAGTAAACTTCCTACAGAATATAGATATATATTGAAATAGGAAGGATGAAATCATCTGGGTTTTATTTCTCTGTGCAATTTTGCATGCTTATAAATGCCTATATTATTAGCATATATATTACATAACAAGCAATATTTAATTAATTGTCATTTGTAAAGAACAGTTCTTTTTTGCATAGGACTTTTATTCCACAAGGTTATGCATTATGTTAGAAAGAAAAAATATTACAAAAAAAAGCATAGCAGCTTAATATGTATCCAGTACACTAATGCAGTAATATGTTAATTTGTTTATTTTATCCCTGTAATATTCATAGTGAGAATAGTGGATTCTTTTCTAAAGAGTGTGTTGTTTTGAGAGAGAAGGTTTATATGATACAGGGTGTTCATTGTCTTTAGCATATATTACTGCCCATGATTTGCTGTGACTTAAGACACTTTAGTGACATTTTAAATAATTTTAAAACTTGCACAACAGCTGCATTTGGCTTTCTCTGTCAATTCTAAAGCAAGTAAAATTAGTAATTTCCTTTTCTTTTAAGATATTTATAGTAAAGGTTTAATGCTGAGAACACCTCTTTCATTTCAGTCCACCAAACTATTTTTTAACTAAACAGCATGAATTAAAGCTTGAACCATCTGCCTTGCCAGGGAAGTTACACTGAGCAGTGGAAATATTTTCCACACCTGCAGCAACTATTTCCAGTTGAGAAAAATGTGACACATAAGCAGTCCCTTGTTCAGAATGCCTTGAGCTGTCTTGATTCAAGATCCAACAGAAACCTGATTTTTGAAAGGCCTGCAAAAAACCAAGAACAAATCCCATATGAAATTTGAAGTTTTGTCATTTAAGTGTAAATGTCCATAGAAAGAATATTTCTTGGTCAAGTAATTTCTGTAGATCAGCATCTGTGTTTCACATAAATCAGGATAAAAATTACGAAGTTCTAAAAAGCAATATATTTGGAAATACTGATGTCAAAATGACACAAGATTTCATTTTGAAATTTTTAATTGGACTTCCATTTATTACAAGAAATTGTACTGATATCTGTTTATCTGCTTTTCTCAGTGAAATTTTGCAACATCTTTGTTTGTTTGTTTAACAGGAAAGTGTTTTGTTGTTAATTTTTTCACTAGATCTTTTATAGCTGTCCCAATATTTATTGTCTCTCACAAGTCACTCCTTTAACTAGAAGCTTTCTGAAGGGTCGTCTTTAGCACTACGTATTGCCTAGCCCCATATTACTGATACAGAGCAGCAGTTCTCACCAGGCCTATGGTAGAACATAATCTCTGATGGCAATTCCCTCCTTTAATTCTTCTTGTGTCTTCAACAAAAAGCAGGCTTCTATTTTTCTGAGTTTTACAGATATCAGAAGTAGTAGTTTGTACTACAAAAGCCTTCAAGAGACCTTCAAAAGGCATGCAGGAAGGAGTAGAATTAATCGAGTATTAATATCCTTATTAAATAGATAAGGAACTGAGCAACAAAGAAACTGCCCAAAGCTATACTGGCAAGGGAAGAGTTCGGAATTGAACCCAAATGTCCTTATTTTCAGTTCATCACTGTCCCTGCAAGGTTGGTCTTCATTTT
The DNA here is from genome assembly GCA_013397375.1 of Toxostoma redivivum. NCBI lineage: Eukaryota > Metazoa > Chordata > Aves > Passeriformes > Mimidae > Toxostoma > Toxostoma redivivum. Next base: position 741,259 of record VXBI01000039.1, on the reverse strand, counting down.
GTTCATTTCTTTGCTTAACGACTTATATTAGGATTTTAAAGTTAATACTAGCTGAAGTATCAAATGTGAAAGGGAATTACTGATGCATACTTCCTTTCCAGTCTGACACAGTTGTCCTAAAAATTCTTTTTTCTCTCCTCAGTCATTCTGTTTGAATGTAACCATTAATTATGTAATTGCTTTGCTACACAGGGGAAATAGATCCTATATTAAACAGAAAGTTACTAAATATAAGTATCCTAAACTTGCCATACAGGTTCTGGGGGATGTACACATGTACCAGTTTATGCTTTCAGAGCTTAGGGACAGGTATGGGGCTATGCAATGGTTTTAAAGGCTTTTTGGTAAAATAATCAAATTTCAACACAGAAAGAAATCCATATAAAATGTAATAAGACTGATGATTTGATGTCTAGAATTGACACAGATCATTATAAATCCAGCAGTTCTGGGGAAAAGAGGTGAAAGAGAATATGTTACCTAACAGTGATTATTATTAACTCTGGTATGCCTCCTCTGTCCAAGGTAACCTTTCAGTTTTGTATCCTCTTTATGAGAAATGTAAAGATGGTTTGTATGGAATGTACTTAGCTGCTAAAATTATATCTCCAGTTGGGGGAAAAAAAAATCTGACTTGTCATCTTAATACAAACTCAGAAAAATTTTGTACATGTCAAGAAGGAAAAATAGCTTTTAGCAAATATGCCAGAGTTTTGGAATTAGTTCTGCAGAAGAATATCCCAGAAGCTTAACTAGTATCTGCCTCACATTGGTCTGTTTGTGCAGCTCCAGGTGTTACATGCCTCTGGATGCTGACAAGTACAGTACTTGCCCAATTACCCAGTGACATATTAATGTAGAAGAATATGAAACTCTGATTAAAAATAGTATGTTGCTGGAAATCTCATCTCACTTTGGTTTTATGCCTGCAAAATGTTAAGAAGAGAACTTCAAATGGACCCTACTGCACCAAATATAATATTTTATTTTTTATGACACAAACTTTTTACTGGCTTATAATTGAAAAATATTAGAAAGGAATGCTTTTGTCAATACATACTCCATTGTAGTAAGGAATTACATAACCTGCTTCAAAATAATCTTCTCCAGTGCACAGAGCTCAGCAGCCAGGAGGATCACCTGCACTCTAATTTCATTCACAATGATGGTGCAGAGGGTCATCTTCAGCCTCAGCCTTCCTTGCTAAACTAGACCTAATGTGTTCTGTAAATATCATAAAAGAAGATCTGAAAGTCTTTACTAGCTAAGGAACCTTGGATATTAGAGTACATAAAGGTGTTTATGTTCAAGCACATGCTGGTGCTTAAGAACTTAACATATCACATGGCCTCTACTTATTTTTAAAGCCAGAGGGAGTAAGGTATCCAAACGCCTTTGAGGCTCTGACCATGGGATTTATAATACTTGCATATTTTCCACAACATTAGGAGCCCGGAAAGTAAATCTAATTATTGTAGTTGGGTAATTACTGAGCTTTGACAGCTAAAGTGGTTTTTATTTGGCTAAGAAATATTGGAGAACAATTGAAGTACATCAACATAATGAAAAATAAATAATTAATTTCATTAATTGTAAGAGCCTCAGAGGAAATTAATGCAGTCCATAGTCTTAATTTCTGAATTCTGAAAATTTGTGATTTATCATTTCATGCGTATGTCTTTAGATACTAAAAAGCAACACTTTCTCCTCCATGTGAAGCAGTGATACATTTAGGACTTTATTTTGACACATCCTAACTTAGCAATACTGTTTGCAAAGTGAGGTTTTACTGAACTATGCTAAGAATACCAGAAATTTTCCTTTAAGAAAGACAAGCCTAATATTTGAAAACAAAGCCATGTAATTTTTTGAATGGGAAAGCTGATGACAAGACTGTATAAGAGCTGTGTGTTGGGATTCCTTTTTTACCTTACATCTAAACAAAACATGGGGTAAAAGGTTTTTTGTTTGGGTGTTCACAGTAAATGTTATTTTTCACCCAATATAGAACACTGCAAAATATTTAATGGGAAAAGGTAGGATTTAAGCTTTTAAAGAATTCTTGAAAGAGGCTCTTAATGGATGACCACAATGGGCCTTAGGATAGTTTTGTTTCTGTGCTGCTGAACACAATACTTGTTTTCTATATGTATTAATGAAAGCTAGAAAACAAACCTTTCTATAAGGAAGATTTTCAGTAATGTCATACCCATTTGGTTTGGGGTCCTGTGACCTCATTCCATAGCAAATGGAATGTTGCACCAAAATGCTCTGAAGCCTGCAAAATCAAGTGGTGTGTGAAGAGAGAAGCAACCTTTCTGAGCCTTTCCAGGTTAAGCATGTGAATAGCACAGTATGAATACGATGCAAACAGACAGGATCAATAAGCAATTTCCTTCATAAAACAGAGACCTTCAGTTAAAAATTTTTAGCAAGTTACAGCACATGAATATTGTATAGCTAAAGAATCTGACATCCTCACCTCCTTGCCCACATACATCTCTAGCAGATAATTCTATGGATTCATCTTCCCATGGTCCTGTTTGTGTCTATCCCAGTCCATGTGGACATACACAGTTAAACCCCATGACAGTGCATCTGGGTACATCCATGCATAGCATGTGGGTATAAACCAAGATTTTCATCCCTTCAGTGCATACATGCACATGTCCCTCCTGTGAGGTGTCACAACTGGGGGATCACACCCTGTCCTGCCTCACCAGGAACCTGTTCTCCCAGTCCCCCGTGGCTTACAGACAGCTCCTCAGTAATACTGCTAAAACCAGATTTCTCAGCTGCATACATGATGTGTGCACAAATCATGTCTCTCATGTAATTAAAAAAAACAGCCAGCATGGCCTCATGGGCCATGGCCACGTGCCACTTTGTCTCTAGGTCTATGAGCAGTGTCAGTATGATCTTGTGAGCCATATCCATCACAGATCCTCCCTGTTCCTCAATCCAAAGCCCAAGCTCTGTGCTCAGAATTCAGTTTCCATTCACATGATGACTGCTACTCTTTTATAAAATTATTCTGTTGAGATGAGCTGAGATGCTTTGGGTAGCTGTTTGGGTTGGGAAATCACAACCAGGCAGGACTTTTCCACTTCAGCTGCTTGGTTTGCTTTAGCTTTGGGTGTGAAATGCAGTACTTTGCACATGAACACGCCCATGTCCTCAGTGCCGGGGTGAGTGCTACAATCCTACTTGTGATTGTCACAGCTGGTATGAATTGAACAGGAGCCAAGATAGAGCACTTAAGAAAGTCCCCACAGCCCCAGATCCCCACAAATACAAGAGGCTGGGCCAAAGCTGCTATCTGCTTCACGCTTCTTTTTCTCCTGGTCTGGAGGTATGAAGTCTCATCCTCTCTGCTTTTACAAGATGTAAAGATGCTGATCCTCCTGGAAATCAGGTTACCATCACTGTGGGAGACAGCTTCCAGATCTGTTTGTCAGGGCTACTGAACCCTGCTTGTGTGTCCCAAGGTGAGGATTAATCTGTTAATGTCTGTAAAAAGCTATGTAAATGATCTGTATCATGCTGACAGGTCAAGTACTGCATTGCTCACTGGCTGCTCTTCCTGACAGCTTAAGATACATGCCAAACAATGCCTACTCTTTCAGACTGTGTTCACTGATGTATTTTGACTGGCTTATCCCTCTCAGGATTTAGACTTACTGCTTCTAACCTACTGATTGGATGATAACGCACAAATATGCAAAGCCAGTGCTTTTCACATAACCTAGAATTCAATACAGACATTGATTTATGCTTGTACAGGACCATGGACTCAAAGAAAACCTCTTCGATCTATTACAGTACACGTGCAGTTCAGGTCCTGGAGGACAGCTGGAAAGCAGTGAGGGCAGGCAGAGCTTGGTGCTGTCCTTGGCTGTGGGCAGGAGGCAGCAGCAGAAGCTGCTTTAGTGAGCCACTGGCAGGATTTGGCCCTGCTGCACCTACAGGAGCTGCAGAAGCTCAGAATGGCTGCCAGGCTCAGCACAAGCTCATCTGACAATGTGAATCCTACCAAGAGGAGGGTGTACATGAAATTCAGGAACCTTTTTGTTCTGTGCTTATCACATAGATTGCAGCTAATATCAGTTATTGACATCAGGGTCTGACAGGGGTAGATATTGTAGAAATTATAAGAGAAACAGCCTCTGCTAGAGAATTAAATTCTAAGTGAATGCAACTCCCATAACTAATTCTGCAAGCATACAGAATGCCAAAAAGATAGTACCTAATTTCACTGTCTGCTTGACTACATACTTGGTCCCAGTTATCAGAATTACATGTGGATCTTTATGTTGATTTTTGGTATTAATGATTAATACTTTCATTGTCTTTAAAGCCTTTTGCAGAGAGGATCACTTGCCACTGATCTTTACTGATGTCTCTCTGGTTGTAACTGTACTTTTCCTTAACTACCTAAGCTAGAAAGCCATGCTGCAGCATTATGCAGGGGCTGTTCTCCTTATAAGCTGTTAGTAAACAAGACGAGGATCAATAAAAGAACGGGACTTACTGTGAATCTTCATGGTTGCATGATCTTCTTTGAGGTTACTGGAACTGATAACTTACTAGGTTGCTCATTTTCAGGGACTAACACAGGGCTGTAGAGTCTATATATCCACTAGCAATTTGAATAACTAGGTTATTACAAAGTGTATTTTGTTTCTCTCACTGTTGCTCATCTGGGCAACATTTGATTTCAAAGTCTAGTCCAGTACCTGGTGGTCAGTGAGAATTGTGCCACCGATTTCTTCCACAACTGGTTCAAAACACTGGCTTGTTTCATCTTCACCACTGGTACAAGTTGCTGTGGTAGAAAATACAAATATTCCTTGGCTTTGCACTTTGTTTCTTCATCTGGAACTTACTTTCCATTCCTTCCCTCTTTCAGATATTTATCTGCCATATACCTGGGGCTTCAGCAAATGTTCAGGGTGTAGCTCTGTGTCTCTGCACAGTGCCTTTGCACACACATCTCCACTGGTATGAGAATTGCTGCTCCTCAGCTGGGTGTCTCCAAGATTTACCAAATCTCCAAGATCTCCAAGATTTAAAACCTCTTGTTTTGTTTCTCTCAAGCAGCCTGCTTTTCAGCCACAAAACTCCATAAGAATGATTGATAATGAAAGGAACTGATTTCTTCTTTCTCCTTTAAAGTGAGAGCACAACTCCATTTTAGATCTTTGTTTACACTTGCACTAAACAATGTGTATAAGTGTATCCAGCTGGCATTGGTCTAGCTGGATTGAGCAGCAGGCAGGGGAGAGATGGTAGGGCATGGGCTTTGGAGTGCATTTAAAGGATGTAGCGAGACTGTGGCTGTGGTTTCAGGTAGCTGTTCCTCATGGGGGTGCAGGCCTTTTATTTTCTAAGAGACTTCTGCTCCCACCTGGCTAGGTGGCAGCTACCTCAGGCACAGTTATGTGAGCAGCATTCCTGTCACTGTAGCAGAGAAATAGTTGATGCTAATTATAAATTACTGCAAGTTGGAAAAGTTGCAACAGGATTAATTTATAAGCTTTTTTGGGAAGTTTTAAATATATTGTTTACTATGTTGCTAAAAAAAAAAAGGTAGAATGTTAAAAAACAATGAAGAACAATCATCTGTAAACCTTCATTTGACATGATGCCTAGTGATATTCTAATGTTTACAGTTTTGACAGCAAAATGACACAAGAAAAAAATAAAAATTAACATTTACAAGAAGTCAGGAATGAGAAAATGGAAGGCAGCAGAGATTTGTGCTAACAGAGGGATTATGGCTTTCAAGAAAGGGCAATGTGCCATCTATAAAGCACAATCATTTTTGTAAATCCCTGTTTTCCTGCTTGGCAATTACCACCTGGCAACAGTGAGGAAGAGGCAGCCCATACACTGCTTTTACAAGATGGCAATCATGTACTTTAATAAAATGTTTAGTAGCTATGCACATATGACTGGGGAGAGAGTGCTAATATGAAGGGAAGATAAAGACACAGTTTCTCAGAGCCAGAATTGTTCATACTGACCAACTTCCCAACTGCAAAGGGTGTCCCTGTGTCCATGAAGGTGCCCTTAGGACCTCAGAGGCCCTGACTTCTCAGTCCCCACGTGATGATCTGGCCACTCAAACATCCTTCCAGTGATAGACATCAGCATCCACCGAAACTGTAATTGCAAGTGCAATGTAGAAAAGTTTGTTCTTAACTGGTTGTGCAGTGTACAGAAGGTTGCACATGTTGGTTAAGCATGCTGTACATGCAGGTACCTATGAGAAGGGTATTCTGCTCTTAAATATTTACAAATATCTATATGTGGTGAAGTGCTGTGAATTTGTAAGTCATGCACATTTTCTCCTCAGTAATGTTTACTTTAGCCCCAGGGACAATGCAGAGTGTAGCTGTGACCAGAATGGATGACTTCATAAGAGGAGGGAACTTACCCAGCCTCACTGACAGATTTGTATGAAGGGTTTCCCAAAGCCAGCCTGCAGCAGCACATCACTGCAGATACGCTTCTGACATTTGTAGTTCAAGAAGCAGTGGTACTAAAAGTAAAACACTGCCAGTGGGTTTCCATAGAGCCTGACTCTTGGATTATTTCTGGGGGTTTCAGTGTAGCTATGAGCTGTATGACCCTAAGCTTTCTCTTGGAAGGACTCGACCAGCCTGCATCTGGTCTTCCTTTCCACCCCTGCCAAACAGTGCTGCAAGCTCCAGGGAAGCAAGCACTGGAGAAAGGAACCAGAATATGAGAGTAACTGGAAGAAAGAGACACATGAACTCAAGAAAAAAGACTAAGGAGTCCTTTGAATTTTTGCTTTCAGAAATAAAAAACAAAACCTTAGCTTCCTAAAAAATTGACAAAGTCAATTTATTATCAAAAAAATAGATTATCCTTTCGGAAAAATACCTGGACTCTTTCTTATCAATGCAGAATATATATATTGCCTAATATTCCTATAGCTTCTGCCATAGGTCCTAGTCTGATTACAGGCATGAAATGTAGGTAAGTGTAATTATGATATAGGCAGTGTGTCCCCAGGCAGGTTTTAAAATAACAACAAGAGTATAAATATTGGATCTGTGGAAAGAAAATGTCCATTATTAAAATCAGTCCAGAAGCTAGTACTGTGAAAAGCTTTCTTCTTCAATACAGCTGTCAGCCCTGCTGAGATTTTAAATTGGAGTTTGTCTAGTGTAACTCTCACTTTCTATTTAAAAAGCAAAGCCAGAAACATTAAACTTTTGTCTCAGGTTTTTAAAGTACAGGAAAGCTAATATAATTGCTGCACTAGTGTAGAGTTATGAGCTTTTAGGCTCCCCAGTTTTTGGCAGAGAAGGGTTGCATCTCTTGATTCATGGAATAAGATATTTCCCAGTATAAATTTGCCATACTCTTTCTCTTCAGAAAAAAATCTGCATCCCTTCCTCTCCTCTGGACCATTTGGCATGGCTCTCTGGTTTGTAACTACCTGTGCTTCACTCCAGTGCTGGCTGCACTTCAGTCACCAGTCACTGTGCAGTTTCTATGTGAATTATTGGAGTGTGCTTGACATCTGGAGTTCTAAGGAAATTAGAAGTATGGTTCAAATCTCAGACAGCAGCTTGAGAGGCTTATGGAGATTCAGAGCCAGGTCTGTGGTCTGACTCTGGCAATGCCCATGCCAAACTCAACAGAAAAAGTCACTGGGTGACAAAAGCTGCCTCCCTTGGACCTGTGGCATGCACAACATGGCTTTTGGTGTCAGCCTAAAGAAGAGCGGTTTAGAGGATGACACAAAATCCCTTCAAGGAGCACAAGGGTTGGATATGACACCTGTCTCTGTGAAGTTTGGATGGAGCTAAGGACTAAAAGGCAAGAAAAGTAGGACTTAGCTTGAGTTCTTAAGCTGGGCTGGCTTGTGTAAAAGCAATTAACCAGTTGGGAATTCTTTGGAGAAGAATTACTTTAAACAAGTAAAATCTTTGGAGGGTTGTTTTTGTATCAGAAGGAAATAGAGAAAAATTTTGTCCAAGAATGTTCTTGTGAGTTGTTAATATATTTCCATTCATCATTGGCATTGATTAACTCTGGATTGACAGAACAGTCAATAATTGTCATTATTAAGGCTTTATTCATCTTTAGCAAAGCAGTCTGTGTAATAGCAAAAAGAAACCTGCATATTTTATATGGTGGGTTTTTTGTGCCCCTCCTTGGAGTCTCTAGAGCCACAGATCAATTGCTAATGTTTAGTGACCTTCTGCCCAAGAGTGTAGGGCCTGTGGGTGGATCCTCTGCTATGGCTGGCACTTGTGCAGTGCATAATCTAAGATGACACTGACCCTTTCAGCCTTATAGGATGAATTGTTCTTGAGTGTTTTCTCCAGTGTACTGTGTTACATGCCCAAACATTTTTTTTCATCTTGAGCATATGTCCAACATTTCCCCTCTGCTCTCTTTGCTGCAAAGGTTTGATTGTAGCCAAAAGCAAAGGTCAAAAGACATTTTACTGTTTCTATTTCTATGTTTCTGTTAAGCTGAATTAAATTGTTGGTACTGCAAAGTGACTTCTTAAAAAAGCTTATGCTGCAACTCTTCAACCAGTATAAACTGAAAATGAGCTGCATCAGTTTAAACCAGAGAGTGCAGAGACAAAATGTGGCTCAAAGAACAGGGTGCTGATCTGGAAACTGAGAAAAAGGACTTGGTTCTCTGGAGCAGTGGGCAGCTTCATGAATTTAGATAAAATTAGATAAAATCTTCCTCTGCCTCCAATTTTCTGGATGGGTGGTAGAATGACACTGTATTTTTAAAGTGCTTTGCACATTCAATTTTTCAGTCATGTAGTCTTTTTCCTTTCACATCTAACATTTATCTGTATGACTGCCTGTTTAATCTACGTTACAGATAGGTTTTAAAATCACAATATCTGGAAATGCTATGATATCCTGGAATAGGTTAATTATAGGTTTACCAGTGTCTGTGACTATTCACTAGAAGGTGTCATTTCTCAGTCCAGATTTGGAGCAGCACTGACTTTTGTCCATCAAGCAGCCTTCCATTTCTTCCATAGTGAAGAAAATCCAAACACTCTCTTAGAGTATGAATGATTCTGATCAGTATTTTCAGGTTAACCTGAATTAATATTTAGTTCCACCTTCAAATAGCCTTTGGAGAAGTTTGGCATAAGTGGTTGGGTTTTTTTAATCTTAGCTTTCTTTTCAATTTGCTAGAATTTCTTTAAATGTCCTTAACTGAAAACACCTGAATATCTCTGCTATGACTAGCATTCACTTCCCAGCTTTGTTTTCTGAGGAAAATCCTTTTTCTCACCAGAGCTTGAAGAACAGGGCTACCATTTTCCATGGGTTTTAGATGGTCTGTGACCATAAGCTTTTTTTCTACTAGTATGGTCAGTTCTCCAAATCAGCTTATCCCACCACTCCTTGATGCTGCCTTAGAGCATGAAAGGGAAAGAAATGGACCAAAATCTGCCTAGAGGATCATCTGACTTTAAAAATACAGGTAAAGCCAAATGGATACTTTACAAATGTGAGCAAAGTATCTTATTGGAGACAGCATCAATCCTATAGGCCTGGTATGACAGCAGCTAGAATAAAACCCAGGTCTGTGTGAACATGCAGAACATCTTGGTCAACAATTCGTAACACATAAACACTTTATTTTGAAAACAAAGTTTAAAGAAACATTATCCAATCTACTGTTTTCAGGCAAGTTGCTATTTATTTACTTATCACACCAGTTCAGTGGGACTCAGTGCTCTCTCCCTATGTTTATAAGGATTTTGAGACTTAAACAAAATAATTTCCAATGACTAGTTTTGCATAATTCAGATACTATGAATATTTTATTTATTGTTAGCAGCCTCTTTATTGCAAGCAATATCTTTAATGAATCCATTATATGTTAAAAAAAATCAGGATTAAACTTGGATCTCTGTTCTGGGGTCATAAATCCAGATTAGCTTTCTTTTAAGCAGTAGTTTTACTCAAGGTTTTGTGAATGGAATTTGACCTGGTGTCCATTGAAGAAAAATGTGGTGAAATATACATTCTTTCCTTGAAATCCTTGTGAAGAATTACCAATATGCTAGTGAATCCTCTAATACAAAAAGTCAGTGAAATTTGAAGCTATGTTCTTGGCCTTATTCACATTTTATATGTGTGTTAAAATATGTTTTTAAATTACTAGTACTACATTTTAGAGTATGTCAAGATGCATCATATAAACAGATACAATTTACCATGACCTTGAGGCAACATGATGTGTACATTGCATTACATTAGCTATCACAGTATGTTCCTTATATAGTACAGTACCCACTGCAGACAGAGATTTGGGTTGTTAGGCATACTGTACAGAGGGAGACATATGCAAATAATCTCTCCAGATCTGTGGCCACAGAAGTTGTATCTTTTTAAAGAGAATAAGAATAAGCAATAAGAAAAAAGAATTGAATCCAAGTGGCTCTGCTCCATAGGCAAGGTGAAATCTTTTGCTACACTGTAGAAACCTCTGCACCTCAGGAAGAACATAACTGTGAGGGTGACAAAGCAGGGGAACAGGTAGCAGAGAGGTTTTGGAGACTCAGTCCTTGAGATATTGATAAACTTCCTGGATGTGGTCCTGGGGAGCTGGCTGTAGGTGATCCTGCCTGACCAGGGGGCAGAGGTCCCTTCCAACCTCAGCCATTCTGTGACCCTGTGATGCCCACAGCTCCCAACAGCAAACACTTTCTATAGCAATGCAGCAGTGCACAGGGGTTAGGAAAACCAGCCCTTCCCATGCTATTTTCTTCACTGCCTGTCCCAATGGCCTTTCTAGAGCATTTTGTGAGTGACCTTTACCCTCCCAAATCCCAATTCTCTGCTCTGCCACAGAGCTCTACCCCAACACCTGAAGGGGAGATGTGTCACCTTGCCTTTGTGTTTTCCCAAATGTGTTATTCCTGGCACAGCCAGCTTGTTTCCCCAGAAGCAGGGCACCTGCACAAGTCGAGCTACCATCTCTCTTCCATGCCATGCTCACTCAGAGCACAAGCCAGAGGAGCAGCTGCTCCCATGGATCAAGGCCCTGAATCTCCTGGCTGTGCCAGGTTTGTGCAAATCGACCTTCAGCAACCCACTTCAACCTTCTGTTCTTCCTCCCTCCCTTTCTTATTCTTCATACTGTTGTAATTTTGCAAGCTGCTTGGGCTAGGTATCATTCTCACTATCTGTGTCTGGTTTCTAGCCCAGACGTCAGCAGGGGTTGCTGCATGCTGCTGCAATATAAATGACTAATGATGATGATAAAAGGTGTGGGAGTTGGTTGCCTGGAGTGTTACCCTACTTTGACAACTTTGTTTTAGAAACTAGCTTCTTCCTCAAATTATCTGCTATTTTATCTTATTGCATCTAATATTTTACAAGTGGCAAGGGATTTTCAACTGCCTCCATTTTGAAGTGCTCATCCCAGGGCTTTGAAAGAGACTTTGAAATTTTCAGAGTTTGGATGGTGTTGCTGTGACATTGCCAATAGCCTTCAGTGTGAGTTGCAGGGTATTGGAACCTTTAAAAGTCTGCTGCAACTGCGTCCTAAAAGAGACATTCAATAGGGAAGTGCTCTATTTTTAAATTTGGGCTGATACAGGTAATAATTACACACAAAACAGTATGTGAAAAGAACATTATCAAGGTTGCACAGCTCAGCACTTGAAGCTAAGAAATGCTGTAAGCAAAATATTCTCTACTCCGTTAATTTGCCACCTTGCACAGGTGCATCAGTCACAGACTATTTTTGCGCAGGATCCGAGTCTCACTTGGTGCACATAATGAATGTCTCAGTTTGTGAGTTCAATACTTGATTTTCTTTTCAAGGCATAGTTCAGACTCTGCTGTGAAGGCAAAATTATTTCCTGCTGGGACATTCCAGGGTGTTCCACTGTGCAGGTCCTTGCCATGTGGAAACACTGATGAATTTCCATTTCTAGCACCTTAACAGCAATTCTGAGTATCATTGCTCCCTAGTACAGCTGGTAACCTAAGGCAGAAATAAGAGCAAGATTGAAAGTATCCATAATTGTGGCTGTCTAATGTAAGTTTTTCAGAGGACCTGGCAGCACATCCTGCAGCTCCTATTACCTTTCCCTACACTACTGGCCAGTAGTTGCCACTTTCAGATATTCCAACCCCCCAGGCCCAAGGCAGGCTCCCAGAAACACAGACCAGGGGAACACGTTTGAAAAGCACTGTGTGAGCAACTTGTCCTGTTCCTCAGAGCAGTGTCTCAGACTTGCAGACAAAAGACTTATGTTTCTCTTCTCAGATTCTCCTGACACCTTTAAATTCTGACCAAAAGAAAAAAAAAAATTAAACATTCTACAAGAAAAAGCTTCTTATCCTCCTCTTCTATGGCAAATGCATGTTGCTCTGACTGAAGCTGGAACATAGTGCTTTCTAAAGCCTACCTGATAATGCAGGAACACATGGAGGCTGGATTCTTTCTGGATCACCTTTAACTATGGCATTTTTTGGGTGGTCTTTGTAAATTAATGACAAAAACACCCAAAGAATTTATTTTTACAAACAAAATTAAAACCTCCTGCTGTTCAAATTCCCTTACTAAAAACTTTCAACGTCATTTCAACCTATTGGAGTGCTGCAAGGATGCACCAAGCTAGGGGAGTAATTGAAGAGGAAAGAAATTACAAGAGTAGTAATTTCTTTTACAAAACATATCACTTAAAAATAAACGTTTTCAGACACACAAAACCTTCTTTAGCGCTTATATCAAACCATCTCAGCCACAGTAAAATTGAAAATATGGTCCTTGCTTCAAAGTGAAGATATTTGAGTATTTCACAGAAATGGTTGTCAGGTTTTTATATGGATAAAAAAACGGTTTACAAGTATCATTCATATAAAGAGCAAAACTGGGTGATTTTTTGCCAAAAAACATTTTTTCCTGGGACAAATGGCTGGTAGGTATAATTTCAAACCAAACAGTTATAATTTTAAAATTATAAAAAAACCCCTGATCCCAACTCTCCTAAATCACAAAGTGTCAGTTGGCTACATTTAATTGTAGTGTTCCTTTATGTAGCCATAGTTAATAATTAATTTTGGAATAAATACATAGATGGAAGTTAAAGTGGAGATTTTAGGCTCTATAGATTGTTTTTTTACCTAGACACTAAAATATCTTTCCCAGGGAAACTTTACTTCTATATCCCTCAGGCTTCTGAATGCTCTTCTGGTGCACGTTTGTTTTGTAAGGAGGGGTCACATCTGAGCTAAAGGTAGCTTGGTCCATTACAGGCCAAATTATCTCCTGGCCTTGGCTGAACTTGGAGATATTATATAGCAACAAATTAATATAAATTTATGTTACTTTCCCTTCTCTTAATATTTCTTAAATGTCTTTGAAGCAGCTCGGTTTCCATTCCAACATGCAGTGCTGAGGGCAGATCTTCAAATTGCTTATGACAGAGGTTATGTGCCTTCTGGCAGATAACGGAGACCTGTCTTTCTCTGAGACTTGGATATTGCATTTTTTCCTTGTACAAGGCTTCAATGTATTTTTGCTCCTAAAAGAGAAGCCTGGATATGCCCTTGAAATAGAAAAATAGGTCTGAAATTACAACAATACTTTACCATCTCATTCTTTTACAAAGCTTTTTCAGCTAATACTACTTTTATCTGGAAAAAAGTTGCAAATTTGAGGACTTCTATAGGTTTTCTTTATTTGTTGGTTTATTTATTTTTTTATATCTGAATTTTTCAGCATCTAGATGTGCTCATGATAGATTTTTATTGTTCTGCTTTGTTCACCTCAGGAAAGATGGGCAAAAGACTGGAAGAGAGAGCTCTGGCTTCAAACTTCAAATTTTTATCATAATTTCCAGTGTGTGGTAGGGAGAGGTCTTTCCTCCTTTCCTTTCCTTTCCTTTCCTTTCCTTTCCTTTCCTTTCCTTTCCTTTCCTTTCCTTTCATCTTTGAATGAAAAGTGTCCTTTCTGCCAACCTTGATATGTGTAAATGACAAAATCTTTGAAGTAAGGACAGTACATCTTCACCTCACAGGTTGGACATTAATACTTGAAACCCAGAAAGGTTTTGCCATCTGCTGCTTAAAACTCCTTCATATTGATAGAAAAGCTAGAGAGAAAGGCAAGAAAAATAACCAAAAGCATGGAATAGCCTCTGTACAAGGGTACTACTAGACAGACTGGGATTTGTCAGTCTTGCAAAAAGATGGCTACAGGGCTATGGTGAGAGACTTACAGCATTCGGGATGGCCTGAAGAATAAAAGCAAATTTTACATTTTGTTCCAAATTGCCTAATGATGAGCGAAAAATAACAAGTGGATACTTTTTCAGAAGTCCCTTAATTATCTTTTGACCTCATTGCTAGAGGACACTATAGTGACAGGTTCAGTGAAGAGGCTGGGTTGCAAAATATCAAAACAGAAAATAATATTGAGTTCCAAACTCAAAGAATAAGATGCTACTAGAAATAGTTGCATTCATGCACTAATTTAAATACTGGCTACTCCTAGGATGTTGTCCCTTGCTTTTTATTTCTTCAACCAATTTTTGTATTTATTAATCTTAAAGACTTTCTTGTTGCCTGCTAAAATGAAAGGCAGCCCATGATCTCTGATTTCAGTGAATATGAGAGAATATTTTCACTAACTTCCAACAAACCAGGATTTAGTTTTCCTCTCTGTGAGCAACAAATAGAAGCAGAAGTTGGACCAGCTGACTTTTTCTAATAAAGTTGAGCAATACTTGCACAAGTATTACTGTGGAAATCTAAAGGTCTGAAAAGAAATAATGAGTATTAAAAAGGAGGTAAATGGCAAGTGTGTGCTACAGTGCCACTGAGAGTCAAATGCTTCTGCTTCTGAGCTTTAGCACAGAGCAACCAAGCAAAGTTCTGTGTATCAGGAAAATGGGAACACAGAACAGGCCAGCCTAAACCAAACAGAAGCACACTGAATTTTCACTGCTCTTTAGGTTGAACCAGTGTGGTGGTTTTGCACAAAAGACATTTAGTGAGGAAGGAAGAAGACACATATAGAAATGATAAAAAAAACCCAAACTTAAGCTCAATTAAATTTAAGCTGAATTGTTGGTACTGCAAAGTGACTTTTTAAAAAGAATTTTTTTTATTTTTTAAAAGATAATTTAAAAAAATAATTTAAACATTTTTATTCTGATTCATATTATTTTTCTTTTAGCTTCTATTAATAAATGTTGTCTTTATACCCTTCAAAATTTAGGCCTATTTTGCCTTTCTCCTAATCCTATCTCACAACAATAAATAAATAAATAAATAACTCTAGTAAGTACACTAACAATTTAACCAACACTAAACCCACCACATAAATTAGTACATTAGCCAAAAAAACCTCAAATTAGAAAATGAAAAACCATTATACTAAATTAGTGTTTTCACCCAATTCAAACTAAAGCCACCACAACCTCTGGACTTGTTAAATTTGGACTTTTAATCATAAATGCTTCCTCCAGTGTTGTTTTATATAGACTGTTAATTTTGATCTGTAACAATCTATTCGTAGTGCAACTCATACTGAAAAGGAAAGGACTGTGTGTTAAAGTGTAACTTGCTCTCCCTTTGGTCAGGTTTGTTTCCTCCACAAGTGAGGAGAGTAGGACTCATGAAGCCTTATGAATCCTGACATGGGAAGCCTTGCTGTAGGTGGAGGATCCAAAGGCTGTCGGTTAGTCTGGGGATGGCACTGTCTGCACAGTAGTAAGAGCCTGGTGCTTAAGGACCATTATTCTGCTATGGATAATAGCTTTGTGTCTAAAATAAGGATATTTGTGTGGAAAATATTTGATTTCTTTACAATAGAGCTTAGGTATCCTGAGCACACCACACCTGTGAATAGTCCCAGAGACATAAACGAGGAGAAGGAAGAACTGTAAAATTGGCTGCAGGTCCTTTTCCTCCCGAGTTCTAAGCTGCCTGGGGGACAAAAACTGGTGCCAGAACAAACTGGATCAGGCCCAAGGTGGAGAGCAGGATGAGCCCTGTAATACCTTACATATTTAAATCCTGCCCTCTCAGAGTAACCTCTTTGCTGCTGAGTGCTTCCCTTTATTCTAGAGGGGATCTCACATTGCTGAGACCTTTGGAAATATCCAGACTGGAGTGCTATAAATAGTAAGTATTTCCCACTGATTAAAATCTGCAGCATAGCAGCAGTCTGATGTGGGTTTATTTTCCTGCTTGAGGACTACATAAGTGCTTGTGTCCTCTCTCCGCTGAGACATCCCTTCGCTTTAGGCACTGGTCTCTCTGCTCACTGCTGGGGAGTGTTATTGAACCTGGCTCACATTCCTGTTCCTTCTGATCTTTTTTTTTTTCTAATGAAAGACCTCCCCATGGGCACCTTTTCTAGTTTCCCCTCTCCCTTCTCTTATTGCAGGACTTTGCTTCTCGTGGGTATACTGATTTCTACTGTTTATTAATTTCTCTCATTCTATTTTGATTCCTCTGCTATGCATACATACTGTGCACTGCCTGTGCACACTGCTGTGTCTGGATGAGCTTTCAGTCAAGCTTCTTATAACCCCAGAGCTTCTCTTGGCCTTATCTTGAATTTACATGGTGCCTTTCAGTTCCCTGAAATCCAACTCTAAAAATAAATGCAAATGTGGTTCCCTGCACATACCAGTTCTTCTCTGAGCAGGATCTTGACTGATAGCTGACAGCATCCTGTGTTACTGTAGTTTAGGAGAGGACTGTCCAGTAAAAAACAGCCCAAGGATCAAGAGCAGATACAAAGTCATCACAGAAGTGAGAATGTGACAATGTAATCCCTAGAAAAAGAACAGCAAACAAGCACAAATGTGTGTGCCAAGCGTGCCTTTCTCCTGCACATCACAACCGGTAGCATTTAATATCCTGCTCAGCATCTTGCTTGGGGACTGTCCAGAATTTAAGCCAAGGACCCAACTTCCCAAGTTTGCCCTTGGAGAAAAAAGAGGCTAGAAGTACTTACTAGGAGGAAAGGAACAAAACTGCATTTGGCTGTGATGTTCAAGAGAGGTTAAATCCTCGAGGAGCCTCTCCTCCTTGTTTGGTAATTCGAGCACTTGTTTGTGAGATAAGGGAAGGTGTCAGCTTGAGCAGCATCTGAACTCACACTCCACTTTGTATGATTTCTGTGCCCTCTTCAGTCTGCTAATCAAAACAAGTTTCTGCTGCGTGTTTCTTATCCCCAGAGGGTGGAACTATCCTCAGAAAATTAAAGCTCTCTTATCTCTTAATGTGTCATCACAACTAATAGCCTGGGGACTGTAAACAAGTTTAAATATCAAAACAATTTGGCTGGTGATTGTCTGTGATTATGGATTAAGAATACAAAATTTGTGCTCACTGATATTCAAGGTAGATTGAAAACAAGGAGCCATATCCTCCACTGATGTAAATGGAGGCTGAGCTGAATTGGAGGAGGAAGACTGCTTTGTACCAGCTGAGCATCTGACCCTGGGAGGTTTTCAGAAGTTCCCATTCTTGTTTTTCAAGGTGCCAGATAATACATGACAGCACAGGGCTGATCAAGAGGAGCACAGAGAGCCCCCAGGAGAGCCTGGATGATCCTGCCCTTCTCTGAGTTCCCAGGAGCTCAGACTCTGCTGGCTGAGCCCTCCACTCACAGCCTCTTTGGGGAGCTCATAAATAATAACTTAGAGGAGAAATGATTTAATATTACAAAACTTTTTCAAGATCAAGTCAAGGTGCCAGCATATTCAAAAACTGTCAGATATGTCAGGGCAGGTGCTTTGTGAGGGATGTGCTTTGTATCTTTGATATGACAAACATACTGCAGTAAATTCTCAAACATGCACTTGCTACTGCCTTTTCCAAAGCCCTGCCATCAAGCCATCAGCTTTAGATCAGCCACGCTGAGTAAAGAGATGCAAAAAGATCTTTTGCTAGAAATGCTTTTCCTGGTTCATTGGACTGTTTGCAATGGCTGTGACGTGCAGCATGTTCCCCAGATTTGGGGAGATGGTAGTGGTTGTATTTCATAGCACAGCTGGATTTAACTTTTCACGTTAGTGTGTTCCTCTTTCAGAAATATTTGTGAGGCCACATTTTTTTATGGACCATTTTCTGCTGTAGGCTGAATAACCTATTCTTCAAAGAATATCACAGATGAAAAACTGAGGCAGAGAGAAAATAAGTGGATTTCCTTTAGATATATATGAAGTCAGCGGAAGTGCAAGGAGATGAATAGTGCAAGGAGTGTCCTAACCACTGAACTGTCCTTGTCTCCCACGTGCAGTGCAAAATACACAGAATATTTATCTTTTAATAGATAGCTTTTTGGAGTACATATCTTTTCAAAGACTGATGTTAGGTTAATGATGAATCTTACAAAATGAAGTAGGAAAGACATTAATTTTGATGTGGCAGGAAAGTGCTTTCCTAATGAGGTAGTAATTAAATAAGAAGGATAGTTATTAAAAGAAATAGTAAATTTAGTATTCTCTAGCCCTCCTATCTCAGCAGTTCTAACAGTGGTTCTGGGTAAGGAAAAGGAATGTTTCTGTCAAGCATGAAGTACCACCAGAAAAATATAAAAGGAAAAATGTGTCATAAGAATCATAAAAATATTTTAAAATGTCAAATAAATAAAATAAATTTCTAGAAGAGAATAATAAAGACTGAGAAAAGGTACCTAGAAAGCCAGATGACTTTTCTATTTTCTTAATTGGGGTAATTATACTAAAACTGACAGCAAGTATTTCGCCAGTAGCAAAAAACACCCACAAACCCCAGCCAGCAAAAACACCACTCTGAGCATGAGATCTGTGAAGGTTAAAGGCTTGAGTCTGCCATTAGGAGAGTGCTACTCTTCTCCCAAGGTCAGTCCTTACATATTGAGAAGTAATTTTGATTCTGGTCTCCTCACTGTACAAAGTCAACGCTTACCTTGATTTCAACAGTGCTATATTTGGCAAAGTACTAATATAATTGTATTGGTCCCAGTCATGTCCTGTTTGAATGTTAAACTCCTCTTAATACCAAGCCATTGTGTGCTTCCTCCTGTAGCTTAGCTGATGTGTAAAATAGTGAGCAGTGCAGACCTGCTGGAGCAATCCCTCCAGAGAAACCTTTGCTGCCAGTGCCCACACTACACGTGTTTTGAGGGTTTTCATTCACATCAGCTTTTGTCTGGATCCCTACTGCCATGGGCTGAAAGCACTTTTTTGGGTGTAGTTTCACCCAGAAAAGATGCAGTTTTTGCAGTCCCAGCATTCACCGTAGCATGAGCCAAATACAGCACATAGGCACGTGGAGACAACCTCCAAAAAATCACACTGTGCATCAGCCCCTGTGTAAACTCTCAGCTGCTGATGCCCCCTTGTTGTTCATCATGTTCCAGCCACCAGCTTCTCTGTGCATATTTCTTTGCACCCCACTGAGGACTTCTCCCTCAGTTAAGGCCCCTTAGTGGGACAGAAATAACCTGGAAGTATGATTCATGTTACCTGAATTGAAACCACCCACTGTCTCCTTGCTAATGCTAATAAGTACAACTTGCAAAGAGGAAAAATGTGATTGTTCAGCCTCAGACCAAAGATTGTGCAGTCCAAGGACCTCTGCCTTTCTCATTAGCCAGTAATGGCTGGAAGAGACTTTTATAATAAGGCAAAGATGTGGTGGTACTTCCCCAGAATAATTTCTTAGCTTACAAAAAATTCATAACTCGAGGATTTGCTAAACCAGAGGCTTTGTCTTTATATCTAATAGCCTTTGATATGTCTCCTTCATTTGTGGATTATTTAGCTACTTTTTAGATTGATGTTAATTTTAGGATCTAGCGTTCTGCAGGAGAGAATTTGGTATTGACTTTGTGCTGCACCGTTTATTAAGAAAATAATGAGTATGTTAATAACAGGAGATCAGATGCTGTCAGAGCCCCCAAGCTGCCTCTCTTCACATTAATCCTGGAATCAGGATTTCCTAGTGCATGTGGTACAAGGTCGCTGTATCAAAGTTTAGAGTGCCAGTGGCTGCAGAGCAAAGCCGCCCCAGCTGGGGCTCTGCACCACTCTCTGTGGGTTTTTTGGTGTGTATGGGAAACTCTTCCCAAACCACAGGATGCAGAGTCAAATTGTACCTTCTCTGGCTTTTTTCAAGCCAGAAAAGCTTGACCTATGAGATGCTTGGGTATGATCATATTTCTGTGGGAACCAGACCGCTGAATCAAAAGTGTTCAGCTCTTGTGGGAACCAGCCAGAAAGAACTTCACTCTCCCCTCAAATCCTTGCATTCCAGGCCTGGGATTTTATCAGGCTATATTTGTAATCCTACTTGATTTCTCAAATAAACAGTGAAGTACAAACAGTTGGCCAGAGAGAAAACCTTCCAGTTACTGAAGGGGAAAAAACCACAATATCCACATGACTCATGGCTCTGTGGGTGAAGTAATGGCTGCATGTCACAGACTGGGATGTGGGTTTGTGGTCCGATGCCACATGGACTGGATGCACTTAGGTTGTGATGTTAGTGTAAATGGCTTTGGTAGGAACTCTCCTGTGATTTCCCATAGAAAAGTTGCTTGTTAAGATACCACTGACTGATCAGTGGAAGCTAGCAAGACAGGGAGGACACACACCAGGTGCAGCCAAACTCTCCTCTGGACACTAGCTGGGGCAAATACCACAAAACCCTTCTGCTACTAAAAGAGGTAAGTCCTGCAGGAAGAGTTGGAGATAGCTGTGGCTGAAGAAACTCTGGAGATAGATTTTCTGAGGGCTGGAAGGGAATCTGGAGAGGGAAAGGAGGAGCAATATCCCTGTGCCTGTGATGTTTTGCTTTCCTGGGACAGGTTATCCAAAGACCTTCTGGATGAACATGCTCTGATGTTTGATGCCTTTCTCCTTTGTGCCCCTGCTCCTGCTAACTGCTGTCTGCTGTGGGTACTCTCAGGTTTCTGACTCCCTTGTTATTTTTCCCTATGATCCACAGGTTACACTAAGACAAAACACATAAATGCTAATGCAAATGTAAGTACAAAGACCTCTGCAGAGCCCAATTTCTGCCTTACTTTCCACTAATCACTTGTACCTGCTAGGAATCAAACACTTCTAGGAAGTTGCCAGCAGTTATTCTCTGTCCTATATATGAACAACTTGCAGATGTGACAAAAATACAGGTTGTTTTGCCTGGATCCTCAGCTCTTCCTCTCAGTCTCTCCATTGCAGGATTTCCTTACCTCTCCCAATCCTTTCCATCCTTTCAGTGCTCTGGCTGCTGCTCTGTGACTGTGCCCTGTGAGTTAGTGGAGGGAGGAATGAGGGTGCACTAAAGGACCAAATCAAATCCCTCTTTTAGGCAGGAACTGGTTTTGTTTTTTTTCCCCACATGCTACCACTGTTTTCTGCTGCAGAAATACGATGAGATATGGTTTCTAGCTTGGAGCAAGGCTTTCAGGGCTTTGCCTGAACCCAGATCTTGGCAGATCAGTTGGCTTTGGGAGACCAGCCAACCTTTTTCAGCTTTCTGGGGCACTCTGGTTTGCCCATGTGATTAAAATTTGCAGTGTTAGATAAACAGAGATAAGAATGTATCCATTTCTAATTTGAACAATCAGATGTTTACCCATAGTGGGAAGACAAAAGGAGCTTCTTTTTTTGCGGCTTCAGCTGTGCTGGGAGTCAGGGCTTGTCCCACATTTGAAGAATCTTCTTTTTTAAGGCTGGGGCTGTTGCTTGGGAAATGGCTGTATTCTCCCTGCAGGCAGATCGATACATTTCAGCTCACTGCACTGCAAGTAACTTTTCATCGTACATTAAGAACAAGGAAAATAAAAGCTAAGATGGATGTTATTTTGGTTTTGCTTTTATTTTGAATTATTTATTGAGAAGTCACTGCTGTCTTCCTTCTCATAGGGAGACAAAATGCCTTTCTCTTTAATGATTTTTTCCTAGCAAAAAGGAAGCAAGGTCTTCCCAGTTTTATTTCCCTCTCACTTCTTGGTACTGAATTGTAAATACAGGGTCTCCACATCATGGCAAGATGATCTCTTGCAGTCCCAGTCCAGGCAAAATCCCCACTAATACTGAAGGAGTCACACCTCATGATACATTTCTGTCCAGTTTTATAATGACATAGCAGCTGAGTTATGTGTGCTAGGAGTGATTGCTGGCATGGAAGCAGAGTGTTATAAGTAAACCATAGAACAGCTGAATTATAATTTTAATTATTTATTAAATAGCTAATAGAAATACTAATCCTTTTCCAAGGGAATTCTTAATAAAATATGTTATGGGGCAAAAATTCTGCCATTGGCTCTACTATTAATATGAGTTTCTATTACTCCAAGTAATAACCTGTTTTGATGTTTTTGTTCCTAAATCTAGGTTATTCTGAAGGGGAGGATAAAGAAACTAGCCACCAAGATGGTAATCACTAGTGGAAATGAAGAAGATAAAGGCAGTCAAGAAAAGGAAAGTAAAGAAGAAACCATCTTGGCAATGCTTGGAATTATTGGGACAATTCTGAATCTCATTGTGATCATTTTTGTGTATATTTATACAACGTTGTAAACTAGAAGGCATGCAAATAGACCAGATAAAACGGCCATTAAGAGTGACAACAAACATTGCTGATTATTGACAAGTTCTTTAATCAGAATTGACTCTGTATTATATTAACACATCATAAAAGCACTGCCTGAAGGCAGCGAAGACTGAAGCACAATTAATTTAACAAGACTTTTTCACACAGTAATAAGCTTAACTCTTCTCTTCTGCCCTCTCCCTTTTGGTTTGGTTTTCAGTTTGGGGGAGAATGACTGCAGTTATATAAGTTGTAGCTTTGAAGAAATTCACCAGGGATAGATTGTTTTAATACAATTAAAAAAAAAAAAAAAAAAAGAAAAAAAAAAAAAAGAGGCAAGAAAAAAAAAAGAAAATAAAGAAACTGTACATAGAAATGTATGCTGTATACCCGCAAAGATTGAACTCAAAGATAGCTTCATAGCCCAGATCACGTGTCTGTTAGGTCAAATGGTTTTTTTTCTCTTGGTTCTTACTTTTACTTACATTGAATCTGACAAGCTCTTTTTATTTAGAATGAACATATGGTGCAATCATGAAAAAAAAACAATTCCATTGAACAAGGTCTGCCTAAACCTGATAAAATGTTGGGAGAAATACATCACATGGTTATTTTTCCTTTCTCATTTGCTTAATATCTGTGTCTGTTCATACCAATGTTTATAAATATATATTTTTAATAAATGTGCTATATTTTTAGCATGAACCAAATATTTGGAGACACTTGTATTCATGCAGCTAAATTTTGTTTGATGAAGTGCCCCTTTTGACAATGGATGTTATCTTTCTCAGCAATTATACAGCAGTCTTGTTTGCAGCCCTCTCACTGAGGTCTGAAGCAAGCTCACATCATGCTCACATGCATGACTTGAAGTTGGAATGTCAGCTGAAAAGCATTGCTGCTTAATATGGGAAATAGCAAAACATTGTAAGGTGACCTTTGGAGACTGGTTGCAGAAAGAAGGCTCTATTTATAGTTAAAAAAAGAAAAAGCGAATGAAAGGAATACTGAGGCATCTCACAAAATATTACAAAATTCATAGAATTTATGGCTTTCGGAATCTGGTCACGCTCTCTAAGTACTTGTGCTGAGAGAAGCGAGCAGAGGTTTATACAGTTGAAAAGAGAAATTTATAGAGCCTATAGTGAGGGGCTTAAGTGAAATCCAGATTGTAAATACAGAGTGTATTTTAAATGTAAGGATCATTAACTCTTTCCGCTTCTCTGACATGTGCTTTAACTGAGTTGGTGCAGTGAAATTCTCTGACTTGTGTTTTTGACAGGAATGTACAATGATGATAATCACTATTTTTCTTCAGAGTTCACTACATACAAATATATGAAGCATTAAAAATATGAGACCTCAATTCTGCCTCAAGCTGCCTAAGTACATTGCCCACTAACTCTGATATATCCTCTTAAAAAATAGGTCAATTAATTGTTTACTGTCTTGTGGTTTGGATTTTGGATTGCATCCTGAGATGCACAAGGATGATTGGTATTGAAGTCAGCTAGAGCTGTGAAAATGTTCACCCTAGAGTCTCATTTTTAGTGATCAGACCTGTCCCTCTGGAATCGATAACGAGTTTTTCACCATTTTCCAGGGTCTAGGAATAACCTTGAAAATTCAGAATTTCAGTGCAGTATATAAAAGAAAGCCTGGAAAATCTTGAGGGGAACCTCTTATAAATAGAGGTGTTTAGTCTCTTATGGTATCATAGTCAATAACAAAACCATTAAGAGTTGAAAAAAGGTCAGTAAATAAATTACAGTGAAATCCAATATGAAGACTGAAGGAAAGCAGAGCAAAAATAATTTCATGTTAATGAAAACATGACAGGGTGAGAGAGGTGAGAAAATGAGCAGAGATTTGAAGTAGAAAACAGCACAGAAAGCCAGTGCCAGCATGGCTGAGGAAACATTTCTGTTCTTCCAGCCACAGTGCTGGTCTCAGAGAGGACAAGAAACAGTAATGGCACAGGACAGTGTAGCTCAGTGAAGGTGATCTAGTTTTTCAATTTATAGTTGTCTATTAATAATCCTAAGGAATCAGCAAACTCTAATTTTTGATCATCCTGATGGCTAAAATATATTTTACTCCACTAGGCATTTTTAACTCTGTTTAAACTAGTGCTGCTCACAGCCTGTGGCTTTGAGCACCTGCAACGCTCCAGGCACCAGTTTAACTTCAGCCAGCCCCTTGCCTGCCAGGATCTTCTCTGCAGATATTTCTCTTGAACTTCTCCTTTTCCAGTGAACACCAATCAGCAATCTGTCTGAGGCTCATGCTCATCTTCTAGAGGGGCAGCCTCTGAGTCAAAAGATGAAGCCAGATACTTCGTTGCCTCCCTCTGCATCAAATGCTAATACCTGTCATCTTCTTGTGGGCATGAAGATGCTTAATGAATCAAATTTCATGAGGGGTTCTACTATTATTCCAAATTAAAATTACAAATTAAAGCTCTGCATTGGAAAACAGCATAGGACACCTCATCCACTAAAGTAAAGTAGAAACTTTGGCTGCTCAGCACAGTTGCACTTATTCAGACATGGGCAAGCACCTTATAACAAGACAGGTATGGAAAACAGCCCAAATAAGCTGAAATGGTGGATCAAGAGCCTAAGGAGTCCATGCTTTCTCTGCTGTACTTTGCCTGTTAGTCTTGATGTAGACAATATGTCCAGATGTACTATCACCCCACACCAGCAGCAGCTGTATGCAATGTGCTTTGCCACAGGACTTTTATTCCTCTGAAAGAGGAAGAAAGCTTTATCCCATTCCATGAAAAGTTTTACATTTAATATTTTAATTTTAGAGGTTTCTGTTCACAGATAGTTCTAGAAATATCCTGGGGAAATTTCTTCTTAAGTAGATTCATTAAGTATTCATTTAAATAAAAATTAAGAGTTTCCTTTGAGGGCAATTTCTTTACCTTTTATTTGATATTCATGAGCACTGATAGGGGAAAAGTATGTTTTCAAGAATGACAGTGGAAGAGGAATATTTTATACAAGGATCTGAAAGTGTGGCTACCCAGGCAGCTGTGGGCAGGCCTGCTCTTGGCTCAGTGAGAGCTGGAGCCAAACTACCCCCATGCATTTTTAAGTGTGAGCAGTTTTCAGCATGCACCTATGAGATATATTCAACTAGGTAATATATATGTAATGGATACCTTATAGTCAGTAACTGCTCAAAAAACTGTTGAGTAAAACTTCTCATTACAAGAGTTCAATGGTAAATCTGCTTTGGCAAGGAAAAATCCAACAGTCTCATTTTTGGCTTGACTTGTATGTAATGCAGTTTCCAAAGTAAATTTTTAAAAATGAAGTATTAGTCCATTAGTGACAGGAACTTTCATCTTTGCATTAGAGTAGAAGGAAATTAATATCCAATATCAAAATAAAATATTAAAGCATCACCTTTTGTTTCAGGCAGCTAAGAAGACGATTACATATCCTATGTAGTTAGATGGTCTGTGTCATGGGAATAAGGAATATTTTCATGAGGTGACAGAAAGATGACACTGTCCCCATTAGTATCTGTTGTGTTGGCTGGTGGATACAAAAGACTTCCAAGAAGGGAGAAGATAAAACTATTTATTATACACACAACACGATCATGAGAAAGAAAACAGGTTACTGTCCTCCAACCTAATTCCTACAACTTCATTGAAAACTCAACATCTCAGGAACCACATCTTTATACAGGAGTGTATCATCCTGTGTGTTGGCTGTCAGGACAGTCCTTTCAGTTATTTACGTTCTGCACCTGCACCTCTGCAGCAGTGTGTGGCTCATTGTGCCTGAGGAGAGTTTGAGCACAAACCCAGCCCGGCAGCCTCTGAAAGCAGTTGTTTTGTTTCACTGTGGTGTAGCAATCTACTATGGGCATGAATTTTATTATTTTAAGGACAGTCAGTAATCATCATCATCATCATCATGTCTGGTAATCTAGGGAATACTTTACTTTGTGATTTCCCAGACAAATCCCACCCCTGGCCTACAGGTAAAATTTTGATTCAGTAGGCATCAAAATACAAAAGAAAGCTTCAGTTACATCACAACCAAACTTCAGTATGAAGCATTGCTTAAGTCCATGTGTCTTGTATTTCCATTTAACCTATTCATTGGAGCTCACCCCAAATGCTCCAAGATCTCATCTATGTCAAGAGGTCTCATCTCTTCTGAGTCAGAATTACCATTTCTGTGTCAACTATGGCATATGCAGAGAACTTGGCCCATAGAGGGAAAGGATAAAAATTAACTGAATTAAAATTCCAGGGATGCAGCACTGCAGAATTTACTAATTAGTTTGAGGTCTAGCTGCAGTACTTTGTTTCTGGCTAGGCAATATTTTGGAGAAAAGATATTACTGTTCTTTGGAAAGTTTCTAGAAGAAATATGTCTGATTGAAAGAAAGAACCTTATTGAAAATATTTCAGCAGCAGTCTTCCAGAGAAAACACTGACCAGGACTCTGTGTGGCTTGCTTCCCAAGAGAACTGTTTGGTAGCCCAGGAACACAGTGCATATATACATAAGCACCTCTTGTTTACTGAGAGGCTTTGTCTTCTTTGGAACAGAATGCACAAATTTGCAAAGACTTACAAATTTATGAAATAGCACATTATGCAACATCATCAACAAAAAAATCTGTTTACCTTTATTTCCAGCAGATATGCTACAGACACCCTACGGAACCTGCACATTGCTTCCATGCCTGGCCTCTGTGCTTTGGAGGCTCATCCCAGAAGGTCTTATAGACTCAGTGTAGCTTTCTTTCCCCACCACTGATCCAAGAGAAACAAAACCTATTCAGTGTGAAAACCTCCACACCAGACTGAAATCCCACATGCTTCCGTATGCATTTATCTGCATATGAACCATCTGCTGTCCAATAAGACTTTCCTTGTCTCAGGCATTAGGTTTGCTTATCTGCATTTCACCTGGGGGCTCAAACTGTGAAAGGCAATTTGTAGAGCTGAAAGAGCCCAACTGTTTCCAATGATCCAACTTTACATAATGGAGAATGGAGCTGTCACCTGGAGAGTGCCTGTTCAGTGCATGGCACACCACACCATCCTCCTTGTGTGGTCTCTCACTGACACAGCCTCCCTGGCACCCAGAACGTGGGGCTGGGCTGTAACTGGCCCACACAACCAAAAATGTGTGCCAGAGAAAGTGTTCTGTGCAAAAGCCTGGATCCCAAGTCAAGCTCTGTAGAGTGAAAGGACATCCTGTCTTGTCCATAGAAAGGCACTTGGCTATGCCCACTGGGATTCCTGCTTCTGCAAACAGCCCCAGTTCAGCTGAAGGTGACCCATGCACCACTCTGATCCTCTTGTGACAGCTGCAGAACTTCCTTCCCTCTTAGGGAAGTAAACAGCTCTGAACTTCCTAATCTCCTAGAACAGGAAACCATGTCACCCTTGCACGGCAGAAATAGGAGCAGGAGCATCCATTTCTGACTGACAATGACAAGGCCACCTGCCTAGGGTGCTGATGGAAACCCTTTTGCCACCCATCATTCCTCATAGTCTGTGAAATGCAAGTTAGTTACCTGGACTCCAGGTTCTTCTCCACAGACTCAGTCACGATTTAGACTGAAGCAGACTTCTTTTACAGTGCTGAGACTTTGTTAAATACAAATGGCTCCTGAAGCCAAGTCTTCAGGAATGTATTAAATGTCGTGATACGTTAATCTGGCCTTGATATCATGAAAGTGTCACCATAACAAGTCTTGGGCACCAAGAAGGTGTTAAGGGACAAGCAGTAGCAAGGGACACCATCTGGAAGCCAGGGGCAGCCAGAGGTAATGCACTGTGGATGCTTTACCCAACTCTTACCTTCTTGAGGAGCAGTGGTATTATGGTGGTTGATAATGGTGGTGGGTAAATGTAATAAAATATTTGTGTAGCAAGGCATGATTTCTCACCTTTATTTCCTGCAAACTTAATGGGAAAGGCTTTATAAAATTCTGGCTTTGTCAATTTAAAATATGGATTAAAATTTACTATATATGTTTTCAAATTGTAATGTGCTGCTTCTTCTTCCCCCTTTACCAAACAATTCAATTTAGTTTTGCAGATGTTATTCTTGTTTCTGTAATAATGATGGCTAATGCAAAAGCATTGGTACTGGATGCAAAAGAAAGGAATGGAGATTATATTGTCAGTGTTGTATTATTCCGTTCTTGTGAGCAGGAAAAGATAGTGGTTTTCTTTGCATCCAGTGCACATAGTTAGCAGTATTTTTATGATTTGATACCACTATTTCTAGAATTCCATGGGACAAAGTTCCATCATTTAGAGCAGTGCATATTCAAACAAATGTCAGCAAACTGAGAAATATATGAAATGTTTGCATTAGCTAAAAGAAAACCATGTCAGGCATATACATTTTGAGCAGATTCAAACTCAAAGTGAGACTGCACAACTATCATTCTTATACCCCTGCTGACATTGTATAATACACACCAGGACATAACTTAGAAGCTCACTCTGCTAAGACTATTCATATACATAACTCAGATTAAGGGGCTAAGTTCCTTTACAGTTAGTATGCATATGAATATGTATTTGCAGGTTTGGGGCATTAGTTGACAGTTAGCTGACAATTCAGCTGTAGTAAAAATGCAGCTAATCAGACAGGGAAAAATAAGAAATTTCCTGTACAGTGAGCTATTTCTCTGTCTCACTGACCTTATTTTCAGCTATTTTTTTCAGACTGCGTGATTGATGAGAATGATGCTAAAGCCTGCCTAACCAATGAAAGAATAAACACCATAGAGGAATATCAAATCTACATTTTCTATCAGAAACTAAGCATTTCCCTAAATGGCTTTAAAAAAATCTCAGTGCTGAATGTTTTACATTTTCCTTTATGTTTCAATGTCAGCCAACACATTATTTCTATTTGATTGTATAATAATATTTATGTACAGTTTCACTGAGCTGTGCAAACACCAGCAAATGGTTTTTGCATCTTTTGTTGCTTTTTAAGTTTTATAAGCGTCTTTCTAGTACATACCCATTTCCTGTTTTAAATGTTGCAAGGAGAAATATACCACATCTTAAATTACTGTACAATTATGCAAACACCACTACAAGCTTAGATTAAAAATATATGATCATTTGCACAAAACAGGGGTGTTATTTCTTGAGACTGTTCATACGGCCCAAGTGACCCTGATATGGTGCTGCATACAATATTAGATTATTTTGTTTTTAGAAAAAAAAGAGTCCAAGTATGAAACTCCTTGAAACAATGCATTGCAGTGTATTTGCAATTTACAGAGCAAGGCAAAAAAATCTGATGACCACAGACAGTGCTCAGCTCCTGGCTGACCTTCTCCCATGGGGCAGCAGCCTTTGGTGTACTGTGACAGACCAAGTGTTCAGTACCCTCTACACTTGATGAAGGCAATAATAGTCAAGTCATTAACATCCCAAAATTTGAAATGTCACCATTTTATGTCTGGTTTCATTGATCCAGAGAGAAAAAAAGACCACCACCAAGCAGCAGCCTAACATAAAACAGAAAATCTGCCAGTGATTTCTTAAGGTGCTCCTGAATGTCTCTCCTCAAAATACATAGTTTTAGAGAAGTGGCTCTCAGGAGCTATGAAGGACCCTTGGCAGTACCTGGTGCTATCCTCATCCCCAGAAGTCACCACTGCTTTGACTCAAGGCCTGAAAAGGCATCTTCCTAAATGGGACCATACCAATTCCCCAGAGGATGTTGTGTGATGCTGTAATCCTTTACTCTCCATATTTTCCTGTATGTACATTTTCCAATAGAAATAGAATAGAATAGAATAGAATAGAATAGAATAGAATAGAATAGAATAGAATAGAATAGAATAGAATAGAATAGAATAGAATAGAATGGTTTTGTTGGAAGGGACCTACAACCATCTGGACTGTTGAAAAGCTAGAGCACATTACTAAGGGCACTGTCCAAATGCCTCAAATACTGACAGGTTTGGGACATCAACCACCTCTCTAGGAAGCCTATTGCAGACCTATTTCAGACTACACTCTTGATAATCCCAGGGTGAAATGCTCAGTCCTTTCCTCTCTACTTTCCCTCCTCAGGAAGCTGTAGAGAGCAATGAGATCCTCCCTCAGCTTCCTTTTCTAGACAATCACAAAGTCCTTATCCAGTCCTCATAGGAACTGCCTCACTTCTTGGTAGAGTTTGAAAAGGGAGAAGTTCTCTGCATCTGTATTCCTCAGTCTCCTACCATCTCCACGTGACAGGGTGAGTGTGAGGACCACAGATTAAGGCCTGGGTATCCAGCTGAGACTCTTCTTCTCTAAAATTCAACTCTGTTTGGTTTAAAATTCTCAGATTGTTTAAGGTTAACTTTAAAGTTCAGATCAGCTTTTAAGAGTCACTTGTATAAGTCTTACTGGACTTGTGAGCACTTCCACGACATGGTGTTGTAAGAATTGCAGTAATGGCATGTTTCATCCACAGTGCCTGGAGTGCTCACAAATTCTTCAGGGAATTGCAAGGATTTTCCCATCATCTCAGAGACTAAATGAGATACAAAACTAACAATCAGAATAGAATCATAGAATGGTTTGGGTTGTGAAGTAATTTCATTCCAACTCCCTCTGCCATGGACAGGGACACCTTTCACTAGACTAGGCTGCTCAGAGCCCCATCCAACCTGTCCTTGAGCACTTCCAGGGATAGAGCATCCACAGCTTCTCTGGGCAACCTGTTCCAGTTCTTCACAACTCTCACAGTAAAGAATTCCTCCCCATCTGATCTAAAACTTGCCCCTTTTCAGTTTTCAATGGAGGGCCTTAGCTCCCCAGTCCCCACCCTGCTGTCCATCCACTCAAGAGATGTGAGAAGAGAGGTTGCCATTGAAGATTGAGAGAAAAAAGTCTTTGAGTATCTCAGCCTTCTCCTCATCCATTACCAGTTTTCCAGCATTGCTTATCAGGGGGATGACACCTTCTTTGACTTTAATTATAGAGGTTAGTAATCTGAGTTGATTCTAACATTGTTGCTTATCTGAAAAAAAAGGGTCCTTACAAAATTAGTGGCAAAAGTAGAATTCTTTTGACAGCATGAAACCAGAAGAGGAGAGAGATCTCATGTTATTAAAATATCATAATTAATACCAGCTGAAGCCCACTTTTAGTTCTGAGACATTGCTACAACCTCAAATAAGCTAAAAAAATTTTGGATAACTTTTCTTTATTTTGCAAAATAGAGTAAAAGGTCTGAAAACAGCGATCCTTATGCTGCAATTCCACTGCCTGGAAACTAAATAAAGAAATCAATAGGCATGCAGAGTGTTCCTCCATTAGTCTATGCTTGATTTCCAGAAGGATGTACTGAAGTGTGGCTTAACAGTAAAATGGAATCTGACTGGTACTTTCCAATATCCTTTCAGATCAGTAAATTTTTATTTATAGTCTTGACCCTGTACAGAGGATGGATACTCTTCCTTTCAACCAGATGGTTTCCTCCTTCTGTGTGTCTTTTTACTCATCGAGTCCTGCATGATAACCTTGTTGATATGTCATTGCTGAGAAGTAGTTTTAACAAAAGAAATTAAATAGTCCAGTTGTAAAAATAAAACATAACTGTTTGTATCAATCAATTCAGGCGCCACAGACAAAAATGTATAGAATCCTAAGAAAGAAGCACTTTGATGTATTGAGGAGTGGTAGAAGCAGAAGGATATACAGTATATATGCAAAGGCTCTTTGAAAACTAGCCTGAATGTTATAATTTTATTATGTAAAAGTTAAATATATTAGTTTA
Organism: Toxostoma redivivum; assembly: GCA_013397375.1. Taxonomy (NCBI): domain Eukaryota; kingdom Metazoa; phylum Chordata; class Aves; order Passeriformes; family Mimidae; genus Toxostoma; species Toxostoma redivivum. Next base: position 708,883 of record VXBI01000039.1, on the reverse strand, counting down.
ATTCAGCGTCTTTTCTTTGCTAAGATCTTTTTCATTACATTCACATACACACAGGGTGGTGTTTCCCAGCTGTCAGTCCAGACTTTGTTGAAGTTACATGACTGGAGCTGAAGGCAGAATCTACCTCCAGGTCTGAATCCAGCAGAGAATTTATATTCATAATTCTGTCCAAGAAAGTACATGGTCCTGTTGGCTCTCTGGTCTGCCCATAAGCTTGAAAGTACGGATGTGCTTAAGTGCTTCACTGGAGCAGGACAGTGTCTTGCAGCCATGCTGAAACACTCAGTCCATTTTGCTTTTTAGGGAGGTTATTACTGCTTGAAAGAGGCATTTCTCTGAAATAGAAGGGAAAAAATGTCCCAGAGCACTCATTCATTTCCTTCTCAGTCCCTTTTCTCCTTTCTGCAACTCCCTTCTTGTTTCCTGGCTCGTAACATCAGCCTTGCCTATTTATCACAAAACATCATAGCTAAACAGTCTTGCTGAAATGGCTACCTCTCTGCTTCATGTGCCTCAGATTTAAATTGAGAACCTCTTCCTTGCCCAAGGCTCTATTTTATCTTCTGATCCCATTTCAACCACCAATGTCACCAGCTGTGCTGAGCATTATAATTTCCCACAGCCAGAAGAGCTATGGGCTGTTCCTATTGTACACCTGGCATGCTTTGCCCTTTCTACCAGCTCTGCTCCTTCCCTCATTTAAAGCTTGCCAGAAATACATCCCCACCACATAGTGATAATACAGCTAGCCCTCAGCACAGCTTTTCTGGCTGGGAGCAAAAAAAGGCTGATGAGTGAGACCCAGTACCAGGGCAGCTGTAGAGAGGAACTCTGTAGGGTGGTGTAAGCTACCAGAACTGCTTGGACTGAAGTGCAACCATCAGAGCCTGTGGTGAAACACTTTGAGCCATACAGGAGGATCAATATGCAGGAATCTATGACTGAATGCTGCAATCAGTGTTGCATTGCAAGGAAGGTCTAAAATTCTTTCCTTACACCTTTTAGTTAATAGAGAAAGAGCTGAGGGGTGGAGTTGCCTCTTATAATAAGGACTCTGAGGTTTTTGATAAAGCTGCTTAGGAAAAAGAAATCACTTTGGCTTATTGTCTGGTACAATCCCATTCTTCCTGCAGTGCTAGTCTTACAGAACTAGCTATGGTAATCAAGTTGATTTCATGCTCACAAGGTCACAGCTAAACTAACTGAACCTTTGCAGCAGTCTGTAAAGAAGCTGATGTCCTAAAAACCTGCCTGTTTGTGATTCTGTATGGGTTTTGAGCTTTTCTTGTTTTGGGGAATTGGCAAAGCCCTAGAAGACACAGGCAGATCTGAGGTTGGTCTTGAGCTCTCATGTGCTCCATTACAGCAGGTGTGGCTGTGCTGGTGCTGAAGAGGATGTGGGATCAGACAAGTGCTGTACATGAAGGCAGCATGGTTCTGTGGGCAAACACACACTCCTCAACATGACTAAGAGCAAGCTTCAAGGAAACATGGGAAAAAAGCAGGGAAGTATGAGTCATCCGTGGAATGTCAGTTTGCATGTGCCTTCATGAAGAATGTAATTATTTTTATACACATGTTTAATTAATTTTTCTTTGTGTCTCCTCTGGGATGACATTTGTTGTCATTCTCCTTTCTGGCTATATCAACACACTGTTACACTGATAATGACTGCTTTGGCAGTGGGAAACCCTTGAAGAACACTGCAGTGAGTGTGGCTGCCCCCAAAACCAGCCCAAGCTGGAGACAACAGCCTGAAGGTATTCTGTGATGAAAATCATGTGTTCCATTGCACAGGTCTGTCCTACACTTGTGTCTGAGGCCAAAGCTCATGGTCAGGGCAGAGCCAGAGATGTTTCAGCTTTGGGACCAGCTGTGCTGGCCCTGGCCCTCCCCTGGCTGCTGAGAGACAGAAACCCAGTAGGGCAGCTGGGGAAGGGCAGCCGCATCTGGGGCAGAAGTGAGATGCTGATGAAGATGCTACCTTTATGCTGAGGTAGCAAGGAATGCTTGGGAAAACAAGAGGTACAGAGCCAGCTTCTACTGAGTGCAAGCACAGGGAAGTGGTCTCAGAGGAGGAGAGCTGGGAGAGTGATGTGGCAGCTGGAGGTCTATGGAGGCAGCTGAGGAAGGGATAATGGCAATTTCCCTGCTCCTCCCTGTTCCTTCATCTCCACAGGGATAAACCTGAGGTAAAGGTTTAGGCTAGGAAGAAAGAAAAGTGTTTTGTCCAAAAAGAAAAAGGCAGATTTACCCTTGCCATCAGGAGAAATGCTGTATCTTAGGACATTGGACTTCTGTTGATTTTATAGTTTTTTTTTTTTTTTCTTATCCCATTATCCATGAGAAAAAGGCTCTGACTTTTCCTTTTCTGGAGAAGTTGTTAAAGCTATTCCCTGGAGATTTGATTTGCTCATGCAAGGTGAAAGCAGCCCATGGCTCTCCTATGTCATAGAGCCTAGCCTCTGACTTTTCCTGCAGTAAATGTCAGTGTTACTTTTACCTATTAATATACTTATTGCTGTTACATAGGAGTTTAACTCATGAAAATATTTGGCTTTTCCTTATTTATATAACCATGTGTCACTGGAGTCTCCTGTGACAGTTGCCCTCTGGGCATGTGTTGGGTAGCAAATGGGAGGGAGTCTGCTCTGCCCAGGCTGGGATACCACTGAAGCAAAGGCATGAAGGTCTCTGGCCAGGGCTGTAAACGCCATTATCTCACCTAGATAATATAGCTCAATCCAGTGCTGTAAAACCCATATAACATCTGACAAAACTGGGCAAATTAAGGAGTACCAGCCTTCAGTCAGAAGCACAAAAAGCTTTTGAGAATGCCCCTGCCTTCAGGAGTAAAACTGAAATAACCCTGTTCAGCACAGTAGAGTCTCTCAGGGAATGATGCTAGTTTAAGCAGAATGCAAATCCTGTCTGCCACTTGTTTCTGGCATGTTCCCAACATGTCTTCTGAGCACAGGATGCTCACTGCTGGCCATGTCCCCTTGGCCTTTCTATCTACCATCTCATTGGTATTATTTCAAGGTTTGCATTGCCATTTTCAACTCTTTTTTGCTGGCTAGCTTAGCCTTTCATTTACAAGAGATGTGAAATTCTGCCATCCTCTTGAGTGTTTTTTATTTTTTTGTCTGTTTAGCCTATATGCTTTGAAACATAAAGCTTTTCTTATATATTTTCTTCTTTTGTGGTATTTGGAAATTAAATTTTGATATTGTGCCTTTAAAGGCACAATAAAAAATTGATGCTTTTATTTACATTCTTTATGGCTACCTCATAACATAGGTTTGACCCTTTCTACGCAAAGTCCTTGCCTACATTTTGCTTTTTCTAGCCTTTTGAAAGCTTCTGCATTCTTGCATATTTTCTAAGAGTGAAAATGCATTGGAAAATGTATTTCTTCTGTCCTGTATTAGGGCAGGAGAGGCAAGGAGCAATTCTTCATTTACTTCAGTATCCCTATACTTAGAGCTGGAGATGTGAGTTGTGGGTGCTCCATCAGTGCTAACAGAGATGTTCATACTCTTCATAGTAACTTCAGCTGGTCCATCTCTACCCATGTGTGAGAAGAATGGCGTGCTGTCATCTCATGTCTTTGTATTTACAGAGTATCACAGGTAATAACTTCGCCTTTCCCAGAATAAGCCAACAAGCCTTTGGCAGCCCAAGTGTTGCATGACAAGATGCCTACTCTCACTCTATAGGATGTTAATCATGAGTTTTATAACTGCAGGGCCCAGACAAGAAAAATTGAAAATGGCAAAATGAATATAAATTTCTTTTCTCTACATTCACAAGAGAAATGATAAATTTAGTAGCAGGAAAACTTCCTGACTTGTCATATATAGGTGTTACTTATGCATCTGCACTTTTCAGCAGGTACTTCTTATCTTTTTAGAAAAAAAAGGAAACATTACCTGTGTTTAACAGTATGTTCAGAGTTTCCACTTCAGAAAAATATTCGTACAATGCAGCATGCACTGTGGACAATTCAGTAGAGACTGGACACTCTTATAGGGCTAAGTTTGAAGTATAGCTGAAACACCATACACAAGGAAAATTTAAAACTTTGCAATTTCCCACAAAGATGACTAAAAGCTAGGAGACTTGATTTAAAAGTTCATTAATATTTTTAATTTAAACCTTTGAAGAACATTTTGCATTTGACTCCATCTTTCGTAAAGTTAACAGACTGGGCAGAAATTTTTCCACAGTTCCCAGATCATACCTGACTGTGGAGGAAGCCCACACTCCACAGTGAGTGTATGTTTGAGGGAAGGTTTGAGTGGTCCTTAAGATTTAGCCTGATTTAGCAGTGGTTCTTCTAATACAGATGAACATATCAGTGGTGTCCTGAAGGGGAGTGTTGAGCACTGGTGACACATAAGGTGTTTGAAAATCTTGAATGGTCCTTTGAGACATGCTGCAGTTTCCTGGGATATTGTTCCCTATTGCAGTGACACTGGTGTCTCCTCCTGAACAGGAAAATATTTGTCAAATTGTAGGCTTAGTCTGTCCAAATGAAAGTTTCCCATTCTTTGTGACTTTTGTCCTCATTGCTGATCAGTATGTCTCCTCTGTGGGTATATGGGGAAAGACAGAGGCTGTTGAATGGCTGATACAGATTCTGTAGTCCAAAAGCCCTACCCAGGGTAATTCTCTCTGGTACATCAAGAGTATTCAAAACTGAACATTACTATTCTGATGATCCTTTCCTTCTATTTTGGTTTGGGAGTCTGTGTTCCCCTCCCAGTTGTGGAAGAGCCCAGCATTCAAGCAGGATCTGTCCCTGCAGAGCTGCTTGTGGAGTAAGTTGCCAGCTAGCTGTAGTGTGTGTTCCCCCATGGCTTGAAATATTGTCAGAGGGAGAATCTGTGGAGGCTTGCTTGTCATCTGATTGTATTATTTTTCAACCACACAAGCAATAAATATTTAAAGTCTGGTTGCAGGCAATGTAACAACTCTGTAAATACACACTTCTGAATACAGAAGTAAGAGGCTGATCTTTTCTTTTAAGAGGAAACAAATACATCTCTGTTTGGCATAAAGTGTCCTCCTCACCATTCTGTAAGGAAGAATATGTTGAGGCAATTTTTCTGCAATGAATGAAGGTGAAAGCTAAAGGCAGAAAAGTACTGCTGCATATTTATTGCTACCTCCTGGTGATCCTCTGTTCTTTTCCATTTGTCAGATCAAAGTATTAGATCAAAGCCCAGAAAAGAAAGGCAAAGAGTGAGAGAGAGAACTGAGAGAAATGAACAGCTTCACTCTTTCTCCTGCTGCATTCTCTCTCCCTGCCTGTCCCCACTCTGTTTTTTCCTGACAGAGAAGCTGTGAACAGTAATAGAGATAGGAAGCAGTATGGGAGTTCCTGTGACATTTTCTGTCTTCTCTACAGCACCATGTGAACTTCCACTATTCCAAGTAATTTGGTTTTACAGGAGTACTTGCAGTTATTTTTCATAAACTGAAATTGAGTATTGGATGAGCCTGAAGATGCTGAGCCCAGATCAGCATTAGTGGAAAAGGGCAGCTATGTCCAAAGAGGTCAGAAACACCTGTGCATGTGACTCAAGGGAGTACACAATCCCTGTCCTTGGACATTGACCACAGACTGTGTAGTGTGGAAATAAATCCAGGCCTGTTTTAATGTTCTTTGTTGTGATTAAATTAGTTTTGTTTGCCTTTAGAATAGTTTTTGGGAGGAAAAAGTAGTCTGGCATTGGCTGAAGTAAGATCTAGGTTCTCATCTGATTTAAGCTGAGCAGCGGAGTTATAGCATTGGGGAGGTAGCTGATTCTACACATTGCCCTCTCTAGCTTTCCTGTTGTTTCTTTTTTCAAAAGAGTTTCCTGTATTTTTAGAGGTGATTTTATGAAGTACTTTTGCAATTGAGAAGTAACTTGGTGATTTGACTCATGTGGTTTGTTTCTCCTCCTTGAGGCTTAGTTAGTGAAGTTTTTTGAATGTATAAATCATTAGCTAAATGTGATGATGTGTGAAGAATCTTACACCCTTGCTGTTTCTGAAATCCATTTAATGAACAATTTCCTTAGTGGTCATCTCAGAAAAAAACATTATCAAACAACTCTTACCTACTAAGAGAAATTTCTTTTTCAAAAAGCCTAGCTTAGGCATAGTAGAATATTTATTACATGCCTGGCAGTATTCTTCTGCCTGAGGGATGGACTGCAATTACAGCATGGTAAATATTTCATTAGAACAAAGCAAAACTGCATGGGAAGTAGCCTGCCCTTTATTTAAAACATTTATTAAAATACAACGTTAGAATCTACATGGGAATAATTCTTTCTACCTAATCTACCAACTAAGCTACAATTTTAGGCGAGACATTTTGTTATTACAAAACCTTGCATATTAGAGCAATCTATCTTCTCCTCTGAGAAAGATGGACATCTTAACACAGACTAAACTTAGTGTACAGACACCAATGCTCCTTATACCTTTCTGGCTTCTTCAAGGAAGGAAGAAAGAGCAGGTGCAGAGTTTTCAGTGCCCTTACAAAATCCTTTCTCTTCAAAATGACAATGTAAATGTAGTGTAAGTACAAGACATAAACATGAATTAATGCTGAATTCTGCACACAAGAGTGGGAAGTAGTCACTTGATAGTGCATAAAGATGCATGTGCAGTTTTGGAGAGTAGTGCTCTACTTTAAATACTTCCTGAGCTCCACTTATTTTAAAATTGTCCATTTCTCTGGACAGTGAAAAAAGAGACAATTTTTGAGGGCTCATCCAACTGCAGCAATTTTCTTAGTGAATAGAAAAGTCATCTAAGAGCACATGTGAAGAATGAGGTCTTACTGGAGAGTAAGCTGGCTATAGCTCCTTTTCACTGGAGATCATCTTTCTGCTGGAGCACCAGAATATACATTGTCATGGGCAACCCAATGTGTTATTCTATTCCATATCTCCCTGTGCCAAAAATATTACTGTCTCTCTGAGACCCAGAAGCTGGACACAAAGAGCCACAAAGGTCAGCATACCAGGTCCTTTTGAGGTTGGGGTCCCTCGGGCAGAATTCTTTTGCCCTTTCCTTTCTTTCTTGAGGGGAAGGTGAGACAGAACAAGGCAGAAGCCTTCTTTTGTTCTCTCTGAGCTCCTTGCCTGCTTACGTGATACACAAGATACTGCATTTCACAGTGCTAAAGTGCTTCAAGGAAAATCTCACAGTACCTGTCTGGAGCCACGGTGCGCAGCCAGAGCCATCGGGGCTGGTTTGGGTGCTTGGGGACACCACTTATGCCAACACACCAATGGGTGGCTCAGGAACTGCAGTGCTGGCACCAACCAGGTCTAGCCAGCTGAGGAGGAGGCAGAGAAATTGAGAAACTCTGCAGGTTTGCTGAGTTCTCTGCTCCTGAGTTTCCCAGCCACCAGTCTTTCAGCCACCTCTGCCAATGAAGCTGCCAGGGCTGGAGAGATTGAGGGGGCATTGCCTGTGAGATGCAGCAACTTTGTATCTACTGATTGTTTGCTGTTATTTTTCTTGTTGCTGTTTAATTTTTTTAGTAAACAGCTACTTTTTCACTTATACCTATTTGCACTTCTCTTTCTTTATAGATGCAAAGGTAGAGGTTAAAACTAAAAACAGAGGTAATTCATTTTAGAGTGTCTACCCACTTAAAGTGTCTTAAACCAAGACAGTGTTTGGATAATACTCCACTTCATCTGCTAGAGGTCTATGACGAGACCCCAAGTCTACAGCCTGGTCCTACAGTGATAACAGCCTTCTTGCTTCTTCAAAGGCTAAGAAATGAAAAGAAAAAGATCACCTCACTGTACTAGTCATAGGCAGCCTCAAACCTCAACTCAAGTTTTGTTCTTGATCTTTTCCCTAGTCTCTTGAAAAGTTGCAATACTACTTGACTATGCTGCAGAATGTGCAAAATCATTTCTCATGGGTCAGCATTGCACTCATAGCATGACTTTCCATCTGTCCCAGCTGCTGCCTCCGCTGCTGTCCAGTGACACGGAGCTCCAACTTGTCTCTGGGCAAAATGCACTTCTTTCTGGCTGTGGCAGTTGGTTTTAAGTTGTTGTGAGCTGCAAACAAACAGCATGATTTTTCTAGTAACCAAGATTTATGGCTCACATTAGCTTGTCCAGAGAATTTTACTGTCTTATTGGCATGTTTTGTCCTAACACCCTGAGCTCCATAGTAACTTCTCCAACTACACTGAAAAGCTGACACACTGCAAAAGTTAATGGACAGTGAAAACTCTCTAGAGAGCCCTTACCATACCTGATGTTAGAAGCATCCAGATGCTGAAAAACTGTGTCCCCTTGTTTAAAGCCAAGGCTGTTTCTCACCCTGAGAAAGGGATCTTGCAGTAAATCTGCTCTGGGGCATAAAATCACCATTCATTGCCTATGCCATGAGGTAGCTCCCAAAATGCAGCATCAGCTCCAGAGACCAAAATGAGTTTAGGTTCAATGCTGGTTTATTTGGGTGGCCTCCAGACTCTGAGGATGCAACTGCAAAGCATTCTAGCAAGACTCACAAGAATATGCAAATGGACCACAAGCGATTCTCCAAAGCTGTGCTCCCAGGTCTGGCCTGCCATGCAGTGCAATCAGAAGTCCTGAGCAAACAGAAGCTCAAGCCAGCACATTTTCAGAAGACTGGGAAGCTGAACCACAGGAGACCACAGATGTGCTGACTCCTCCCAGTTTGATGGGCTGGCAGTGAAGGAGACCATACTCTGCTTCCCAGTGCCTCTTCCTCCAGGGCTGGCAAATACAGGATTATCTCAGAGCCCTTTGAAATATCTCTGAGATACTTAAACTTAGACACTTTACATTTTTTCTCTTTTTTCTTTTTTTTTTTTTTTTCCTTTTCCTCTTTTCTCATTAATTCCTTCTGTCAGAGATGGAAATTAGTCACTCAGAGACAAGAAGTCTGAATCTACAGAGCTGGCCAGGCAGTGCCTGAGCATTGGAAGTTGAAGATTTCATGTGATAAAAGCAGCTGAAGTAACACTAAAATAGGTTTTGGTGCCTAATTTCTTTGGAAACCTAGTCCTTGCGCTCTCCCTTTGTGGGTCACATGATTAATGCAGCATCCACACAGACATGCTATCCTTCAGAAAGGTAGTGAGGCACTCTGTGCCTGTCTTCATATTTAGCATTAATACATGAAGCACTCCACATTTAAATAACTATGCCAGGATTTCTGTACAGTCCTGTACCAGAAGACAAACTATCCAACTCCATCTCAGTAATGCTGCTTTCCTTCACTAAGAAGTCAGAGCAATGAAATCTCACAATGAAATTGTGCACTAAAACACACTTATATTGTATTCAGAAGCAGCAATGGTTAAGTACAAATATTTAATCTTCAACAATGCTCAGTAAAAGAACTGAAGAGTATTTACAATATTAGTTTAGCAAAACTGATAGTAATGGAAAAAATAAGTAGAGGTACCTTCTGCATCCTGTGAGGTTTATGCGGATGTACCAAAATGAAGGTGGGTGTTCGGAGTTGCACTCCTCCCAGAGAGTGCTCTGTTGGTGGAAGTATTGGCATACCTCCAGCAACGTTCCTTCTGTTTTTTTTTTTCTCTCATATAGATAGATAGACTGATATGCTTGGTGTCTTGGTGTGATGCCCTTCACTCACAAGAAAGAAGCCACCATATATTGTATCAATATAAATTTGTGAGCTAATGTTCAATGGTAAATGTGACAGTGATTTAACAAGATTTGTTGGCAAGGTATACTTGATTGGTTACTGCATAGAGGACAGAGTCATACAAAAGCATTAGGAAGACCCTCCCACTGAATCATGAGGTTCAGAATGTCCTGCTTTCTGAACCCCTTCTCAGAGAGCAGTCTTGGCACAACTGGGGCCACTCCTAGTCCCAGACTTGGTCAACAGTTTAGGTTGAAAGGATTATACATGCACAATGAATCTTTTAGACCACTTAGCTAAGAAGTCAGAGTTTATCATGCTATTAATCACTCAGTGAGGATCTGTTGTGGGAAGGGATCTCTCAGCTGGAGGAGTAACCTTGAGAGGTGTCCCTGCTCCAGGAGAGATCCTGGCGTGCGGCCCGCTGCCGCACAGGAGAGCTCCAGGGGCCCTGGGCTGCCTGCTATTTATAGAGAAGGATGAGTGACTTATGGTCATATTTGCATACCAGCAAGACGTCTGGGTCACCATTCCAGACAGCCCCTGGCTGCCATGTTGCCATCTGCCCCCAAAGTCCAGAGTAAGGTGGAGGCAGACATCACATCCTTCACTAGTGGTTATTGCTTAAAAAGGGTGGAGGAAAGCACACCTCACAGGATGTTAAGAGTCCCAAAGATCCACAACACTAGCACTTTGCAGTTATACTTAATCCTTTAAGTAGTTATTGAAGGGATGAATATGTTGCTGTCAAGTGACAAGATACTTCTAAGTCCTATAAGCCAAAATCCTTCCTGCAAAACAAAGAATGGGAACAGCTGTCTTCTGGAAAGGTGCCTTGTTTCGCCTTTTGATCATGAATACTACATCTCTGTGCTTGTCTGGATTTTGTTAGAACAGTTTTTACATCCAAACTCATATATACGTCATCTGCCATCCAATTATTGGAGGTCATTCAAAGGTTATATTTGAGGTACTCACTGGAGATACAAAGCAAGCGTTTCATTCATTGATAGTGATTGCTGAACAAAGGCTTGGAAATCCTGAAGGAACTATCAGAACAGATTTGAACTTCTACACCATGAGAATAGTGTTGTGAAGTCAGTGTGACCTTGACAGAAACAGCAGGTAGCTGTGCTCACACCTTCTGAAGTATGAGGGACACACTTGCATAATTGACTTAAGGTGCTTTTCATGTGAGTGACAAGTTGACAGCTATTAATTATCTTAATATTTGCTTGGGGTTCTGAGCTTGCATCAAGCGATTAAAGATACTTTTGTAAATTAGTGGTTTTGTTTGCACTCCTTCCTCTAATTGTTTGCAAAAATAATTTATCATCATTGTGTTTCAAATCTCTGAGTACTGCAAATAATACTTAAATAGTATGGTTTAATGCAGAGGGAAGTAAACACAAATGTGTAAAGAATGTGTGGAGGAAGGGAGGAAGGGTAGATCTTAACAGGAACATGAGTGTCTTCCTCATCTAAATTTGACGTGATCATTTAGAGGTGGGTGGTACCAAAGTGCTGTAATATTTCAGGCAGACACAAAAGGGTCTATTTTTATTATGTGGACATTAAGTGGACTGTTAGGAACTTGAAGACTGTAGCAAATTTTCCAACAATTTGCATTTCTGAATGTTCAGTAGCACACGAGATTAGGTCCCTCCAGAAACCAAACTCACTACCCCTCCCTGCCTGAAACTTCATTTGCTGCACCCACTGGTTCTCAGCATCTCTCACCTGAAACTCACTGTGCAACTTTCTATGCACTCCTCTGTTTTCTTTTAGGTCATAGTGATGCCTGTGGTGTTCAGGCTGTTCTGTAAATCTTGTAGATATCCTTTCAGTATAAATTTCACCTCATCATGCCCTGCCAAATGCATGGCTAAAGTTTGTAAGCATGTCATGCATTGCTGCTGTATTTTCTATTGAGATGAAATAAAACAAATGATGCAGTACTGTTTTTAGAAGAAAATGAAATTCTGGGAAAGAGGTAATGAAAAGCTCTGTCTTTTGTAATTTCTGATCTGAATTCAGAGTGATCTGAATTTGTAAGCAAACACGACAGAAATTATGAGTCTTTTCCTTTTTGAATCTCATTATCTTGCTTAGATCACTGAAAATTCCAAAATTTAGGAATAACCACACAGTCCAGAAGTCAATTAATGAATAATTATAAGAAGGCATTGGTCAGTCTTAGATAGCTGCCAATGTCACTGCTATGCCTCATCAACAACAGAAACTTTTAGTATTAGGAAAGAATTCTGGCTAGCTCAGACAAGATGTCCCATGTCAGTCCTGAGGCAACTGCTTACCTTGTGTGTGAGTCAGGATAAGCTTATATAAAAACTGATAAAATTGATTATGCTGATATGTGGTAAAACAATGGCTGAAGACATAGATTTCTGCAAAATATTGACCAGCTTCCTTCCTTCTGTGTGACAATGCAGACCTTCTAAACATTAATATCCTTGGGTCATCCCACTGCTACAGTCAGCTAAGGCCAGCCTTAAACAGCAGCCCAGCATCAGTGGATGCTGAATGGTTGTGATAGAACCTTTTTGCTAGACTTAATTTAAGCAATGGTCAGTATTTCCCCATTTCTCTCATAAACATAGGAAGAAAAAATCAAGCAAAGTATTATGAAAGAAATTATGGGAATCCTCTTACATATTTATGAATTAAAAAAAAAAAAAAAAAGAAGGAAAATTTCACGGGGATAAAGTAGAAAACTGCATTTCCAGACCTCAGAGCAATTCTGATTAACTACATTAATCATTCTTGGCTAATGCTATACCTGTAGGTATAGATGTATCTGGTCTGTTCCTGTAAACATCTGGCAGTATATTAACCTCTGTAAGACTTAGATGTTCATATAAAAACATATGGACATCAAAGTATGGTATAAACCATGATATTCAAACTTGTTAAACAACCAAATGCATCTCTGCTTTGTGCCAGATTAATACAGGCAGATCCTTCCAGTTGTTATTTGGCTGTGCTGAGTACTTGGCTATCATCTCTTCCCCTCTGCTGTGTGTGGCAGGGCTGACAGCTGGGGACAGGAGTCACAGCTTCACTTATCCAAATTCAGAGGAAGACAGCAATCAGGCTTCAGCCTCTGAAGGCTTTTTATTTCCTGGCTGTTAAAACAGAAAAAGCATTCATATATAGATAGCAGGGATGCCTTTTGGAGAAAGAAAGGCAGGGCAAACTCTCAAACCCGGTTGAAAATCCAATACCTAACTACCATTCTGCCACACAAACACACAGAGCTGTTGCTGTGCTATGCACAGACTCTTGATAGCCAGCCATGTTCCTATCCTGTTCTAGCAGAGTACTCACACTCGTGCATGCAGCCTGATAATTGCCTCTATCATGCACTGTATGTGTTCTCCTTGGCTCCATATAGATTCATAATGGTCAGAATATTTTTGACAGACCTGAGGCAGAATTCATTCTTTTCATGCACAGAATATAATTAAGTCCTATTTGGAGGAAAAAATGTGTTGGTTTTTTTTCCTTTCACGGATGCTTGTTTATATACTAAATGCAATATTATTAGTTTCGTTGAACTGAATTTGCTAGAGGAACTGCACTTATTTGCTTTCATTCTTTTCTTTGCCTCTAGCTGTCTGTTCCAGAACAGGGACTCCCATTCTTCTCTGCCCACGTATTACAAAAGCATAGTCTACAGGAGAGTATTTATGCAGCAAATGGCACTGCTGCCATCTACTTGTTGAAGGAAGCATTGCCATTTCCTAATTAATCAAGCACACAGCTCAGTTTATGTCCCAAATCACCTTTGTTTTCCCTCAGTCTAAATATTTAATCATAATTTTTATCTCACTTGCACTATGTATCCACCAGACAGTCCACCCACATGTTGGGTAAACAAGTAGCTGCATGAACATTACAGTTTCCTATTTCTTGATGGGACCAGGAGTAACTAAAGAGATGCCAACTCAGTCAGAAATGTTTCCTGCAGCTGTGCCATTAACAATGTGCCTCTCTCACATAGATTGTCTTGGCTTCTGCTGCTGCTGAGCTCTTACTACAGTGGAGACCTTCATTTGGCACATGGCCCTTGCAAAATTTTTCTGTATTATTTAATAATACATAATATTACATAATAATAATATATTGTAAACCCAGCTCCTAATTTATTTTTACATTTGTCTTTGTTAGATCTTTGTATTTAACCAAGATCCCTAACTGTGATTAAGAGAAAGTTTTGTTCCTGTATGTCCAAATCACTGTGACTCAAAATTTAACTAAAATTTAAAGACTGCATACAGGGCTGTTGCTCAGCAGGACTCTCCCAACATCTATGTTCCCTTCGACATGAGCAGAGGGCTTTTTCTGCTGTCTGGTGTGACTTCATTGTCCAAATTGTGAACATTTTGCTATCTGTGTGTCTGAGAGGGGAATTCTGGACTGAAAATCTTCTCTAGAATGACTTCGATTAAAAAAATCCTTGATTTTCCAATTTTCTTTTTGCTGCCTGTCTGATTCCTTTATGAAGTAAGTATTGAAGATGTGCCTAAAACATTTAAGGGGTATTGCTTCCAAGTATCTCCTTGCTAAGCCTTTCTTTGTCTGGGGATTTGCTACATATAAAATGTAATACTAAACTGCAAAGGTATCTTGGAATTAGCCTGTTTGCAGATACTTTGGTTATTGCAAATTTTGTTTGTGCTATACATCAATGTAAAGAAGTAAAGATGACATTTTCTTATTTACAAATGTACTCCTCTTTAGAAAAATGCCTTCATTTCTCCTGTTATACTCTTTTAAAATGGCAAAGAATTGGTCTGTGTTTTAAAACACTCTTGCTGAAAGTTTTATACATTGGTGTTTCCTTCTGGCCTCCATAAATGCCATTACAGCGTGCAAAGGAGTATTGTGGTCTGGAAGCCCTTCTAAAAGCCTACCAGAAGGAATACGTTAAATCCTAAAGAAGCAGGAATTAATGAAAGCATTCCACATATTTCTTTTTTCTCTATCTTGTTTGTGAGCCCTTTACCACTGGGGCCTGAGTTCCAACTGATTCTTAAACATGCTTGACTCATTCTTCCCTTGGAACAGTGTAAAGGGCTGCAAAGAGAGCAACTCTGGCTTAGTCCATGGAAGCAGTGATGGGCTTACCATGAGGCATCTGATTCACTCAGGGGATCATCATCTGCTTAAGCACCGGAGGGGATGGCTGGTAGAAATTTGGATGGTCATGGTTCAAGAAATGTATCAATAGGCTGTGCATATTTATTTGCTTTTTAACTCGTTTGTCAAAGTAAAGAAACTGTGTAACACCAAGTGATGCTTCCAGTTGGAACTGGTCAGAGTCTCCACAGAACTACAGCTACCCTTCACTATGAAATTGTGACAGAAAATTATAAAGAAATCCAAATTATCATAGAGAAGACAACTTTTTATAATGATTTATTTTTAAATGGCTCTGCCTCACTTGTGTAGTATTAAATTAAAAACTTGCTTTCCTTTTAAGCCCTCATTGAGTAAATTGATTTTTTAACTGCCAGATTTAGAGATAAAATGCATCTTTCACATCTAAATATACTGAAACAGGGTCCATTAATAGCAACTATGGACTGGGTTTTTTTAACTGTAAATACTTTGGTATATACATTGCAGAAAACTCCCATAATAAAATAGTTTTTTCATAGTAGTAAGATTTATATTTGCCATATTTATATTTTTATATTTTATGATATGCTAATTATTTCTAAATTCTAAAATCGAACTCAGTTGATTTTTAGGATGTGTGTTAGCAATTAGTTTTATCAATGCTTTTGAAAGAAAGAGTTGGAGATAGGAATATATAAATAAATTAATATGGAAATCAGGATTACAGAAATAAACAGTTGAAAGAACTGGCACAATATTTCAGACTTGAGACATCTTAGTGATTCGGGAGTCTTTTTTTCATGATAGAAAAGGCTGGTGTTTCTGCCCTATTAATTGGAATGTGGTTGTTTTAACTGAGAGAGTTCCAGAGTTCCAGCACGAAGAGGGAGGTGAGCAGGTGGGATCTGGGCTGGGAGGAAAAATCCACTTCAGCCAGAGAGTTGGTGTTGAATGCAGCAGCTTCTCCCGGTGAGGAAACTCTTGGCTGATTCTGATGTTTTATTTTCATCATTGTCTTGAGGTTTTCATATGACCTGTATGCATGCCTCTGTCTAATCACAGGGAAAAGAGGAGCAGAGCTGAGAACAGGAAAGTTAATAGATCCAATAAGTACTGAATATAGGTTATTTAATAAAATCCATTGGTGCCTATGGTGTGGCTCTGTACAGGTCAGTTAAAGATTATAGTTTCAAATACTTGTTTTGTAATATAAAAACATAAGGCATAAAGGGCAGTTCTGAAGGCATGGGAAGGACTTTTCTGAGAACTGGAGTCTGGGAGGATAGGAAGGTGAAAATACTATTTTGTATATCTCTACTGTTTTATTCCTTCCTCAGACATTTGGTACTGGAGACTCTGAGACAGTCCACAAGGCTGGAAGGAACCTCTGCTGTGACCCCGTGCCAGGACCAAGGACAAAAGGAAGATGTACAGGTACTGTGGAAATTCCCAATGAGTAGCTACACACATTCCCAGAGCTGCCACTGAAGGAGGGCAGATGAGTAACAGGCTACTTTTCCTTGCAAAATGTCTCATGGTCATGTCAGATACTTTCTCATATTCATTTCTCTTCGAAGACACATGACAAGAGCAAAGGTAGTAAGTGTACTATGGTATTGCTGGAAAGCTGTGAAGCCTGTACCTTTTTGGTCATAAATCATCTTGGTTCTGTCTTTGTTCTGTGACAGGCTGCGCTCGGGGATGGAGGGAGAGAGTGAGGGAGGCAGGGAGGATGGATGCTGCTCGTTTGTTTGTCCATCCTGTTGATGCCAAAAAAAACCCAAAACAAAAAAAAGACATCTTGTCTTCTAAGGTAGGCTTTGGATAGGATTTCTTAAATGGGAGGGACACCTGGTGGTGCTAAAGGAATCCTGCAGAGCATCCAACTGATCCCAGAGTGCCCTCTGGGTGCAGTGGAGGGCAGGAGAGAGCCCGTGATGCACGAGGGAAGTGGCCAGAATGGCCAGAAGCAGTCATCAGCTCCTCGGGTACTCTTTGTTTGCAAAGAGGCGCCATAACAATTTGTTATGGGAATTAATTTAAAATTTTAATTTCTATAATTTTTAATCATTAAGAAAACTCATTATAAATTGATAACTGTACTTATTTAAGGCATGGACAAAATATAGACCCTAATCTTCCCCAGCTGCAGTTACTGATACTATATGAAAAGCATAATTAGTACACAATTCTTCTGTGACCAGCCAGAATAATAATGTTGGTATTTCAATGTCAAATCAACATTCTTCATATTGTTTGTAATAATTTCACAAATGAGGAGAAAACGTGGAACAAGGTGGTTCAAGTACCTGCAGAAGTTTCTAAAGGATGACTGCTGGTTATGTGTTTAACCCTAAGTTTGCATCCCAGTTCTTCCATGCCCCATTACTTCATGCTCTTAGCACAGTCTTCAGCAGTCCTTTATAGCTCTCCATCTTTCCAGAGGGCTGGGGAGGATAAGGGATGTAATGCATGCACTCAACACCACATTGCCCAAGAGTTTATAAGGCTATTTCTAAAATCAGTCCCCTTGTCTGAACTGATTCTCTCTTGGGTACCATGTCACCACAGAATGTGTGTCTTGAGCCCTGAGATGGTGTTTGCACAGTGGCAATGGCTTACAGCCAATGCCTCCACACGGCGACGGTGTAGCTCTTGCAGTGTAACATGACACAACCTGTCCCAGCTCTCGCCGCCTCCATAGGAGTCCTTCCACTCACACAGAAATCACAGCAACATAGAATAACCTTTCAACCTCATCACAACTCCTGTCCTAAACCCTAGTAACCAATCTCTTTATTCTCAGATGAGTAGGCAGCCAAGCAGTAGAACACTCATTCATTATCATCAGACAATTTGCCTCCCTCACTTACTTCATAATCCTCTTAATCCTACGCCTGGTGTTGGACCTTCAGAAAACAAATTAATTAACCTCTAAAACTACTCTAATAGTTCATAAAAACTTTGGTCTTGTAAACCAAAGATTGAAGATTATGCCTCCTCTTGGAGTTCTTTCCCTTCAGAAAGAAAACCTTTATCTACAACTCCAAAGCTTTTATTTTAATTTACAATACTTTCTGACTCCTCTCTACCCTAAACTGCACAAATCACTCCCCAAGATAGCTCCCATAAAAGTTCTAAGGTGACAAAAAAATTTAGCAACAACTCCAAGCCTGCAACCCAAAATCTCCCTGGTCCCCATGGGTAGAACACAGCTACCCCACTAAAACCCAATTACACAGAGGAGACACCCCCGTTTTTAGCAGTGTCTACACCAAACCAGCACTCAGACAATCATAACTCCCACAGTCATAACCAAAGCCTGCCACACACCACACCCAACAATTCTTCAATCCCTCCATGTTTCTGGAAAGAGCTCCGCTGCCAGAGACAGAGTAAACAAAACCCACAAATATTCTGCCCAAGTACACCAAAAACAGCACCAGCAACACAAAGGAAGTACCTGGACTCATCAGCCACCCATGCTCAGCAACTGATGCCAATACTAAACCTACCACCCCATAATAATAAGGATTGGACGCAACTGCCAATTCTCCTAAAATAGAGCATGCAACCAAAAATGCAACAAAATTTCTCATAATAATTTCTGCTTGACCTTTCTCCAAGACTTACTGTTACATTAAGTTAATAATGATTTCATTATTATAATGCAAAATCTCCATTTTGCAGCTGGAGAAACAAAAGTATCAGAAACCTTTATGGGGTGGATTGGGGTTTTTTTTTTGGTTTGGTCTCCTCTCTTCCTTCTGTAAGTACAATTATAGGGCCAAAGAGTTCAGCTTTTCTCTGGGCAGAGAGGTCAGGCACAGAGAGGGTCTCAGCTTGTGTAGGCACAGCCACCTGCTGGCACAGTGAGAGCGTGTCTTGAGAAGGGTTGAGGCTGTGAACAAGAATAAATGTGATGTATCGACACAGTAAAGAGCTACAGAAAGCATCTCACAATGGTCACAAGAGGGCAGAAGCATCCAAGATTAGGTCTGCAGGTCCTTGGTAGCTTTCCCTACCCTGGATTTCTTTTACATTTAAATTCATAAAATCCTCTTTGAACAAAAATGTAAGCACACGACTTAATGCAATTATCATCAGCTCTATTATTAGCTCAGTCCTAAAAACACAACCAAAAAGCCCCAGTAACTCTGAGATGATATTTGTTTATGGTCTGATGGAAAGATCAGTTTTCTTGGGAATGAGAGGCTTCAGGAACAGCACGGTCTTAATAGCATCCTTGCTTCCTCATTCACATTTCTCTTAATATCCAGTTGCAAGTCAAGTTTTGTCACTTGAGAAAAGAGAAAATCAAGAAAATATGCTAATTTCTTCAGGTACAATAGTCTTTAAAACATTATCTCCCCTTGCCACTCTTTGTTTATTCATCGTTTGGTTCTGATACCAAAAGGTTGTTTTCATGTATTTGACTTTAGTTATATAAGTATCTTTGTTGACTCCACTGAGGCCATAACATTAAAGTAAAAATACAAGAATTTTTGGGATTATGGCTCACAATCTTTTTACTGCACAGATAACACTAGTCCTGCAAATCTGTCTATACACAGAAATGATCTCCAAAATAGTTTCTAATTACTTCAAAGAAGCATGACATTGTTCTCTTTCCATCAAATTATATAAATCTGGTTTTAAAGCTTGAATCCAAATCTGAGTTTGCTCCTTCCTGCCAACAGATCTGGATCTGACAGGCACACAACATCTCCCCTGTGCGCAGAAATGTTCTCAAGAGCCCTCCTCTGCTGGCAGATGGGTTCCAGCAGTGTGGATGAGCCCACATGGGTAAGCAGAAACCCTGCAGGACTGGGCACACAATCTGAGCCACTCCAAATAGTTCCAGAACATCTCTGTGAAAAAAATAGGCCTTTACTTTAGAGGTCTGAACAATCACTGATTTTATTCCGTAATGCTGAATAACTAAGCCAAAATATGTATTATGAACAAAACTTACAATGACCACTTTTAGTAACAATTTCATTTATCACATAATGAAAAGGACAGATAGAACACCCAAAGAACTTAACTGAATTCCTTCTTTAATGTAATGCATGCCTACTGAATCAAATCCATCCTTTCACAGGGAAATTAATTTAATGGAGAATTGAATAATAGCAATACTAGTAATATAGTAATATAATAATGTAAAAAATAGCATGAAGGGTGAACAGAATCAGGAATGAACCCTTCTCTTTTGGTATCATTTGCACGTTCCCCCGGTGTTAGGAGATAGACCTTTGTAGAGGCTAGAACCCTGAGTATCCTGAGACACCAGAAAATCTGGAGATAAGTAAATAACTTACTCTTTCATCTGTCTAAAGTGATTTTGAGTTCACATCTGTGACCTTCATTACAATTTAGAGGTGGCATGACATGAAATCTTAATTCTTTTCAGGGATTTCAAACTGATTCATCCTGCAAGGTTTAATGATGATGGTTTCTAGTTTCTAGTAATTAATTCTTAAATTAAAATTGCAAATGTCACTAAAGACAGAAATTCTTTTGATGACAAAAATAGAGTTCAAAAATGTTCCTGGCAAATTTGAAAATGGAATTAAAAATAAGATGAAATTAAAAGGAAGCTGGAATTAAAACAATCCAAAGACATGCTATATAAGTGGGATGAATCATCCCTATTGGTACAGCATGGGGAGCAACTTTCTTCTGCAGTTTTGAAGAAAAAGCTCTGGTCAAATATGGTTTGGTCAGCCATGCCATATTACAAAAATGGCAAATGTCATCTTAGGTTGCATTGTCAAGGGTAAAACTTGTAAACTTTGTAAAATATATTCTTCCAGTGTACTTTTAATTGGTAAATATTCAGCACAAGTATATTATTAACTTTTGAGTGTGGCCATGCAAGAAATAGACCAATGGGATAAAATATCTTAGATTAAAGAACTGAGGATAAAAAAGGAGTGCTTCTCACTCCTTGCTATGATGTGGGAAGCAGGACAATTCAAGGAGACACACCCTCAAAACTGGGCTTTTATGATTATGAAATGTAAAAAACAGCAGCAAACTTATCCAAAGATTCTGATAAGAAACTCCAACACAAAAAGGGAAGAGCAGTAGGATATAATAAATTAATAAACAAATGTGTGCACATTAGGATGATAGGAAGTAATTGAAAGAAAGACGTGTATCTGTGTTTTAGAATCACTAAATGATGGTTAGTACCTTGGAGATGAAAATTTTACTAGCTTCCCTGATATTCAAAAACTAAAGCTTCTGAGAAGACCTAATAATTTCTGTGGCCAGCCATCTGATCATGAACTCAGTCCCAAAGGAATGCTGTTTCAGAGGGAAGCTCTTCCTGCTTACCATATCAGTCACATAAGACTGGTTTAATTTATGTATGATAAGTGGGTATAATAACATTGATTTTTGCAATTAAGCTCATTTTATGAACTATGCTTCTAGAAAATTCCAATCATCTCTTCTTTCTGAAGAGTTTTATCCTGCTTTTCTGAGAAGAGCATTATTTATGCTAGATAATGCCAAGGAAAGGCTTAGGTGATCTATAATTCTTATTGCTCATTGTTCTCTGTATTCCTAAAGCTACCTTTAGTTAAAATTTACTTCGTTTAAGATTGAAGAGGATAAATACTGTATATGTGCTGTATAAAGTGACATAATAATGTTCTCTAAATGCTGAAGAGATGGCTGTGAGGAGTTATGGTGGTTTGACCTTGTCTGGCTGCCAGATGCCTACCAAGGATCACTCTACCTCTCACTCTCTCAATGGGATGGAGGAGAAGATATGATGAAAGGGATTGTGAGCTGAGATAGAGATTGCTTAGCAATTACTGTCATGGGCAAGAGAGTCTTGATTGAGGAGGATTATATTAATTTATTGCCAATTAGAAATACCTTAAGATTGTGAGAAGAAAAGACAAAACTAAACCCCCTTCCTCTGCCCTCTCCCACTTCTTCCCAGGCTCAGCTTCAGTACTGGCTCTGCTGGGTCTCCCCTGAGCTGCATAGGGATGGAAATTGGGTAAGTGGTCAGTTCACAACCTTTCATCTCAGCTGCCCTGGAATCCTCACTTTGTTTCCTTGCTCCATTTCAGGGTTTTTCCCACAGATACAGCCCTGGCTGGGTCCCTCACAGGGGCTGCAGTTCTTCAGGAACAGCCTGCTCCAGTGTGGGCTTTGAACAGCAGGAGGAATATGTGATTAAATTGTCATAAGGAAGATAAGCATTAGCCATTCATGTGGTGAGGCCAGTGAAACAGAAGGATTTCATGGGAAGGATCTGGAATTTTGATTATAGAACAAGCTTAAAACAGTGAAAAACCTTCTATCAAAATACTTGTATTGCAGAGTAGGAGTAAAAGGGAAGGTCCTTTGAAATCCCTCCTAATTCTGTGATCTTGTCAGGTTGAAAGAATTAGTTAATTGGTGCCACGTAAGGTAAATTTGCTCTAGGGGCAAGCCCATGATCTGTGACTTTAGTTGACTGATATTTGTGTATTTAGTATTTTGTTATAATTTCTTTGGGGGTTTTTTGACCCTTCTTTCTTACTTTAGGATAGACTTTTGACCTTGTGTAGTCTTTTACTTGTAAGCTATTATCTATTTGTCTCTCTGGAAGTTTGGAAGTTGTATAATGCTGTCCATGTCTATTACCATTCTAGTTTAGTTTTTACTGCATGTAATTGATAGCAATAGCTGCTTCTATCAGACTTCATAAAGTGTGTGGCTTTCTTTTGCATTCTGGCTAAAAAATTCTGCTTTGGGGTTTGCCCTCTAAAATGTAGAACATATTAGTTTATGTTTTGTTTGTGCCATCAGCATGACTCTTGTTAACAAACAGACTGTTTCTGAGAGTGGATATTTTCTGGTTATTGCATTTTTCCTCAGGTGCAGACATCATACAGTCTAATATTGGGTTGTGACCTCTTTCTTTTAGTCTGTCTTCACAGGCTGTTAATGAGCTTGAATATTGCATTAAAGGCTCGATGACAACTCCCCAGAGAAGAGTAATCTGTGGATGGTGTAATAGCAAGTAAATATTTAAGTCTGTTCCCAAGACACTCAGGCTGCCAGCTTTGCTCTCTGTGCAGTGGTGTCAGTGGGGGGAGCATTATTGCTGCCCATGCTCTAGTGTGCCTCTGTGGGATCTCACAGAAACCTCCAAGAGGGCACACACCAGATACCACTAGCACTACCTCCTTCCTTGCCCTCTCGCCTCTGGGTTCACAGGAAAAACGTGGGAGGGTTTCCATCTGCAGCAGAGAAGCAGGAGTGCTGAATGTGCTATGGGAAGTGCCAGTCTGGCAGCCCATGACAGCCTGTGTGAGCCTTGGGGGGTGCAGCAGAGCCCCAGCCCAGGCCTAGGATCTACAGGCACTCTGGTTATACAAGTGAACCAAATATTACAAGGTCTCCCAATAGCTGTATTTGTCTGAGCATTACATTCACATTAAAAAGAATATCCAAGGCAATTAATTCTTCTGCAGTGCTGAATTAGAGACACTAAATTCCTCAAGACCAGGAAATTTAGATAAACTATAAACTTCTCTGAAACACAGACAATTTTACTTCTCATTTCCTGCCCTTTTCATAAACACTCATAAAGGTTTCCCAATACACGATGATGCAATCAAGATGATAATTTACTTTGGAAAACATTCTGGGGTTTAGAAAGCAAATATTATCATGCTGAAGTTGCACAGGATGAAACCACAGAAGGCTGTATTGGGGTAGAAGGTTAATTTGGAACATCTGTAATAAACTAATGACGCCCCTCAAGCCATGCAGAGAAGGTAGTACACTTTCTGTTTGTGTTAGTATTTGGGAATGAAACCACATTACTGGGAGAGGAGGGAGGAAGATATTCTGGAAAACTGTCATGGCTCTCTGGCTTTTGGCAGATTGAGAAAATCTTTTGTGTCTCAGTTTTAATAATGACCCAAATGTTGGTGTTTGAAAATCTAAAGGCATCTGCCACTTGCTTTTTCTTTTAGGGGAAGCAGAATGTAACAGAATTCAGCCTATAAAAGGTGAGGTATTCCTAGTCTTTAGGCACACCTGCTAGTCCCAACCCCAAGCTTGCTAAGACTGGTGTGTGCAGAAGTACAAGAAAATCAGCATCGAAAAATTTTACCATATTGGCTGGACCCGACATTGGCCTCTAAAAGTCTGTCTAAGACACAAGAATTCGTAGCCATCTGAGAAAGAGAGACATCTGCTGTAAATCCTGCTACTAATAACCTGCTAGGGCATACTGAGCAGCCTCCCCAGTTGAATTAAAACCACTGGACGAAGTGGAAGAGTTCAGTTTAGGTGTTGCTAGGCTGCTGCTGCTTCACTGGAAACACCCAGAGCAAACACCACCAATGAGGGCAAGAACAGTGCATGATGCTGTGAGACTGAGCTTTTGATGGTGTAGAAAACAACACTTTCTCTACAAGCCTCATGCAAAAATAAGAAATTTAATCAGATCTCATACTGACTACATGGTGCATATTTAGTCTGTCAAATATGGCAAAATCATACACTTATGCTAATTTTCTTATGTCCACTGGCTTTTTTTCTGGATGAAATTATTCCACTTAGGATTCAGTAATGAAGTTACAGTAACTACCATTTTAAATTGCATTTTGTAGGATAGTTTAGGGAATGGAGCACAAGATATATTGTCATCTGACACAGCATAAAAATATTTTATTTGGATGCATAAATGTGTTTAATAACCAGAATTGCAATATTAGAAATGGTGACTATAGTCCCCTAATGAGCACTTTGAGGAAAGACAGCAAATGGAACAGGCTCTGACATCCAGTGTACACCTACACAGCTGCTCTACCACATGACATTTCTAAATGGGCTTCCCTACAACAGTATGTGACAAGTGATAAAAGCTGGCTTGTTAAATCTGACAGTATCTCAAGTCTGTATCTCCAGGACACTTTTCATTAAGAGGCTTTCAGCTTTGGGTCCTGAAAAGAACTACTTTAAAAATTGCACTGGCAAACTGACGTCTCCTTGTTTATCATGCCCTATTTTCTAGAAGAAATCAAGGGTGTAAGGATATCTGCCTTAGGCACCCAAAACCAGACCCAAATTCTTGAAAGGTGGATGCACAAGATCATTTATCACCTTCCCAAGAAGAACATAAACTAATTAATATAAAATATATATATGTAGCATATCATAGTAATGTTATATTTTGTATAATATAGTATGTATGCATACCTATTCTTGTTCTTACGTTTTGAAAACTCTGGATTTAATTTAATTTGCTTTTTCCAGTGTAGGGGTCTGTTTTTCAAAACTGTAATTTTTACATATGTGAGATTATGAAGTGCAGATAATATCCAGTGAATGAATGACTGCCCCCTCCTACCTTTCTAAATTCCAACACCCCAGTCACTTAAAAAAAAAAAATATTGATGATAATCTGTTCCTTTAAAGACTCTAAGACAACAATAACCCCATTTCTGCCTGAAAGTTTGTGTGCTCATCTTCTATAACACTTGGTCAGACATTTAAGGAATGCCTGAGACCCACTGCCCTGAGGCCCTGGTGTCTTCCTCAGAGGACTTCAGATGTAACCAGCTCAGCAGATCTGAGGGACTGTCCCATAAACTGTAGCAGCATTCCCTAGTATGACAACAGAAATCATGGCCTGCAAGGCCATGTTCCTGCCATCTGAACGTGGTCAAGCACCCTATTGTGCTCTCCATTTCTCTGTGGTGAGTTCTTTTTACAGAGAATTATGGAATAGTTTGGGTTGGAAGGAACCTTAAAGTTTTTCTAGTTCCAACCCCCTTTCCATGGGCAGGGGCACGTTTCACTAGAATAGATTGTTCAAAGCCCTGTCTAACCTGGCCTTGAACACTTCCAGGGATGGAGCATTCACAGTTGTCTGGGCAGCCTCTTCCACTGCCTCACCACCTTCACACTAAACAATTTTTCACACCTAACCTACCTATATCTACCCTATTTCATATATCATGTTCAAGTGGAAAAGGAGAGAATAATTCTCCAAAACAATCTAGTTTAGTATTTCTGAGATGCTTTAAAAAGACAGGAAAGGATAGATGTGGATAAAGAATTATCTGATGCTATCCTATGCTCAATACTTACACCTTTAAAACCCTGTTTAATTTCTACAACTGCTTCAATGTCTGCTTTTGCTGTGGGCAGATTCCCTGAATCTCTCCTTCTGGAAGAGGGAGACCCACCTTCATTCTGACAGCATGTGCATGTCTGCCCAGTTGCTGTGCAGGCTCACAAGCCAGACATTTCTGTGGCCATCTCTTCCAGTGACACAGCTCAAACTTGGAATTTCTCTCAGCCCATGCTACCAGATAAAATATCGTATGAAACAGCAGTAATGCCTTTTTTCCCCTGAAAGAAACCTAAAATACTCATCCTTCCTCTGCTCCAAGTAAGCACATATTATGCCTCTCCTCGGAGAGTTTCCTGATCATCACAACTGGTTTACTGGGGACCTGACTATTCCTTCTATTTCTCATGGAGTCCCTGCACTGCCCTTGAGAGACCAAGCCATGAAGAGTACATTCAGTATTTAGTAGCTATAGCACCAGCTAGGGAGGGCAGAGATATAGTCCCTAGTTTCTACATCAGTAAATAGTTAAATACTTGACCATTCAGCATCACAGCCCCTAAAATGTCACAATAAATACCTGCCAGACTCTGGGAAAGGTGTGCAAAGTTACAAGTAGAAGAATTGATCTATACATTTTCTTTTTCAGAAATAATCTGCAAACACACTCTGACTTCTGCAAAAAGGTTTCCCTTGTTTAAAACAAATTACATGGGTAGTATGAATGAACAGGCAGAGTGTCAAAATCTTGGATATAAATGAACATGATAAATATGTGTGATCTCAATGATTATTGCAAAATGGTTTGTGAAAGTAGGACAGGGTCACAGTCACAACCCGCCCTAGAAGAAGAGGGTAATCCAGGTTCTTGTTAATAGATCCATTGGGGTGGATTAGAGTGAAATAGCACTCAATGACCCATGTTTGTAAATATACATGTGTAGGGTTTATTGTAGTGGAGCACTGCACCCAGTTTGAGGCTCCCAAGTCTAAGACAGATGTGAAAACAATGGAGCAGAGCAAGATTTTAGGAAAATTGAGGGAATGGAACACAAGATATATGAAAATAGACTGTGTGACCTGGAGTTGCTCAGCCTGGAGAACGTGAAGGGATCCTACTGCTGTCCAACTCCATCTTGCTTTATGGAAGACTTTCTCAAAAGAAATGAAAAGCATTTTCTTCATTGCACAGGAGATGAAAAATGGATTTTTTTTTCAGCAACTTGGGCCTACCCTTGCTAAATTTTCAATAAAGTAAGGAAAGCTTTCCTTAAGATTAGAACAAAATCCTAAACCTTGGAGTAGGACACTTGCCGCAGCAAAATAATTTCTGTCCGTCTTGAAGGTATCTTTGTGCTCATTCAGATTCTAACTTCATAGATGATTTCTTTCATTATATAGTCATTGTAGCTGGTTTGATTAGGTCATAGTTTATTTGACTTGATGGGTATTACTTATGGGTCTACAAAAGATGGATCAGTTTAGACAGGTGACATGGCTTGGAGCTCAGTCAAAAACATTGATACTTCTGTGAGCTGTTCTGTGAGATGTTCACTTCGAATAGGAATGTACCTTTCCCCTAACCGGGGGCTGCACGCTTTAATAAATATAGGGTGTGTTTTCAGTATGTAACCAAACATGCTTTTTCTCTAATTCTAAACTATGAAGACTCAAAGTGTCTTTCTTGTTACCTTTGGTTTAGGTTTACTGACAAGTAGAGTATGTAGCATCTACTATGAATTATAGTACTGTGTTTCTCTTTTGGTTATTAATTTTTTTTTAGTGCTGTTTCTTGCCCATATCACTGTGTCATGTTTGTTTGTGCACTCTTTAGGAGAAGCTTTCACTTACTTGATGCTATACATGCTCAGATAATCTGCTCTCTTTTTCAATACAAACATTTTTTTCATTATTTATAAAGCTAAAGTAAAAAACGTTTTAGGGTGTTACTTGTAAGTCCATCCTTGCTGTATAATATGCCATTCTAGACTTTTTCAAGAGTGCAGGAAAATGAAAAGAGGTCAAGAAAAGCCCATGAGGTCTAGAGAGTGTGAACTGTATAGAGAGGCTGAAACATTTGTTTTTAAGCTATAGGAAAGAGGAAAAATAAAGGAAAAATGAAAGCACTCTTTCTATCTCTGAATGTTTGCTATGAAAAGGAAAGCAATAAACTATACTTCATTTCAACTGAGAATGAAAGGAAAGAAATCACTTTAAAGAGGAAAAAGAAAACCTGAAAGTTATGTATTAGGAAAGACTTTCTAACAATTAGTGTAGTTTACACTGAAATATGTCCCTGGGGAGTTTGCAGATCTCCACCACACCTACATCACTGGATGTTTTTAAAATCCATCTCAAAACACTGAATTCTGTCCCAGTGTGGAAAAATTAACAGAATGGTCTCTTCAGGTCCTATTTAGTCTTCTGTGTCTCTAATAGCTCCGTCAGCTCCATCACTACAGCTAGAGGTACAACTTTTGTTCCCCACAAAATATGTTTCTGGAACAATTTGTGCACTGCAGTTTTTGCTGCCACCGCAGGTGAGGCTGGCTCAAATGCTTGCTAGGGGCTATATCTGCTTTCCTTGTGAAGTGTAAAAACCTATTTAGTGATACCTGTGAATGTTTTGCATCTCAAACAAAAGGAATTATTTTAAGGACAGTCTTTTCAAGTATTCTCTTTAAATTATATAACTAACAGACCAAGATGCAGACTAAGCTGACTGTAGATTGTCAAAAATAGGATGGGAAATCAGACAAAAGCCTGTGTGAAGACTGCATCCTGCAGGACAGCCCTCTATCTGTTAGGTCAGTTGTGTTTTGTTTCTTCTTCATTATATGCTTCAGTTTGAGTCCAAGTTGTGTAATTCTAAAATAGAGCTCCCCCTCCTCCTAGAAAGCAGAAGAACCTGAGACACCTTAGGACCATCAAAGAGCAGCTCTCTTTTGAATACAAGAGCTCTGACATGTGAGCATGGTAAGATGGCATTGGACCATATTCTCTGGAGCTGACTCCTTGCTCAGTAAACTCTCTTTGTATACCTCAAATGTTACCTGCTGTAACAATGACTGAGATTAATCATGGTGGCAGTTCTGTATGCCTCAAATGTTACCTGCTGTAACATTGATTGGCATTAGTCATGGTGTGTTATTCCTCTTGCAACTAGACAGCCAGCATTGTTTGTTATCTAGACTGGGTTTATCTCTGGACTTCTTAACTACTGGTGGGTACATACTCTTGACAGCAGCAAGAGCCAAGAGAAAAAGAGCCTTGGCAAGAGCCAAGGCCTTTTCTGCTTTCTGTACTGCCACACTGGCAAGAAAATTGGGGTAGCATGTGAAGGTGGGAGAAGACATAGCTGGGGAGAGTGACCCAAACTGAACAAAGGGGTATTCCAGACCACATGGCATCATGCTCAGTTTATAAAGTGGGGGGAAGAAGGAGAGAGGGGAAGACATTTAGGAGGATGGATTTCATCTTCCCAAGCCACCATTACCTGTGATGGGGCTCTGCTCCCCTGGAGATGGCTGAACACCTGCCTGACTTTGGGAAGCAGGTAAACAGGGAAACAGAATTCTCTGTTTTGCTTTTGTTTGTGTGTGTGGCTTTTGCTTTCCTTATTAAACTGTATTTATCTCAGCCCACAAGATTTCTAGGTTTTACCCTTTGATTCTCTTCCTTGTTCTGCTGGTGAGGGAGCAGCTGCCTGAGGCTTAACCACCTCAACAGAATATTTGCAATGAATCCACTGGGACCCTTCTGCCAAAACCAATCAAAGAGTCAATTGAGACTTCTGCCAAAACCAGTTCAAGTCTAACTGCTTATGTCAAATTTGGTATATTATTAAACACAATGACAACAACAAAAAAGAGAATAAAATAATATTATTATAAAGCAAAAAGTTCTGACATATACCACCAGAAAAGGAGTTTGCCTGTCTTGAAGATGTTGCTCTCCACAGGATCATAGAACAGTTTAGGTTGGGTTGGAAGAAACTTGAAGTCGAGTTCCAACCCCTCTGCCATGGGCAGGAACACCTTCCACTAGGCTAGATTGCTTAGTGCCCCATCCCACCTGGCCTTGAATATTTTCTGGGATGGTACATCTAAAACTCCTATGGGAACCTATTCCAGTGCCTCAGCAGCTTATTAGTGAAGAATTTCTGCCTCACAAGATGCCTGATGCAGTACCTCACAGGGACTTCAAAGGTGCAAGAGTGGCATAGCTCTGGCAAGTAGAAGAAGGAAAAGAGAACTATTTTCCTATTTCAGAACCTTTGCTTTCATGTTCCCCAAATGATACAGCAATATATAATCTCAATATCTATATTTCCTCTGACTTTTTTTTTTCATCAACTGGCATGAATACAGTTGCAATGAATTCTTGGGAAGACAAAAACATTACTTCACAATCTATCTGAAGGAAGACAGACCCTTTTCCACCAATCTTGCAAAGTCAGCTTCTGAAGAAGTTGCAAACCAGGGAGGGTGAACAGCAGTGTCTCTTTGTACAGAACAGAAGGAGAGAGAAGGGACATGAGACATTCACACGGATTCTTCAGCTGGCAGCAATCAGAAAAGTGTGAACTTGGTCAGTTTTCTTTGGTCAGTGCCTTTATAAAGAATTGGCTTTTCCAGATTCATCCCTGTCCTATTTTAAGGAGGTTCTTGTTGCTCCACTCCAGGAAAGTATTATTTGTTTTTCTGTCTCTTCAGCATTCATTACTTTACTTCCAAGAGAAGGAAGAAAACAACAAACCAATTTTTTCCATTCATTTTCTACTGTTTTTAGCCCTAGGGTCAGCTTTGGCATTCAGGGAGCAATATGCTTTGTGACCTAAAATACTGGGGACAGCAAAAGAAGTATAATCCTTGCTGATCATATTAGTAGCTCTCTTGTTCAACAAAGGAAAGACTATTAGCTTTGCTTACATCCATTATGAATTCCATCGTGGAATCCTGCACATCTCTATCATCTCCCTTTAATGACATCATGGTCTTTTAATTAAAGTGAATGAAGCTGGGCATGATAAGTATTGGCAAGTGGTAGGAAGGAAAAAACTAATGTTTGCTGTTGTAAGCAAGTTATTTTGTATTATTTACATACAACACCACTGAAGTGTCTCACTCATAAAATGCAGTGGGAGGTATTGACATGTCAGGAAAAATAATTGGTTCTCCAATAAACTGAGGGATTTGTCACAGTGACATTTGCACATGAGTTTGCCTCACTCTTTCTGTTTGTATAATTTCATTTTTAAACAAAGAAAGAAAAAGTTTCTGGTTGTATCTAAAATCTTTACAATGCACAGACCATGCCACCCTCTCCACACATGCAGCGCTAGCAGTGACAGAGAATATTTCTCTTCCTGCCTCCCACTGGTGCCAAGCACCTTCTGTCTGCCAATGGAAACCTCGGCACATGAGTGTCTGGTTGTTATTTCCCTTTGTGTGGAAAGTCTGAGGAAGGAAGGCTGAAAAATACCTTCATCATGACGAGTCAGAAGAGGATCAGCATCTGAAAATAGCTGCCACACAACCCAGAACCTAAATTGCTCCTAAATCAGACAGCTTTTGCCTTCAGTTGGGAAGAGCATATCGACCTGTCTCTATCTGCAGATGTTTTTCAGGCAAGTTAATCAGAGCTGGATCTTTCTTCTTCATTTGCCTCTCAGTACCAGATGTACTGATGTTCTCTGTGATGTAGGAATGTCCCTGATGAGGACTGGACTGCAGTCCCTACACTTGTCTCATAAAGCTCTGAGATTTTCTGCTTTATCAAGGGCATATGGGGCTGCCTTACATTTTGGAAGGGAGACAACTATTTGAAGTTGTGGTGAAAAGGTAGATAACATGTAGAAGATAAAACACTCTTATGTATTTTCACAGGTTCAAATTCAAGAAAAGCTTCTTGAAAACTATTGGCTTATGGAGTATTGTCTCATAGAAGTGTTTCATATATACGATGATGCTGGGCATTGTCCTACACAGTGATTAGTGGGATGATCCTGTCTTCTAGCTTTCAGTGTCACTGTCTTTGTGAAATATTCCAAGATATGAGAAGAAAAAACCTATATAGATGCCCTAGAGGTGAAAATAACACTTCACAATATTTCAGAGAAAGATTATTTTAAGACACTTCATGAAAGACATCAGGAGTTAATTTGGCCCCCTTGGTGTCTTCTTCTCACTGTATTTTTAATTCTTGTTTTTATTATGCCATCTAAAGATAAAAGAAGTTTAATCTTTGATGTAGCATTTTTGTCTTTCAGTGTTTGGAGAACTGAAATCTTATTATTTTTTCCCAATTGTGTTTTCTAATGTGGAAGTCCCAGAACCTGTAAATAATTTACACTGCTTTTGAAGTTTCTTTATCGGCTTCACTTCAGCAATATTCAGAGATCAGAGGAAAGATGAATCTTCTCATGATACCCTATGATTGTAAGGTAACATGCTGAAATGTTTGAAATGTGATATAAATGTATCAATGGTTCAAAACAAAGTTCAATGTGGCAATGTTCACATTTCATTCATTATGTTACCTCCTTGCATTTAAAAGCTCCTTGCATCTTTTAAAGAAGTGAACTCAATTTCACAAGTGCTGACACATTAAACACATATTACATTGCTCTGAGAGATGTCTTCATTAGCTTTGCGTCACTGGTAAGCAAAATTAAATGGCTGATGGTGACTCAAATTCAGCTCAGTTTGAATACCATGGAAAAACCCTCTCTGTATCAGAAAACTGCTAGGTGACAGAAACACTGAAATTCAATTTGAGCATTTCATGAGCTCAGTGTTCCAGGAAAAGAGGGGGGGAAAGTATTGATCTTTATGAAATGAACACAAAGCTTTTCCCTATTCTTTCACCCCAAGTCTTATTAAAGAAACCCAACCAAACTGTCAGAAGGCAATCACGCTTAATTTGACAATTTTTAAAATTTCACTTTCTGATGCAATTACAACTGTTTGCTATACCTTCTACCTCTTTTCTTCACTAAGGTAGTTTTTTATTTTGCATTATTATGGTGAGATTTCACTGCCTTCACTGATTTCTTTTACTGTAGAGCCCTCCTACAGACCCCTGAACTTGGTGAAACCTCCTTTTCTGATGTTTATGGTCTTCATTCAGCATTTTTACTTTTTCCATTCCTTAGAAGATCAAACGCTCTCCCTTCAACCCAGCAATAGAGCAGAGCTATATCTGACAGTATGCCCTATCTGCACTCCAAATGTTCACTTTAGCACTTCAGCACTTTAAAGCTTACATCTCTTAGATTGGGCTACATGTCAGAACATGGCAGTTATTATGTCACAATCTCTGCAGTTCCATTCTACTACAGCTTTCACCCAAATTGTATTTAATTCTATCAGTTTTCCCCACCAGCCAGACCCAAGTTTAAATAAAATGCTCCGAGAAAGGCTTGTGAAATGCAAAATTGTATTTAGCATGGTCTATAGCTTCTTGTAATGTTTTCCCAGTCTACATCTGAGTAGCAAAAAATCACTCCCTTCTCTCTTACGGCTATTTACTCTTCTATTAACTAAGTCTACTAGTTGCTAAAAATGCTTCAGTTACTGCTCCTTTCCTCACCATAGCACAGCTCCTGCTTTTTCTTTTTCCTCTTTTTCCAACCAGAGCTGTCTCAACATTTTTACCTCTTTCCATGGGATATTACCGGGTTTTTCTTGTCATTGTTTCCCTCTAAAATAGTCTCAAATTAAATCCCATTTGTATTATTTTGTACAGCAAGCAAGTAGTTTGAACTTAATGCTAAAACCAAAGAACTCCTGAGATATAAATTCTGCTGCAAGCTTAGAACCTGGCCTTTGGCAAATATTTCAGAATGTGTGGAGATCTCTAAGCCAGAACCATCCTGGTGTAACCAGCAAGGTGCTGTGCTGGCATGACCATTCTGCACTAGAACATCCACAGGCTTGCTCTTGAGATACTTTTGACCTGGTGGCTCTGGCAACCTCATTATATATTTCTCCTCTTCATCTCTAATGTGTGCGATAAGATGAAGAATTAAACCAATTCAAAGAACACTGGCTCTTTCAGTTGTGTACCAGGAAAATGAGAATGTATTATGCTCTCCTGCTCTTTGAGAGCCCAGCAGGGTCAGCTTTTCACAGGAAGGACTCATGGGTATTGGGAACTATGTGGTGAGACAATACATAGAGACCATAGTATTTGGAGAAAATATAGCATCCACAGCAGCTGTAGCATTTATGATTTGTGGTTTTTATTTTGCCTGTTTGTGGTTTTTATTTTGAAGGGGAGATGGGGTACTGGGGATTTGAATGGCAACTCAGCTCTTCCAGGAGATAGGCCTGAAGATGAAGGCCTCTTTAGCAAGGAGAAAGAACTGGCCCAGCAGGGCTAGTAAATAGTAATTGATCCCCATTCAAGGCAGAGGACTGATGTAGATAATTTCTTAAAGATCTGTGCAATGCTGTCTTCTTCTGGATATTTGATTATCTTAAAAAACAAAAGTCTACACATGTTTATAGTTTAGCAGGGGCATCACTTCTGTAAACTAATTCTCTTGAGAGCTCCAATGGGGACCATAAAATTCTCCTTCTAAAGGCCATATGTCCTCTTTCCAATATTTTTAATTAGCATCTTGGTAATTATGTCATGGAATATGATTCTTAAATGTATGTTGACATTTCTTACTCAGAACTGAATTCACATTATAGTTGATGAATATATTGTTTCAATGTGTCCAGAGTGTGTCAATGTCAAGAAATCAAATGTGCTGTGACAGGAGACACACTGCAGAGCTCATTGCTCCTCTCAAACAGATTGGATGATCTAAGGACAGGTGAAAGGCCTGTTTGAATGGAGTAAAAAAAGTAGTGTTTATTTCCACTAGGAAAGTTTTACACTGTTAGAAGCTTTTTTTATAGACATTTAACTCAATGACAAGCAGAACTGGTAGAGACAGCTTTTCCTTCAGGGTTAGAGGAGGCTACTGCAGGCAAAATCCACCCTCAACTGGGAGCTCTAGCCTTACTGGCAGGCATCTTTTATTCATTCCTTTGTAACAGCTAATGTAAATTTGGGGTGGGAATAAATGTTTTCAAAAGCCAAGACATTTCTCAAGTTTTTAATAATGTATAAGTATGAAGCATTTTCTGTTTTGCCTTCATCTTAAAATAGTGACTCTTAAATTAGTGCCAATTTCCAGATCCATTATGAATCTTTCTGTCATGTAACATGAAATAAACTGATTTGAAGCCATTACCTGAACATGCAATCTCTAAGACAAATGGTTCTGTAGCAAAAATATCTAGAAGACTGTAACTGAGAAGGAAGGCTATATTATACATCCCTTACTCTACCAACCCACTACTGCAGAGAGGTCAGCCCCAGGGCTGCAAGGGATACTTTGATATCTGTCTGTGATAAATGTGTACCTCCAGGGAGGGGAGGTAACTCCCTAATGGTTACTTTCCCACCTCTCTGTCACCTTTTCCCTCCCAAATTCTCTCTAGGCTGGGAGAGCCCAGCACAGACCAGGCTGCAAACACAGACAGCAGCCCCAGCCTTCTGACGGGAAGAGCCTTTGGGTGAGCTCAGGGGTGGCCAGGCAGACTGACCTAGTTTGAGGAGCCAGATTTTGCTTTTGCTGTCCCTTCTGTTGCATTTTCAGCTCTCATAAAAGAGAAAAAAGAATGGCGATTTTTTCAAGACTTAGAGCAGCCAAGGAGCTGCCTGGGCTCTCTGGCTAGTGCTGACTCCTAACAGGGATGAGTGCCCATCCTTCCCTTGCTGGAGACTGCGAGTGAAGTAGAAGGCAATGCTGTTCCCTGTATCTATGTTCCAGTACTTCTCTATTTGTCCCCTGTATCACAGCAATCTGGATTGTCTGCTTGTAAAGCTGCAGGGCCAGCATTATGTGGAGAAGCTCCATGAACTTCAGAAGCCCTCTTGCATGTTAGAATTAAATCCTATATGAAGTTAAAGGCTTGAGGTTTCAGGAATTTGAGCACTATTATGGCTCATCTATGTGCTAATGATACTGCTTTTAGAAGAGTTTTAAGTCTAAATCTCTTTTGTGAGGATTATTTTGCCCATGTGTGTTTTGAGAGTAATGTCCGACTATTATTATTTTTGTGTGAGCAGCTGTGGGGATTCAGGAGTCACACAGAAAGTTACAAACTTAATTTGTCTCTGAATTACTTGGCACTAACTAGTTTTATGATGTTATGTGTGAGTGAGCTCTTCAGTAACAGCTATTGATAGTGGAAGTTTATGGCAATCAAAAGGGATGTAATCCACACCAAATTTGTCAGGCAGTGCTGCTCCCTCTTGTGATTACTGTGATATAGCAGAAGGTCAGCAGGGATGATGCAAAGATCTTGACTTACAATGATATTTTTGTTTGTCAAGCCATAGAAATTGGTAGGTATGGATCTGACCTCCATGTTTCCATTGCTGGTACAGCCACACCCATTTCCAACCATAGAGGAAGAACAAAAAAGGAAAAAAAACCAGCCTCATCCCAACCATTTTGTGATTACTAAAATATGTTGACATGGAAGACAACAAAGATTACAGTGTAAAAAAAGTGAAACTTTGTTATTGTAATCTCATTTACCTCTGTAAAGAAAGAGAAAGTATGAGCTCACATGCACTAGGTGTGGATATCTGGCTGGACAGATAGTATTGTAGTGCCTGTCTTCTCCTGCAGTCATTTCTGTACTTCTTTGCCCAGAACTACCTAACCTAAAAGCCAACTGTCCTGT
Organism: Toxostoma redivivum; assembly: GCA_013397375.1. NCBI lineage: Eukaryota > Metazoa > Chordata > Aves > Passeriformes > Mimidae > Toxostoma > Toxostoma redivivum. The sequence goes on along the minus strand of VXBI01000039.1, from coordinate 672,214 downwards.
CAATGGGATGTGAGCTCAGACTGCTTTGCGTGCACAGGAGTGCCTGGAACACTGGGCTACAGGCAGTGTCCTCCAAATTCTTTCTCTCTTCTGTTCATTTCCTGATGAAAAGAAAGACAGAAGGACAGAAAGACAAGAAAAAAAGACAGACAAGAAAGAGAGAAGGAAAGGAAAGGAAAGGAAAGGAAAGGAAAGGAAAGGAAAGGAAAGGAAAGGAAAGGAAAGGAAAGGAAAGGAAAGGAAAATTCTTCTGAGTGTATTCCCTTTTGGTGATTCAGTCCAGCCAGGCTTCATGTGAAAAATTCAGCATCTTTTGCCTTCTTTATGATATGCTGAGCAGTATGAGTCCATCAGAGAGAATGAACTCTGTCTTAAGACTAGATACCACATGTCATTGTGGCTAATTCTACATTAAGGGAATTGTGTGATTGCAACCTGCTGCAATGAGGCAATAGTAGGTTTAAAATGGGACTCAAAGGAAATAGCATTAATGTGTATTAAAATGCAGCAAGAAACCAATATTACCTTCTCTCCTTAAAGTGGGAACTTAGTCTCCCCTTGCATAGATAAAAGATTTAAATGTGATATCAGGATGCAAAGCTAAAAAATGGCACTGCATTGCCTAAGTGTCTCGGTTTAAGAGACAGGTATTTGCCAAGGAGAGGGATGAGCCCCTTTCCCTGTAATCCGCTCCCTTTTAATCACTATAATTTGAAATCAGACGCTTTCAGGCATGAAATATGGGGGTAGGAATAACAATTCTTTACTAATATATCTAACAAGGTAAACAGCAACAACAACAACAGCTATAAAAACTGACAACAAAACAGAACAGTATCGCTCAGTCCCAGTCTTTGGATGCAAACTCTCTGGGTTCAGTTCCCGGTGCTGTGGGCAGAGCCGGTCCCGCGC